>NQII01001802.1:0-261961 GCA_002778355.1 Clitarchus hookeri
TTTTGGAAGTACAGCAGAAACTTGATTATCCAAGTTTCTGTATTATCCAAGGTCATTCAAAAAAATATTTAAACATTTGTAATCAAACTGTTGTTTTTGACATTGTGCAAGGTGTAGTATTACTTGCTGTTTAGACTGTACTTATTACTTGCAGTCTAGAACATACTGTACCAGCTCACACAATCGTGGAATATAGCGTGCACTTCCATGCCAACCCGCTANTGCTGTTTAGACTGTACTTATTACTTGCAGTCTAGAACATACTGTACCAGCTCACACAATCGTGGAATATAGCGTGACCCTACCGTCACTTCCATGCCAACCCGCCANTTTTAATTTTGCATATGTTACACCTATAACCTTTAGCAAAGCGGGGGACCTTACTTATTGGAATGCCCTTGTACATTTTCCTGCCTTTATTTCCTCATTTGTTGCAAAGTTACATATTCCATCTTGCCTCCCAGCAAGAGATCTGAGGAAATGTGACAATTGTGCACAGAAAAAGAGTCTGACTTTTGGAAGTACAGCAGAAACTTGATTATCCAAGTTTCTGTATTATCCAAGGTCATTCAAAAAAATATTTAAACATTTGTAATCAAACTGTTGTTTTTGACATTGTGCAAGGTGTAGTATTACTTGCTGTTTAGACTGTACTTATTACTTGCAGTCTAGAACATACTGTACCAGCTCACACAATCGTGGAATATAGCGTGCACTTCCATGCCAACCCGCTACTGACCTACGTAC
The DNA here is from genome assembly GCA_002778355.1 of Clitarchus hookeri. Taxonomy (NCBI): domain Eukaryota; kingdom Metazoa; phylum Arthropoda; class Insecta; order Phasmatodea; family Phasmatidae; genus Clitarchus; species Clitarchus hookeri. Next base: position 748 of record NQII01001802.1, read on the forward strand.
CTACTGTATTTGAGTTGTCTAACATTCCATATTCGTCAGTTGTCTGCTTGAGCTTTGCCAGTGAGTGTATCATTATTAGTGGAAAGTGAAAACATGTTGTTTTATTGCTAAATGAAAAATGGGAGGCAATTAAGCAATTAGATGGAGGTGAGTAGATAAAAAAAGTGGTGAGTGAATTAGGTGTAGGTGAAGTGATGTTCGATGACTGGAAAAAAATCTGTTGGAAATTAAAAAATTGGTGACCCAACGATCATCAAATAAAGAGGATAGTAAATCAATGAAAAAAAAGTGATCACGAAAAAATTTCAGAGGCTCCATTTTAGTGGTTTAGACAAGTTAGAGAAAAAAGGAGTTCAGTGTCAAGTCCAATGTTCGAGGCTAAGGCTTCAGAGTTTTATGATAAACTGAAAGGAGACGGGAAAGAGGAGTTCACAGCAAGATTAGGTTGGCTTGAGTGCTGAAAAAAAGGATATGGTGCGCACCAGTTAAATTTAACAGGTACAATTTTGTCATCCAATACAGAAGTATCAGATTTTATTAAGTGGCTTGATAAAATTATTAAAAGAAGAGTGGTTAACTTTACAGTAAGTCTACAACTGTTACAACTGGTTTGTGTTTAAAGATGTTACCAACCAAAACACTGGCTTCAAAAGAAGAGAAATGTGCTTCTGGCTATAAACAAAACAAGGAGCTACTAACTGTTTTAGTTGCTAAAACAGATACACTAACCAGCTTGGATGGATTGTACAGTTTTTTCATTGTGGTTTCACAAAGGTTTTGTACCAAGAACAATAACTGTCTACTCCAGTTGGAAAACTTCTATCTACTAATGCTGATGCAAACAAAAACTAAGATTTCAGAAAAGGCAAATGTATGCCCAATAAATATACTAACACAAAAATTCAAATCCTGATTAAATATTATAAAGCCTCGCAAAACGAAAGAAAAATGAACCAAGTATCCTGAATTATTATTACTGCGTCATTACAACCTTTTATATCTTTCTGAACATTCACTGACATATATGCAAACGACTTCTGCAGTTGAACTGCGTGTGAATGGATAATGCNAACCAAGTATCCTGAATTATTATTACTGCGTCATTACAACCTTTTATATCTTTCTGAACATTCACTGACATATATGTAAATGACTTCCAGGTGCGATGCTACAAAGCTGGAGCTGTGCCTAAAGTTGTTTCCCCTCTCTCCAGTAATACCCTGCGCAGACAAGTGCCACAACATTTGGCACAGACAGTACCTGGAGTCAACTTGCTAATGTCAAATACCTACACATTGGTGTGAGGAAAGCTCACAACCAGCACAATTATGTTGGTCCAATATGGTTGTGTGTGTTCTTTCTAATGAGATGATTCAGGAACTGTCGTAGGCTAGTTGGAGCTACAATTCCTGTAAAGTCTTGAGTGGAAAATGTGCCAAACATTCCACACTCATCAACTCCCGGCTTGGAGGCCCGTTGGACTTGTATATCAGTCGCCCTGACCATCTGGAAGGTCCAACGCACCCGAGTCACGCTGAGAGAAACTAGGTCAGAAAACCAGAAAATTATTCAGGTAAACGCAGAAATTCTATCCGCCGAAGGTCAGGAGGAAATTCTATCTGCCGAAGGTCTGGAGNTATGTAAATGACTTCCAGGTGCGATGCTACAAAGCTGGAGCTGTGCCTAAAGTTGTTTCCCCTCTCTCCAGTAATACCCTGCGCAGACAAGTGCCACAACATTTGGCACAGACAGTACCTGGAGTCAACTTGCTAATGTCAAATACCTACACATTGGTGTGAGGAAAGCTCACAACCAGCACAATTATGTTGGTCCAATATGGTTGTGTGTGTTCTTTCTAATGAGATGATTCAGGAACTGTCCTAGGCTAGTTGGAGCTACAATTCCTGTAAAGTCTTGAGTGGAAAATGTGCCAAACATTCCACACTCATCAACTCCCGGCTTGGAGGCCCGTTGGACTTGTATATCAGTCGCCCTGACCATCTGGAAGGTCCAACGCACCCGAGTCACGCTGAGAGAAACTAGGTCAGCAAACCAGAAAATTATTCAGGTAAACGCAGAAATTCTATCCGCCGAAGGTCAGGAGGAAATTCTATCTGCCGAAGGTCTGGAGCACACAAACCGCCAAAGGGTTATTGCTGTGGAATGCCTTCATAACTCAAAACCCTGGTAAGATTATAGCTGACCTGTCAATCAAACATTTCTTCATGACTTGCCGCCCAATATCTTATCACCATTCTATCCTCCTCTTCCACTCACTTGCAGGGGACAGGCCAAAGTCAACGCAGACCAGCGACATATAACACTGCCCCCTCCTCAAGTCTGTTTGTCCCGAACAGACTGTAACATCCGGACCTTAGTAGAGTGACAGATGGTCGATGTGGGCAGCCTTCGGCTCTGCCTAAGAGCCTTGACGACAAATCCGAAAGACCACATCATTGATCTTTTTCAGAATCCTGTAGTGGCCTTACCAACTATTTCTGTAGATTCTAGTACCCTTTTCGCTTCTCTGTGTTGTACAGCCACAACAGTTGCTCTTCTTGAAATATCTAACCCAACATTTTCCATACCAGGTCTTCATCCTGTCAATATATGCTCGTTTATGCTTACAGAAGGACTAATCCTTTCATTACCGGTTTGAAAATATTATACAACTACAGAATTTCCCCTTGAATCTTCCTTTGTCTACCAATCTGAAAAGTGCTGGCAGTTGCAGTGGATGCTGCAGGTTGTGGCTGTATCCTCATCCGACGTACCCTGAAACACTGGTAACTCCTGTCAACTGCCTCACCCCCTTCTTGTGTTCACACAACTCGTTCTTTGCTCCCTGAGGCACATACTCCATGGGACCACTATCCTCCGAGCCACTACTGAGAGGGATCATCACATAACTCGCTAAATGAAAATGGGTTCCTTTCACTTCTTTGTGGCAGTGTGTGCAGGGCATCTGGATAGCACTAGCAAGTTATGATGTGCATTTTACAACTTCTTTGGGAGGTGTGCAGCTTGTAGCATCAGTTCATCGATGTGGTGTTTCAGTTGTTGGGTATTTGCACGAAGCATCACAAATTTCTTCATGCAAGTGCTTGAATGTACTCATCAAAACCATTTGTTCTTCACCTCGTTGCCTCTTTTCCTGCTGTTGCTTCTGTTTCTGCTGCTGTTGTGGGCAATAGGCTTTCAGGTGCCCCCTACTTAACCAAGAATATAGTTAAATTTCATAATGGGAAAGAGAATGAGAAAAACACATGGTGAGAGAAAACACAGGAAAAAGTGATAAGCTGAATACAGTGATGTTACAAGATGCCAAGGGCGTAACTGAGTTCGTGAGGGATGGAGGTCTTAATAAAAATAAAAGAACCAAATTAAATTTTTATTTATTGACACAGCTATTATTTACAACATTAAATTACCTATCTCCACTATTAGTTTTGTTATTTTCAGTGAGCACAATATTTAATGTCTATCTATATTTTAATTAAATTTATTCTCAATGTCTCTATATTGATTATAGTCACTTAATTCACACTCATTATATACACGTATTCAGTCTGTCTTTTGCCATCATTTTGAATGCCTGTCACTCACGCATCCATTTCAGTAGTCCCACCCTCAGTCTCTCTTCTCACTGTACTGATGCTCGCGGTCCGCAAACTTCACTCTCGCTGGACACTGTCACCGCTACTCGTGTTGCTGTCTTTGCACACCTGGCACGTACAGTTGCACAGCCCTCCAAACTCTAAACTCTTGGCTTAGAGGTCTGTCACAACCTAAGTAGTCTCACTGGCTTGATCTAGAAGGTTTGCCGCACCCAGAGTCTTGCTGAGAGAGACAAGGGCAATGACCAAAACAGTCTTTAAAGATAAAACTAGAAATTCAATCCGCTAAATGTTAGGAGCACACACATCCCAATAGGCTTATCAGGCACACGAGGCAGTTCACCTTTGTAAATCGCTGCACACTTCTCGCATTAGCACTCTGCCCTTGGCACACTGTTTCGCTTGCTCGAGCAGGACGGGTTAAGGGAAATTATGCAGATCAGCAACACATAACAGTAAATTCCAAATAAGATTCTTAAATGCAGACATGAAGTTTCTAAAAGTATATCTCCAGAACAGGTATGATATTTGTCCCCTCCATAGTGTATTTTGTATGTTTGTTATATTCATCACATCAGAAACTTTGGTATGGCAGAATGAATTATATATGACCTCAACAGAAGCTCCTTGTGTTAGCCTGCAGTTGAAATGGTTTTTGTGTAGTTTTCATTTGTCTTCTATTGTGCTGCCTGCCTTTACTTACAACGCTGGTGATGTGATGTGGGAAGGAGATAGTCAATATCAGTGAACCAGTAGTCGCAACCCAGCAGCTTATGGGCTGTTCATGGTAAAGTAAGCACTTTTGAAATCGACCTTTGAAAAAAAATCATTGCCCTTTAACTGCATACACACAGGCATGCAGGCTCCCAGTTATTACAATGTTCTTAGTCTTGACATTGTAATGTGAATGTAATGTTAAAGTGTATAGCAAATAATGTTGGTGTTTTTTTTTTTACCTGTAACACACTTAAGTATGAATTGGCATATTTGTAACACATTTAGGTTCCTAACACTTTCATGTTTACACTGACTGGGGCATGAATAAAGTAATGAGGCCCATGGCAATGTAAATTTTACTTGTGGTGGATGGATACAGATTGACGACAAAAGTAAATGTTAAGGCTGTTGCTTGGTTTGAAAGTAGTGAGAATTTGGAATGGGGAAATACATGTTAATGAAGTTTTTTTTTAAACCAGAAACCTAATTGTTAGAAATTATACTCTCAAGCTCTGTATCTACACAAATATAACAATTTGTTTTTCAGTAATTTTCTATTTAATTATTAATTTTTCTGATCTTCCCAGAAAATGGGCTGTACATTAATGTTACAAACGGCTTCAATAGCAAAGAAGCATGTATTTTTCTGCTCAATAAAGTCCCTGGTGGTATATGTATCTATCTTTAACAGAAATGCAGAAAAACAGCTTTCAGCACGGCTTTCAAAAGTGGTCACTTTACTGTGAGCAGTGTATATTTCAATATCTACATCAACTTCCAGCAGTTCTGTCAGGTTATTCAATGCCTGCAGATTGGCAGGAGGTGGGGAGGGTTGTGTGCCACGCTCTTCTTTCGAGGGCGTAAAGACCCCACTTACGTTACTCATATGTGCAACATCTAACATGACCTCTTGGGCCAAGTATGGGGAACTCGAGACTGGGTGGAATACTGTGATTCACTGTGTGCTGGCAAGCATTACAAATACACAGTGCATCACACAGCAAGATTTATACTGTCTGATTGCATTTTTAGAATAAGGGTATGGAAGTTATATAAGTCAATTTGGGGGATGAATGGGCCCCTATTCTTCCTGAGCTCAAGCAAGTAGGATGTCTGCTAGAATTATTTGCACTGATAATGGATATTTGTTATTAATTTAGCCTGAAGTGATTTTGATTATTATTAATGTATATTTCATTATAAATGAACATGTTTGTATCAAAATGCAGCAGTACTACAACGTGGCTCACACTCCTTGGATTTTAGCACATAAGTAGTGTCAGTGGATTATTGCTGTTTTACATTGAAATGTTATCTGCAGAATTCATTAAAATGTCTGTGTACTAAGTTCAACAACTTTGATGCAGTGAAAGCTAACACATGGTCACATATTTTAAACAATAATGTAGTAAAACAACTTCATAGCAGAACATGCTATGCATATAAACAGCAGTCATGTGAACCTGTGAACTTAATTATTATAACCAATGAATTTGCCAGACAGAATAGACAGTTTGTGTTTGTGTGTGTGTGTGTGTTTGATGTGGGGTTTATTTTTAGACAAAGTATGAGCAAGCAATAAAACCTGGGAGTCCAGTTGATGTGGTGACTCCGGACTGGGTGGCTGATAGCATACGTGAAGGGATGCACTGCGAAGAGGTCCTCTACCATCCTCGACTTCTCCTGTTACCGAATCCTCATGTGGATGATGTCCCATCACCAACAGGCAGCACGAGTGAGTTGAGCATAGAGGGTTTACCTTGTATGCCCTCTTGGCATCTCTTTCAAAATCCAACATATTTCCACAAATCTAATGCTTCGAATTGAAACTCTACATGGAATTATTTGATCGTTGGGTCATTAACTTCCTCAGAGTCCAAAACAGTAAGCGTTTTTAGCTGAAACCCGATTAAGTCTGACTACTGAAACTGTGGTTTTTCTGTTATTTGTCCATTGAGTGATGAGAGTATACTTTTGTCTTTAATTTATTATCTCTGATTGTTAAAATATTTATAATTAAATTTTACATATGTTTTTGAGACATTTTAATCTTCTTTCCATTGTTAATGCCATCCATTCACCACACTTATCTTGTCACTATGTACACTAATTCTGTGGCTTGAAAGCTGTCTACACAAGTTCCTCCAATGACCTACAATTGCGCAGGTTTCTGAACAGTAGAATTCTAAATTTTTGTCAACAGACATTTAGGAACTTGCAAAATTTGCATTGTTGACTCCTTGGCAACAGGTTTGACTCACAGTCCTCTATATGTACTCGAGTTAGCTCATTTGTTTAGTGGCTGCTGCCCCATGAGAAGCTATTTCCTCTCTTAGTGGTCTGCATGTAATTTGTCACATCTTTGCAAAGTGTTAATTGTTTGCTCAAGAGTCGCACAGCCATCCAGGGCATATTGTATAAATTTTGGCCCAGTGAAAAGAGTAATTAACACATACTGAGTTTTTGGATCTTGTCTAATGAGATTCAAGTAGTCAACATTGTTTCAGAAATGCTATAAGGCAGGATTTACAACAGCCCGTCGCGTCCGTTCGTCATAAGCTCGTCCGTCTCCTAGCCGACAAAACACCATACGTCCATCGTAAGTTCATTGCTGCAAACTAGTAAAAACAAAATGTTTACAAATAGGAAAGAATTCTCCATAAAAAGTGAACATTTTTGGCGGTATTGTGTTTTTAAGAACCCAAAATGCACATACACGTACTAACAGAAATTAATTTATGAAAAAAAATTTTAAATAGTATATATTGCATGATTTTATTACTTTTACTATTGCACAAAAGTAACTTGTGTTTCCAAATGTAATTATCAATTGATCTTCAGGAAAAATATAACTTAATTTCATTTTACAGTTACAAACAAATAAAAACAAAAGACAGCCAAAACAAAACCCTGTACACACTACACAGCCTTGTAAAGAACTCGGGATGAACTAGTAACAAAATGTACAAGTTTAAAAGGCTGTAATTTCATCCGCTCGTCAGTCAAAAGTTACAGTTTGCCAACGTTTTGACAGACGGATGGGGTGGTTGTAAATCCTGCCTAAATCTCAGATTTCCACGTGATTTTGTTTCTGACATCATTCATGAATCTCCATGTATTTCCACTTATCTACCCATATCACATGTAGGTTGGGTCTTAAGTAGTGGCAGGAATTTTTTTTATTGAAAATTATGTGATAGTATCTTGAGATCTCCAGTTAACCAGGCATCCATAGTATATGGTTGCATTATCAGATGGCATGTAATTGATGGTTATCACTAAAGAGAGTGGCATTAAGTAAGTTGTGAGTCAACTACCATGCAGAATGGATTTTTTCTGACTTGAACAGCATTCTTATGTAAAAATAGTCTTTCTTTGGGGGAGAAATGCCAGAGAATTCCACAGGGAGCTGGTGGAAGATGTGTGGAGTATCACTCTTCCATACCAAACTATTGTGAGGTGGGTAGCAGCATTTTAGCAAGGATACAAAGTAACCAGTGACTGGCAACAAACAGGATGACTTGTGATTGTGCAAATTGACATACTGTGTCACGTGTAGTAATTGAACACCTCATGGAAATAGAAGATAGACACTACTTGAGTTACGGATAAGAAAACAGCAGTGAGGAACAAACCATCCATAGGATTTTACTGGATGACCCACACCTGCATGAAGTTGCATCAAAGTGGGTGTGACATGCACTCAATGAAGTTCCAAAGTAGGCACGGTATATGCCACATGCTGCGACCACCTGGCCCTCTACCAAAAGAAGGGAGACTATTTTCTGTTGAGAATCATTGCCATGTATGAATTTTGGGCTGGGGCTTGTGGACCAGAGCTGAAACATCAGTAAGCAGATTGGGGACATGCAAGATCACCACGAAGGCAGAAGTTTCATGAAAATCCTTCCCCTGTCATTGTTCCTTATGACATGATGGGAGTGCTTCTTCATCACTACGTTTCACGTGGCCAAACAGTGACAACAGTTTACTACAGCAACTTCGTACAGAGAGAGGTACGTCATGCCATCAGCGAGGAAAGTCCTGATCTATTGAACAAAGCAGTCATTCTCCGTGAAAACACAAAACCGCATACAACAGGGTGTTTATAGCGGCTACTCAAGCGCTAGGGATGGGAAGTACTGGAGTTCTCTTCATACTCTCCAGACTTTTGTCCAAGTGATTTTAACCAGATACCCAAAGTAAAGGAACCATTGAGTGGTAGACAGTTTGGGACACTACAGGCTTTGTGAATGCTGTGTGATAACAGATGATCCGATTCACAAATGAAGAGGCAGATGGTATTCCAACACCTGCCAAATCATTGGCGTTGTGTGATGGATGCTATGGAGGACTGCATTGAAGATCTTTGTGGGTGGGCATATGTGCGTGGGTATGTATTATAATGCTACAACTGGCGTAATTAACAAAAGTACCACAATATCATTTATGGATGTGTGTGGATGCTCCTTACCCTACACATCTTCTGCATTGCCTATGCATTCCTTATTCTTTCATTTGTATGTTTTAAAATTTTAGTATGTGGCCACATGTTATTCTCTTGGCTGCTCTGATTTCAAATGGCAAAAGTCAAATGCCTCTTCAGTGTTTATGTACTGTAAAAAAAATTCCTCATATTAAGATATTTTTGTTTATTATTATGCTTTAGTGTATTTGATAGTAAGTCATATTGCAGAGTCATTATTTTCAAAACTATTTCAGCATAGATTGAAGGTAGGTGTTTAAGTTAAAATAAAATGTTTTTGAAATATTTTTGTTATTGAATTGAGGCATGTAAAACATATGTCAGTATGTTCTTTATCAGCTCCTCATCTTCAAGGTATGGCTTATTTGCTACTTAAGAAGTATTTTTTCTCTTTTTCCTTCTGAATCATTCCCCCTTTCACTCTTTTATTTAATTTCTCTCTTCCTCTTTATTTCTCTGATTTTCTCTCTTCCTCTTCTCTCTCTTCCTCTTTTTGTAATTTTTTCTCTCTTTCTTTCTGTTTTTTCATATGTATGTGCATTTGGATGGGTTCATAACCATACTTGTGTTTTTATGCTCTCTTAAAGTGTCCATAATTAGAATTCTGTATATTTCATTTGAGCAACTTAATCCTGTGAAAGCAGAATGCTGTGCATTACTGAAATAAAATTTTTTTTGGTATGCAGCAACACCAGTGATGAACTCTGGTGCCACTTTATCAACTGCACAAATTCTGGGGTTCACGGATGATGCAATAGAGAACAGTGTGCCTCCACCAGCCTCAACAAGCAAAGCAACAATCTTAGAGCAGTTAAAACAGAGGATGCCCTGGAACCAGCCTACGTTCACGCAGCCCAAAACTGTGGCAGTTTCTTCTGCAGGAACTGCACCACCTTTCCAACAGGTACGCTCTTGGTAGCTGATTGCTGCCTGTATAGATAAATCAGCACACTTTCTGCAGCTGTTAGAGTTGAATGTATATCTGTGTCTGGTTGGTTACTGTAGCATAATAAGGTACAGGAATCCGTGGTCTGGGTATGCAAAGTACCATCCATTAGGAAAGTGTTAAAACACTAATGTTCTCCTTTGTTATTTACAACCCCTATGCACAGGAGAAATAAATTAAAGCTCACAGATTTTTTTGTTTTATTTGTTGATTGCATTATACTAAAGGAAGATGGACTTCAATATCCTTGAAAGAAAGATCGCAGGATTTTTCCATACCATTTTAACAAATTAAAAAAATTTTGGTTGATTCGTAGTTTTAGAAAAATTTTGTTATTTTTTTATTACTAATTTTTACATGTTTTGAGAGTTCAAAAACAATTTTTGAAACAATAGGCAACATGCAAATTTGGCAAATTTAGTTTAAAATGATACGAACATATTTGTATATGTGTATGAAAATAAAAATGTGCTGTTTGTTGCATAAAAATCGGTTTTGCCAAAGTTATTTTAGTATTAAAACAGTAACTTTCGTGGCCGGTGTCACGTGAATGCGGAACGCTCTCTCATTGGGTTGAGGTCACTAATCATACGCCGGCGGCCGGCCCTGGCACGTTGCAAACACGTAGCACTAAAATGAAAGGCAACTTTGTGAAAGCGCTTGTCAGACAATCTGCCAAGAGCAGATACCGTTATGGTATTTGATTACTTCAACTCCCATTGTTTTGTGGAACCTGAAATAAGAGGTGTAGAATTACAAAAATAAGAAAGTGTCTAATATTGCACAGTCATGATTTTCAAAGGTACAGTAGGCCTACATCACATGTTAAAACTTATTTGTTTGTATGTTTTATTGAGGTACGTATTATTATTATCCGTGTTTATGTTTACGATTACTAAGATTCAAAGTTGGAAATTAAAATATAGAATAGGTATTACATTCACTAACAAAATTGTAATGACTGCGACTGCAGTGAGCGTACTGTGTTGTCGAGCTCCAAGCTTGATGTCTGTGATAAACTAACTACATTATATGGAAATAAAACGTAATGTTGAGAAAGAGGGTTACAAATATTTCCGGATTCTGAACCTTATTTGAGTATTCATAAAACACTTTTTTTGCTTTAGAAATGCCAGATTACGAGCTGTATGGTCACAATAGGCCTAAAGCTAGCACGCTAGTCACTACCAGACACCGCTCGATATCTCGAGCACCTGCGGGTCGGTGGCAGGCTGGTGGCAGCTAGAACGTCGCGCTGCCGGCCAGCAAACTTGTATTTCCGCGTTCCACTTCGTTTCTAAATACTATATTTGAGGCCTCATTTGTAGTGTTTAGAAACGAAAAAATTATAAAAAAAATAATTTACTTATCTTATTGTTTCTTATGTTTTGTGTACCTAACATAACTTTTATTCTGACATTACGATAGCTGTGTCCGCACTTTCTTTTTAAAATGTAAGAACTGTAGACATAAACTGAAAATATAGATATGATAATTTGAGAAACACTTAATACCTGGTATGAGATTAAATACAGCAAAGAAAATCTGTAATAAAAGTTTAAGAATTTGTTTTATTCCACAAAAGCTGTTTTCTTTCTGTTTATTTAAGGGGAAAGGTTATAAAAGTAACGCAGCTTACTTGCGTAAAACACGTAGGCTTATTTAGTGTCAATTTTGTGGACCTAGTCTCGTAATGTTTTTGTAACATCCATCGTAGCAACTTAGAAAAAAGGGGAAGGGCAAATTTGAAAGTAAGATCATCATTGATAATCATTTCTAAAAAATATGCATTTTAGTGTTTTGAAAGTAAAAATTAAGTTGCTATTTAACTTAAATTTTTAGGCATATGAAAGCTAACTTGAGACAAATCAAAGCAACTTAAATTTATTAGAAATAGCTGTGTTTGAAAAATACCTTTTAATATAAACCAAACTTTTTGCAAGAGGGACTGAGTCCCACACAAATAATTTAATGTTTAATTTGCATGACTTAACATTGTGACATGTTATTTTTTAGATATACAATGTGAATATAGTCTAAATAAGATATGTGCTCTTGAAACGAATGTTAGAAGTTATATTAAATTAATAAAAAAAATACCTATACCAAATTCTGCGTTAAACCACGTCTTCCCTCCTGTTTGTTTGGTCTTTTGAAATTAACAANAAAAAAAATACCTATACCAAATTCTGCGTTAAACCACGTCTTCCCTCCTGTTTGTTTGGTCTTTTGAAATTAACAAATATTTTATCAGGTATTTTGCAAGATGTACTAGTACACTGCGGTACAATAAACCATTTAGATGATTTTGGTATACTGGACACTTTATTTGGTATTTTGAAACTAACAAATATTTTATCAGGTGTTTTGCGAGATGTACTAGTACACTGCGGTAAAATAAACCATTTAGATGATTTTGTATACTTGACACTTTACTTTCTCTTTCCATTACTTCAAACAATTTATATTTAACCAATTATGCATCTCGGCTGAAGTATATAAACGTGGCGGCTGAGGTTGTATCTGACTTGTGACGTCACGGAGTGAGCAGGCGCGANCATCTCGGCTGAAGTATATAAACGTGGCGGCTGAGGTTGTATCTGACTTGTGACGTCACGGAGTGAGCAGGCGCGACAGGCGCGTTTTTGGCGGGCATTTCAAACGTAAAACTTCCATTCAATCATAACTTTTTCAAAACTAATTTTTAAATNCAGGCGCGTTTTTGGCGGGCATTTCAAACGTAAAACTTCCATTCAATCATAACTTTTTCAAAACTAATTTTTAAATCGAGATACTTTGTAAATACATTTCTAACACATAAATGATTGAAAACCAAGTGCAAGCAGAAAATGTGCACGTTGCCTATCTACGCTTGAGTTTGGTTTATCCTGCCTTTTTTATGTTGCAATGTGCAGTAATTGCATTAATTACTGTAGCACCCTTATTCATAACACAATTGTAATGAATCAAAAATAATTTTATTTAGTAAAAATAGCTGTTTTTCATGGTATCAACATAAAATAATCTTATTGGGAAATTTCAAAATATTCTGATTGTTATTCATGCATATCTCTCATATGACACATCAAAAATATGTTTTTTTTTGTTAAGATAGTTAGGTGTGTAATAATGTATTAAAATTTAGAGAAGGTGTTCTGCAGATTAATGAAAACCTTGTGCTGGAAATATTGTGCCATTTATTTGTTCTAATATTTGTTAATTTTGGAAACTATTTTGATGACATCTTACTTTTTATGAACCAAATTACACACGAGAGAAGGTGGGTTGTTCTATGGATACCAAACTCCCTGAAGGTTGGTGAAGTCACTTAAAAAATATTTAAAGGTAAAAGGAGATTCAAACAGGTATTTAAACTATCCTAATTTCATTTAGTTTTAATATTCACTTTAAAATATCGGGCTACTGGTTGGAGGGGCAGTGGTTGTGTCACAGACTGCTTCGTCGTGTTTATTACTATCAGACCGACACATGCGCTTCAAGTCTCATCAGAACAGAGTTTTTGTTCACTAAATTTCTTGAATCTTACTTGTGAGGCCCTAGGAGTATCTTCTATAAAAATTGTGTAACTTAGTCATTAAAAGTCCTCAAGAACTAGAGAAACAGAGACTAGGGTGTGCATCAGCCTGATAGCAATAAACATGACAAAGCAGTCTGTGGCACAATCACTGCCCTTCCAAACAGTGGCCTGATATTTTAAAGTAAATAACAATATGTTCAAATGTTAAAAATAAGTGAAATTAAGATGGTTTAAATTAGAGGTCTGCAAATCAGATTTCTGAAATTGAATTGAATTTTGAATGAAATCAAATATTATCCTTGAATTTCAAAACTTTTAAAATTAAATCACATATTTTTAGATATGTTCAATTATGTTATTTGTTCACTTTTTTTAAAAAATAATTAGTTAATTTTTCAACACAGAATTTTTAGATTTGTGGTTATTTAATATTTTAATTCTAACATGTTTTTATCAAAAATAATTTATAGTATGTCATACATTTTTTAAGAATGCTATGTAAATAGGGGTTTACAAAAATTAACCAAATGATTGTAAGCAGACTGGTGGTACTAGTGAGCACCAGGCATCAAACAGGTGCACCAGTCACCATCGGTCGGACGCGAGATGAACTAGTAGTGCGAACAAGTCGGTTTGTAAACACTCTGTAAACTCTCATTGGAGGTGCGGCCAGTGTGCGCCACTACATGAATATTACGAGAACAGATCGTGATTCGATAGGAAGGAGTGCAGGAGTTGAGATCCAGCGAATAACCAACTGGTGAGTGAGTGTGCTCACCCAATTTTTCCCTTGCTTCATTCTCATTTCATATCGCTCCTAATTCATAACCTCCTAGCCGAGTGTTCTGTATGGGTCAAGTAGTCGTGTAGGTTTACGACAGTCACTATGGCTGAATCTTTGAAGACTTAAGTAGTGAAAAGGAGCCAAATTAAATCTCGCATGACAAGGTTAAAAAAGTGTATTGATAGCTTTGATACTAATACTCAGCAGGACATAAAACAACTAAGATTACGCATCCCTAAATTGGAATTGTGCTGGTGTGAGTTTGACAATGTTCAATCAGAAATAAATCACTTGTGAGTCACAAGTTCAATTAACTGAAAGGGAAGAATTTGAGAACACATATTTTGATTTAGTTACTGCAATTGAAGGTCACATTGAAAATCATTCTGTAGCAGAGGCCACAACCATAGATAGCATATTGCACGAGGGAAAACCAACATTTGTCCCAGCAGTTAAGCTACCGGCAATCACTATCCCAATATTTAGTGGCCAGTACGACGAGTGGCTTTGTTTTTATGACACATTTCAATCTCTAATACACAACANTTTAGTGGCCAGTACGTCGAGTGGCTTTGTTTTTATGACACATTTCAATCTCTAATACACAACAATACATCCCTCAGTGATATACAAAAATTTCATTATTTGAGATCATAAGGTGATGCTGCCGATGTTATTGAGTCATTAAATACATCAGCCCAGAACTACACTACTGCTTGGAATCTTTTGAGGGAAATGTTTGAGAACAAAAGAGTTTTGGTGAGTAGACATGTGTCAGCCTTGTTTAACCTTCCCCAAGTAGAAAGAGAATCAGCTATTCACCAAGACAGTTACTTGACAATGTCAATAAACACTTACGAGCACTTAAGGTGCTAAACCAGCTTATTGAGAGTTAGGATACACTTTTGATTCATTTAATAATCAGCAAACTCTACAACACGACAATACGAGAATGGGAAACCACGGTAGCAGTAACAATTTTGCTAACACTAGCAGAATTAACGAGGTTCTTGCTACAGCGAGGTCACATACTAGAAGTTGTTGATCTGAGTAGATCACATAGAAAGACTGTGCATAATGTTGTCACAAGGGGCCCTCAGTGACTCGTGGGCATTATCCAAGTACTGTGTCCTTTGTCACCTCACACAATGTGAAATGCAAGATCTGTGACCAAATGCATTCTCTTTATCAGTGTGATTGATACCTTCCACCAAATGCCAACAATTGCAAGCATTCGAGCAATAAAGGAACTGGGAATGTGTTTTAATGGTCTTAGGAGTGGTCATCAACTAAACCAATGTACCTCTGGCATGTGCAAGCATTGTAATAAAAAACACAATTCACTGTTACATATTGACGGTACATGAACTCCAGCAGTACACATGGAAGAAGAGCCACCATCACAATCACAGGAGGATAGTGCTCCATATGCACAACATGGAGGAGCAGTTGCAAGTACTACAGTGTCATGTACAGCAAATAGCACTGAAAGAAATGTGCACATCCTCTTGTCTACATCAATGTTAAATACTAGGGATGGGTCAGTTCGGTCCTTCGGTTCCAATTTATACCGGTTCTTGAGGTTTGACTCGGAACCGGTTTTAGATTAACAACTACTCTGTTCTCATTTCTACACAGCAATGGCAAAACTCTGTTGTTACAAAAATAACTACCGTGTATTTACTTGTGTATAGCGTACCCTTTTTTTCCCCCCAAAATAAAGGAAAACATTTCTGGGGTGCACGCTTTACACAAAAAGAAATTAAAGAGTTTTAGTTTTAAACTGTTTGGCGATGTTTGGCGGGAAGTGTAGGGTAACAGTCTGTTATCTCATATCTTGCTTTTACATCAACACTTCTCTCCCTTCTCTCTCTTTATCTCTCAGTCCCCTCCAGTAAGCAACACTGCTAGCCGATCGATACATTCCTCCAAGCCTTCTTTGTTTCCGTGTAAGGTTGAGGATACCCAAAATTCCCGGGGGGTGGGGGGGGAGAAGAAGAAGAGACTTTTTTTATTTTTTTAGAGGTGCCACATTCCAGCACGGCAAAAAAAATTAGCCGGCCGCCAGGTCACTGTATAAAAGAAGCAAAAAAAAAAAAAAAAGGAATTCGGCCGCCGCCCACCGCAGTTGTTGACATTATTTTAATGACCGACCATAGGTTACCGTTATTATAATGTTTTGGCCTTTACCACCGCAAGTTATTTGATTAAAGTATTTTCCAAACATATCACAATCACCACATATTAATGGAAGAAAAGAATAATTTGTTACATATTTATTAATTTTAAATAAATTTAAGACAAGTTTATCTGTATACATTAAATCTTATCTTCACACTTTGTTATTGTTTAATTCTTCCATAGATTAAATAAAACATTTTATGAATTTTACCTGCATTGGTTTAATAAAGTTGCAAGCAAAAGGCAAGTATTAAAAATAGAACTGAATACTGGAACCAATATTTAAATTGTACAATTGGTACCGGAACCAATATTTTTTGTTATCCTATCGCTAGTAAATACACAAAATTCACAGAATGGTTGCATAACTATAAGGGTACTTTTTGGTTCTGGATTACAAACAAACTTCATCACCCAACACGCTGTTCAGGTGTTAGGCTTAAAAAGGCAGAGGATATAATCATCAGTTTCTGGAATGGTTCAGTCAAAATCTGAGGTCAACTATAGTGTCTCTTGCACTATTAATTCTCAGCTCAATTCATATGCTTGTTCTCTGAATTGCATTGTGCTTCCCACAATCACTCACGAACTACCTATGGTGGGTGCATAAGTATTCGTGAATCTTTTGTGCATTGGTCAACTCAAATCTGCTGAAAATGCACCAACATTTCAGAAAACCGCGTTTAGCTAGGTTGCATCTGGACGGGTCACCTCACCTAACACTGAACCCTTGTACACATGCCGTCTTTATCACCAATGAAAATTTGCACAAGCAAATACAGAATTTCTGGCATCTGGAAAAATGCATTACCAAATCTCATTTCTCATCTTATGAAATATTATGTGAAACAAATTACACAGAGACTACTAGATGAAATGAACAAGGACGTTACATAGTCAAGTTACCATTGAAGAATTATGTTACCATGTTAGGCAACTTAAGAGAGCGGGCACAAATGTGACTGCAACAACTGGAAAGGAAATTTATGAAGAACTATTCTCTCAAACAAACATACTCAGAATTTATGCAAGAATATTATTTCCAATATCACATGGAACCAGTCATTGACGACAGTGATGGCACTCCTAACCAATTGTACTTGCCTCATCATGCATTCATAAAAGAGTCTAGCGCAACAACAAAGTTGTGAGTTGTTTTTGATGCTTCAGCTAAGTCTTCGACAGGACTGTTACTCAATGCTTTCTTCTGGTTGGACCTACAATCCAACAAGACTTGTTTTCTATCATGGCTCGTTTCCTAACCCACAGAGTTTCCATGACAGCTGACATTGCCATGATGTACAGACAAATTCTCATTTATCCATCCCAATCAGATCTACAAAGTATCTTATGGTGCGATGACCTCATCAGTGTTATTGAAATTTACAAGCTCAAGATTGTCACATATGGGACAGCCTCAGCACCATTTCTCACTTCATCAGCTGACATCAGATGAAGAACATGACTTTACAAAGGCGGCGATCATTCTAAGAAGAGACTTCTATATGGATGATGTCATGATGGGTGCAGATACTTTAGATAAAGCCACAGCTCTACAAAGGGATTTAACATCTTTGCTTCATCGTGGAGGATTTCACTTACATGAACGGGCCTCCAACAAACCAGAAGTTCTTCGCCATGTGCCAAATTATGCAAGAGAAAGCAAGGGCAATGTCGACTCTCTTGATAATCATTCAAGTAAAACACTAGGCAATCTCTGGAACTCAAAGCAGTATTACTTTCCCTATAATATCAAGGAATTTTCACGAAGTTAAAAAATTACAAAATGGACAGTACTGTCAGATATTTCACAGATCTTCGATCCTCTAGGACTCATTGCACCAGTAATTCTGAAGACCAAGCTGTTAATGCAAGAGTTGTGGCAACTTCAGTTAGAATGGGATGAATCACTGCCATCAATTCAGCATACAACTTGGTGTCAATTTCGGAGGGACTTGTTAGAGCTCAACAGAATTCAGATCCCCAGGTTCGTGATGGCAGGATTTATCAAGAAGATACAATTGCATGGGTTTTGCGATGCCTCAGAATTGGCATATGGTGCATGTGTGTTCCTCCGACATACTGATGAGTTGTGGACTGTGTGTGCCAATTTCATATGTTCCAAATCTAGAGTGGCACCTTTGAAAAAGGTATCTCTACCCCGTTTGGAGTTGTGTGCAGCAGCACTGTCATCGCAATTGATCGAAAAAGCACTGAAGATAATGAACGTATCTTATTGTAGCTGCATTCTGGGGTCAGATTCAACTGTGTTCCTTTCATGGCTTAAGGATCCATCTAACACTTGGAAGACATTTGTTGCCAATCGAGTGTCAGAAATTCACGAACTCACCCAAAACATGGAATGGAGACATGTAAGTACTGCTGACAATCCTGCCGACCATGTTTCAAGAGGAGTGGCACCACAGCAGTTAGCAGCAGTAACTGGTTGGTAGTATGGTCCAAGATGGTAGTGTGAGAAAAGTTCTGCAAGGCCATGTACAGTTAAGGTTACTGTAAGTGATGCACCTGAAAAAAGACAGCTGCGCAGCCTGATCGCCATACCACAAAACTTGGTATTCATAGACAGATATTTGTCACTACAAAAATTAAAAAGAGTGATATCCTAGTGCTGTAGATTCATTGCAAATGCAAAAAAGGCCCCATTAGAACGTGTAAATGGTCCCCTTCAGGTCTTGGAACTAGCCTCAGCCCTGGAAAGGGTAATCAAACTCGAACAAGGTGAAGAGTTTCATAAGGAAATCTATGATATCAGTGCCGGAAGGCAGATCAGCACGAGAAGCAGAATAAGACAGTTGCATCCATTTCTTAACGAATCGGGACTACTTCGGGTAGAGGGAAGAATCCAAAAGTCATTGGTTGATTATGAGCAAAAACACGCTGTCCTTCTTCCAAAGAACAGTAAGGTAGCTAAACTCATTGCATCAGAAGCTGGACCACAACTCTTGCTAGCAGTGATTAGACAAAAATACATAAAATGGGCATGATTTAGCACGCAAGACAGTTAATGATTGTATGTGTTGTTTCAAGAACAAGCCCAGGATGGCTCGGCAACTAATGGCTGAACTTCCTTCCCAGAGACTGCAGCCATCTAGACCATTCTTGCACACCGGCTTAGACTTCTGCGGACCTGTGCTTGTTCGGTCAAGTCTTAAACGAGGAGGTTCCCCCATCAATGCATATGTGGCCATATTTGTGTGTCTCAGTACTAAGGCTATACACACAGAACTTGTGACAGGACTCACTACTGCTGCATTTTTGGCTGCATTGAAATGGTTTATCTCACGGCAAGGGAGGTGTGCCCACATCTACAGTGACAATGCTACAAATTTTATTGGAGCACACAGAGAACTGACTGAGGTGTATCAATTGTATCAAACTAAAGTACACCAAGGTGCCGTAAGAAATATGTTGGCTACAGAAAATATTGAATGGCACTTTGCACCACTTTGATTTCCCCACTTTGATGGTCTATTGGAAACTGTGGTGAAATCGCTCAAGTATCATATGCAGAGAGTTGTTGGAGCAACACTGTTGACACATCAAGAAATGTGCACGTACTTGAACCAAATAGAGGTCTGCCTCAACTCCCTTCCATTGACCCCTCTCTCGACTGATCCAAATGACCTAGATACCTTACCCCTGGTCATTTCCTAATCGGTGATACACTCACTATCACAGTTGAACTGCACCTACAAGAAGTGCCCATCAACAGACTATCCCGATTGCAGCACACACAGTAGCTCGTGCAAGATTTCTGGTCTCGTTGGTCCAAGGAGTACCTGAGTCTTCTTCAGAGCTGGACCAAGTGCACCACAGAAATCCGGTACCTAGACGTTGGAGAGCTGGTTATCATCAAAGAGGACCATCTCCCTCCACTTCAGTGGATCATAGGGCATGTCGTGGATCTTCACACTGGTGAGGATGGAAGAGTTTGAGTCGCATCAGTGAAGAAATCCTCTAAGTGTATTCAGGAGAGCAATCACTAAACTCTGTCCCCTTCCATTCAATGACTAGAACAACTATTATTTTCCATTTTGAGACATGCAATATTTACATTGTATTAACTAAGAGCAAAAGGGAACTTTTCTTGTAAATATAGATCGCAAATGTCAGTGGTACTGTGTTAATGTGTGCTCCTTGTAAATATTAAGTAATGTACATCATTGTTTAAGTATTCAGTGCATCAACCAGGTTTGTGTTCTGTGAGTTTCATGTCATGTTCAGTAAGTGCATTTTATGTATGCTTCAATAGTATCTTTGAAAATCCAGCCTTTCAAGGTGGGCGGCATGTTGGCACTAGTGAGCACCAGGCCTCAAACAGGCACACGTGCACTTCCCAGAAGGGAGGGTGCCTAATGGTTCTCCCCCCTTTCCTCTTAGCTGCCTTTGGCAACAACACTTGAAGAAATATGGAAAGGGGGAAGTCGAGGTAGTGACAAGCTGGGATGACAAGAGACAGGTGGTGTGAGCAGATGGCTCTTGGGAGAGTGTGTGTTCCCATTTAGCATTTTTTTTGGTGCATGTAAAGTGCAGCATTAAACATCAGAATGTCAAAATTCGTTTTCTTTTGCACCATCAGAACATGACGCGTATGTGTTTGCGTCATCACCAACACTGAATGCAAGTTGACTCCAAAGTTCTAAATCCTCTTAAAAAGAAAATAATGTAATACAGAATTCAAGCTGAATTTTGAACATCCTGTGCACACGATCAGCGTGCCGAGAGGTTGTAGATTGGGCAATGAGTTCTTGTCATGTATGGTGGTGGAGAGGAAGCATTTGCATGTTGAAGTGGGAGGGGTGAGCGGTGATGCTCCANAATTGTTTGTGTCTTGTGTGGATGCATATGTGCATGCGTCTGGACACGATGCTGTGCTGGTGGGGAAAGTGAAGTATGTCACAAAGAGAGAAAAGAAGAAATGCTGTTCCTGCTCCTGAAATAGTCTTATAGCAATTAGAGGAAAACGATCAAATCACATCTCTGGTTAAAAGTTCCCATCTTGGCCACTAAATATACATGTGGCACTTAAAAATGTAACATTTGTTCCACGCTAGCCCAATTGTAAACTTTTTCCTCGTCAGACGTTACCTTCCAAGCTTTGTGTTCGGAAATGCAATGCAGATGTAGAAATCCTACACACATCATGCTGCCAGGACATGCCAAGGGTTTTGTTACATATCAACAAAATGTTCGCAACATCAATTCTTTGAAACAAAATTAATAACTTGTTCTTATATATTGCATTTTAAGTTGTAACCACTTGCTTTGAAATACATGGTTGATAAAATTATTTTGAGCAACAATAATAATCTTGATAAAAATTGCTGCAGCCTGGGCTAGAGCTGGAAATAGGTAATAACAATGGTGCATTGCCATACTGGACTGGTCACATTCAGAAGTTATTAAATATGTTGACGTGTGATAAAATATATGTATTGTAATGACATTGTTATAGATTGGTATACGTTAGTATGAAAAACTTTAAATAACTTTGTGAAAATTGTTCAAAAGTGGCGGTTTGAAGTGGGCATCGTCGTAAAAAGCTACGTGCAAGGTTTGGAGAGAACATGCTAAAACAGCTCTCTGTCCCTCCGCAGACTCTTTTACCCCTACTCAGTTGGTCATGAGAGGGAGCGTGCGAGGATGCCACGCCATCTCCCATTCGCCTCATGATTCGTTAGCGAAGGGGAGGAAATGATTACCCGAGGACAGCTGTAGCTTGTCCCTCCAACTCCAAGCCTTTCACAGGGATGCCATTCACCACTAGTTCGTTTGGCAGATGCCTGCCTTTTGTGTGATTAATATTTCATTAAAAAAAAATTTGTAATATTTGGGACAGAAATGAATAGAAATGGTCACTATGATTTGTTTCTCTACGACATTCAATAATTAATAATTCAAAATCACTTTCTTGTATGTTTCTCGTAAGATCACACTTCAGCTCGCCGTTAGTTAACACAGTGCTTGACTCAGTGCATACACACTATTTTGCGAGAAAGGGGTGTCGTATTTGGCCTTCCAGAATACCAGTGTATTCAGGGGACATGTATCTATGGAAATAAATTAATATATCAATTACAAATGCTCTGGTTTTCTTGCAAGAAGCCACTGAAAATTGGCTTGGCACTCAGTGAAGCTTACTTGCTGCTCTATGTTTTAACATTTCGGACAAGTGTAGGTTAAGAACACACATCTGTTGTATCATTTTATTCTAAAGACGTTTGCCTATTAAATTACAATATTGGTAATTTAAAAAATAATGTTAGTTGTAATCCAATAACTATTGAATATGGACTTGGTGGGGAAAAAAAGTGCAGTGTAAACTCTATTTTTGGGTTTATTATGGGTTGAAAATGGTCAGTATCGATTTTCAATGTAATTCTGGGGAACCGTGGCACTTAAAATATGGGAGTTCTTATTTTATCCATCCAGCGTTCTAGTTTTGAAATTACATTTGGAAATTTAGCATGATAAAGGAGTTCCAGTAGGTCTTGTCAATTTCAATTTTTTTAAAAACTGATTTGAATTGAGATTTTGAATTAAATAATAAAATATCCATAAATAATTTGTTGTTTTAGATTATTTTCAGATCCCTAGATTAAATACCTGTTTGAATCTCTGTTTTTCTGTACCTTTTTTCTTCCAAGTTTCTCAATTTTTTTTCTTTAACAAAAGCTACTTGACCAACGTCTAGGGAGTTTGGTATATACAAGAACCCGACTTCCTCTCTCGTGTGAAATTTGGTTAGTAAAAATTGTTATAAGGCCATTAAAATAGTTTATAAAATTAAAGAATATTAGCACATGTTAATGGCACAATATTTGCATTATTGCAGATCACCTATTCTAAATTTTAATGTGAATACTATTCTGAAAATTCTCACTTTCGGCAACTTGTGAAAATCAAGGGTGATAAAACACCCCAGATGTCACGTTGTTTTTGAAAACTATAGTTGCCATATTTTGTATTGATAAAACTTGTTGAGGTGGTCTGTTCCCTTCAAAACAAATTTAAGCTTTGAAAATGGGAAAAATAAACAATTCCATCACAAAATTTGACCGTAATTAGTATGATTAAGAGTATTGCGTGTTGATACCTAGAAAAACAGCTCGTTTTTCTAAATAACATAGTTTTTGATTTACTAAAATAAAGTTATAAAAAAGGGTGCTGCAGCAATTACTGCAGATGTTTGAAAACCCTAAAATTATTGCATCCTGCCACAAAAAAAAAGGCAGTTTATACCAAACACAAGGCTGGGAAATTTTTCAAAAATTAGTTTCGAACTCTTAAAACATCTATAAATTAGTTGTTAAAATATAAATTTTTTTTGAAACTATGAAATGACCACTGTTTGTTGAAATGATATGGAATGACCCCGCAGATACATGTGTGCTAACCTTGGCCAGTTAAATTAAGGTGTTGGCAAGCACCTCAACCTGAGTCTTTGGGATGGGACCACCCATTACCATGACAGGCCAACTGTGACCATGCGTATGGGTACAGGTCAGATTATTGTGTGAGGGATCCTGCTTTTGAATCTTGAATAAGTTCCCTAGTGTTTGATATGTTTTAAGTTTGGAATAGAACTCCACCTAAATGCTGATACAGTAAAACCTTGATAATTCAAAGTGTTTGGGGCATACGTTTTTGACATTGACGTTCATAATTTCAAATTATCCAAATATAAATTAATTTTGTTAATATATTTTTGATTAGGGCATGTCTTTTTTTACTTTGAAAATGGTGTTAACAGCACAGAAGTATACAAAAATTATAATCTGTGGTATTTACCACAAAGCACTTGCATATTTTCCGAAAATAAGGTTGCCTAAGTGGCACTGCTGGTACGTGGGTGAGACAGAACTTGAGTCATTTATGCATGCTGATGTATTGGAGTGGTTGCTGGTGGCAAGATAAGTGCTGGCTAGCACCACATCTTGTTTGTGTTAAAAATTTATGCATTACGGTTTAGGGAGAGGGACGTCACGTCAAGAGCAGAGTGTTTTTATTTCTGCGCTCCAGGTCAGTTGCGCAGGTAGGGGGCGGACTCTACTGTAGAGGCATCTGTAATATGACCCGTCGGCCTTGCGCTGGTTCCTTATATAATGTAGGACGTGTCGGGCGCCTACTTGGTACAAAATTCGTGAGGGTGAGGTGATGCCTCCAGGCGTTGGACACACTTCGGCTCCGACTGGAGTGGGCGGCTGGGCAGGTTGGCTGAGCGGACGCCTGCAGGTGACCGGGGTGCCGGTTGACTGGCGGGTATGTGGTCGGCTGGTGCTGGAGACTCGCTGGTGTCTTCTGGGTCGAATAAGACCACTCTCAAGGGGAGAGAGTACCTCTGGCGGAGTAGTTCGACGGCGGGTTAAACAGCTCCGGGAACCTTAATGAGGAGGTAAAAGAGGTTGGCGGGGAGGGTAGTGTAGTGAGGCTGTACTAATTGTGAGGCGGCTTGTGCTCTCTCCTGTGGGGACTTGCAGCTAAGGGCTGGTGTAGGTTGTTTACTTAGGAGGTAGTGAGATGCAAGGATAGCAGCTGTCCTCCGGGTGTTCCTCCTGCTCCCTCGTCGGTGAGCGTACGTCATGGACAGGAAAGGTGCTACTGTTCATCTTGTAGAGTGCTCTAGGCAATAAACCCCTAGCTAAAGTGTACATGTTCATTACAGAGCAAGGAAAGACATAAGTTAGCTAGACTACGTGTTTTATTCCCTTGAGAATAGAAACACGATGACCCGTACTACCTCCTACCTCTACACACACTAGGTGTTCAACGGACGTTGTACAATAGCAAGACAGGTGAAGGNTACTGTTCATCTTGTAGAGTGCTCTAGGCAATAAACCCCTAGCTAAAGTGTACATGTTCATTACAGAGCAAGGAAAGACATAAGTTAGCTAGACTACGTGTTTTATTCCCTTGAGAATAGAAACACGGTGACCCGTACTACCTCCTACCTCTACACACACTAGGTGTTCAACGGACGTTGTACAATAGCAAGACAGGTGAAGGGGCCTGTTGGCTTGAGGAGCCTGGCTTGAAGAGCGGACGAGAGCTGACAACTAAGTAATTGTGAAAACAACTGAACCCTAATTGTAGCTTGTAGTCCTGAAGGGACTTGGGGCACCATGTGTGGTGTACGTGTCGGGTGTGGTGACTCTTGACAGCAAGTTTCAGGGGGTAGCGACGACTCTTCGGCTGCACTGGTAGAGAAGGCATCGTTGACTGAAGAACTGGTAGAAGACTGGTAGGTCTTGGAGAGACCTCAGGAGGTCTGGCTGTGTAGTAGAGAGCCTGAGCACGACTTGTGCTGAGGCGAGCTACGTGAACAACTGGCATTTCTGCCGGGCGCACAGCGTTATATTCCCCTCGGCTGGAGGGTTCCTGCGTGCCTCGTTCGCTTCAGTAATCTTTTCATCCGCCATTCCTTGGGTTCGGGCCGGGTGGGGTGGCAGCAGTGAGTTTTGGGTGTGGTTGCGGGTGGTGTCTGCCGCTCGCTTAGGGGCAAACTCTTTCATGCCCGCGGCTGCTTCTTAGCGAGTTTACAAGTGGCGGGGGCGATGACGTAATTTCCTAGCATTATGTGGGTGCTGGTCTTGGAGGCGGCCAGTCGGGGTTTGATTCCCTCGGGGGCACGTGATGTGTATGTGATGATGTGGAGTCGACAATTATAATGTTGTAGGAAGCATCATGCGTCAACATAATTAAAATGGAGCGCACAAAACACTGTCTGTGTGCATCTGTTGTTAAGGGTGCTTAAAATCATGACATATGTGTCTAAGAATAAGATGTGTGGGAGCGATAAGTAAGGGTGGGTAGGGGCGCACACATCACATCGCCTCTACACTGAACTGGTATACTGTATTTCCATCTGCAACTTGCTTCTATGAGACTTTAGCGATGACTGTTATTTTATAATGTAATAGTTTTAAAAAATTAATACAGAAAAGGAAGTATAAAACAGAAACTTTCATAAATACAGTCTGTAAGCAGGAAAAAAGGGAGCAGTTTAAAAATAAAACTCTTTTTGCTTAAACTCATCATACTGTTAGGCACCTACATAATCAGCAGCTTTAATTGTTTTGTGGGAAAGTTAAAAATTATTGGTGAATCACTGTGACTGCTACTGATAGAATATAAAAATAAAACTATGTTGACGAAACGTATGAACGCGATGGAGTAAAAACAAACTTTGATAGATGTGCATTTTATGGTCCCAAATTTACAGTAACACTAGTAAATTTCCATCGTTTGCTTCCTTGCTGCGCCGTCTTCCACAAGAGAATCATTCCTATACCAGCCTTTTCTCCCCCACACCCCTATGTTTCCCAACATCTGGTAGCTATCAATCATTTACCTCCCACTTTGTGCCGTGCACTACATTCCTGTCATACGGATCAGACAACCCCGGTGTGAATGGCATCTTACTCCTGCGCAGAAAAGAAGACAATGCGACAACTACCTGCGGGGAACAACCACTGCGGAACAACCACCGTACAACATCCCTGTTCAGCCATTCTTCCTCTAATGCTGCCTCGGACACACTCCGCCACGTTAGTTATGTGAACTAAAAGTTATCAACTCATGTTATCGCACAGTGGACAGCATTGAAAGTGAGCTGCCATACTCCTTTAATTTTTATCAATTTCCCCATGTTATTAAAAAAATTTCTGAAAGAGTTTGTGCATTGTAATTTCTGTTCCTTGTACTTCCGTAATGTATTAAGTGTAAAATACAAGTAGATAAACAGAAGTTCCACACGAAAATCTTATTTTTTGACATGAAATACTGCAACTCTCTTTCTTTTCTTCCAAAAATGTAAAGGTTGTATAAAAAAAAAAATTAAGGGGATATATGAGACAGAAAATAGCAGAAAGATGGGGGAGTTCTTTAGCTGCATACTTAGGGGNACTGCAACTCTCTTTCTTTTCTTCCAAAAATGTAAAGGTTGTATAAAAAAAAAATTAAGGGGATATATGAGACAGAAAATAGCAGAAAGATGGGGGAGTTCTTTAGCTGCATACTTAGGGGATGACAGCTCAGTTGTTTGTTCCGTGCGGCCTGTGGCCTGCTACTGACAGATGTCCGAGGCAAGGCAACTGTGTGCAACAGAATGCCTCCCAGCCTGATGCGTGTATGTAAAGCAACCATTTGTAATGTTAATTTTTGTACGCAAGAATTTAATTACTGCAGCATTTATAAATCATGTGAATTTTCCATACACTTAGCGGAAATTTTACTTTGGATTGCATATTGTGCGGAATTTTGATTTAACCATACTTCAAAGCATGTCAAATTCTGTTCTTGTGTTTGGGGGCTATCAACAACTTGGTTTTACGTAGAATTTCAAATTAACTGAGTTCGAAATAATGAAGTTTTACTGTAGTTGTAATGAATTTTAATTTTAACTTTGCTGTTGCTACTGCTTGAGGAATTTCAAAATGTCATCTAAGAATGTATTTTTTTCAAGTGTCGTTGTATTTACTTGTGTGGTATGAGAGTCCAAATTTTCCAGTATTATGTTCATGAGATGATAACACTTCTGGTTTATCAGAAATTTGTGTACACTTAGATAATAATATTATTTTTTGACTATACTTATGAATTGTAGTAATCACTGAGATGGTACAGCTCGCAAGTTACAGGTGGTGATGAATATGAGCTATAGCTACTTGGTGCAAACCCCAGTATGTGTTGTCTTGTAGTATTCAGGCTACATCAAAGTATTCAGTGCCATATTCAGAACTGCACACGTCTTAATGAAGCTTACCTTTAAAACAACATAACAGATGGGAGTTTTTGTACTTGGCTATGTGTTATTAAAAAATATTCCATAAATACATTGAAAGGCTTGAAGTGGAATCTGGGCAGCATGTAAATATGGCCACTGAAAGTGGTTGCTCATTTATCATTCAGTTTTCTTTGCTCTTAGTACATTGTAGGCATTGTGTAACTGTAAAAAAACTTGACTTAAAAGTTGCAAATAGTTTCTTTTTCTAGTTATTCCAATAGCATTCGTTCAAGTAAACTGCTCACAGATAGAAGTAATTTGCATACAGTTTTGTTTGAGGTTCCATAATTTCTTCATAGAGTGGCATGAACTGGCCCCTCTTTGCATTATCTTGCAGCACCATATTGTGTAATGTACAGTGCCACTCCATGTAATGTACTAGCTTCATCTATTTATCAGTTAAACATTAAAGGCTTAAACACTTCAGGCTCTCTTAACAACTATCATTATATGTTGTCAATATGAAGAAATGAGGTACAAATATCCACATATTTTGCTAAATGAAAGAGGTTTGGACAAGCACGTCTTGCTTAAAGAGAGAGCATGGGTAAACAGAATAATCAACAAATCATATATGATATTGTCAGGCTTGTAATCTAGCATAACTGTAATTTTTCCGATTTTTAAACTGCAAGCAATGAAATTTAATGTAACTATCTTTTGCTCATATTTTGTAATTTCCTTACCATAACTTTTCTTGCAAATGAGAGTGACTGTGTGTAGTTAATCTCAATGGTAGGTATAGGTAACTGACACAAAACCAGTATACAGTTCCTACAGAAAATGTGACCTAAAAGAGAAGACGATGACATACAGATTAAAAACAAAATTGAGTGCTAATGGTTGGTTCGTAATACACAGACTATGGGTGGAAAGCTTTTGAGTATTTGACGTTGCCTTATAATTATGTATAATTGTAATGATTTAAATAATTTTTTGAGTGTAGTCGATTCTGCCAAATAATTTGTGCTAATGCTTGAAATTTCATTACATGTTGTGCGTGTTGTTGCCAGCAACCGAGTTTCCACCACCAGACCCAGCAGATGCATCACCCACCACAGCAGGTGCCGGCACTCCCCAGACCGCTCTCTGCTACTCCTGGGCCGGTGGCTTCTGCTGTTCCCCCAGCACCACTCCAGGAGCTGCCGCAGGAGATATTGCCAGGACAGATGGGAGTTGTGCCAGTGGTGCCAGGTGAGCCTTCATTTCTTCCCTCTTCCTCCTCGTAGTTGTTTCACATTTGTTCAGTAATAGTTCCAGCAGCGGCTGAGTGTCGCAGTGTATGATTATTGGTGGCCGCTTTGAAAAGTGTTTAAATTTATTGACCCCTCAGGTGCAACAACTTCCTCAGAAATCACTTAATTTAGATACAGGCACCACCAAGAGATAGTTTTGAAGTGTGAAATTTAAGACATTACATTTAAATTATGGATATTCCAATTCTCGATACAATACCATCAATACTGCTAGTGTCGAGAGGATCGATGATACTGATTCTTCACGCAGAAAAAATTTGATTCCTTGTTGTAAACACTGCTGTTGAAAAAACGTATCTAGCACTTGAGTTGTGACGCTGATGGACTAGTCTGAAAGTTACCCACCTACTCCATCCCTGTGACAGTTCTCTTTCTATTCCTATCAGCATCACGAGGCTGACATTACCGTTCCTACCATAGTCATTCACTCATCTGCAGGAGGAAAAAAGTAGTGCTGTGAAATGCTTAACCAGACAAACAATTAATGTTCTTTAAACTTTTTTCCTTGGTAAACTGTGACTATGAGGGTGGGTTATCCCTGTTTAAATATTGCTTATTTACAACAACAGTGTCGTAACTCAAAATGTGTGATTTTTCAGGAGGGCAGTTTAAAGGTTTTCAAGTGTTATAACTTTGTAAGGTAGAAATTTCATATAACGTCCTTAGAATAAGTTAATAAAATGGGGTTCCAAAAATATTATTCCATACAATTATAACTCAATACAAATCTGTGCCCTAACCTACAGTCCTTTGAAACATTCTCTGACAGACTTGTGATGCCCTTGTTGCTAAACCCTGTGCAAATGGTAAGTATTATTTCCATAGAGGATGTTACTGTCGCAAGACCAAATTGGATTATTTCAAGTTATGTTGTATGCTAACGTAGAAAACTAAAAGAAATGCCTTTTGTTGTTATTAACTCTATAAGCTAACTGTTAATATATACAAAACTGTACAAAAAATTTTTGTCAAACATGTTTTTCTAATTACACAAAACTGTACAAAAAAAAGTCAATTGTGTCCTAATCACACCAAACTGTTGTAGAATGCTTGATAATACTTTGGGATAAAATGGTTATGCATCAAATACATCAGGTCGTTTTTCTTCCTCTCGGAGTTTCCTGGATTTGCAGTGAATAGAGTCAGCTGGCATAATTGTTTAATGATCTCTTCTATCTTTTGATCACAGTAGCTTCCTGGAAATGAGTGTCCGAATAAGACAACTTGTAGAAAATTGAATAGGGTGATTCCTTCACTACTTAGAGGATTTTTACATCTAACATTTAAACAGCTCCTATGTTAATAGGGCCTATGTCCATCTGAAACTGCTTGATATCATAAAAATCAGCATAGCACATCTCATGTACAAGATTTGCTTCTCCAACTTTCCTTGCAGTTCTAATCGCAGAGATAAATGTGTGTGGCGTGTAAATGGGGCCATTTTTCAATAGACATTTGACATTTCTTTCTGTCAGGGAATGGACCAAATTAACTTCGTTTTGTGTGTGCTCTGAAATTAGAAATTTGTGTGCAACACATTTTACATTAAGGAACTTGACTGCATAGAGATACATGGCATTCATAAATTTATTCTTTCGTTGACCTGCACAATTGTCAGAATAGATATGAAGAATTTTTCGCCGTTTCTTTTAGCTTTGTCTCTCTCAAGTCTCGAAGTACACAGGTTGCTATTTTATTCACACATCTATGTCCATTGTTTTCATCCCAAACAAAACTCTCACAGGAATGATTTTGTAAATTATAGACCGTAAAGTTCAGTACATTTATTTTTGATTTATAATAGAAGACTGATATGTCACCTTTCGGCAGTTGCATCACAGCTTGCAAATCGTTAACTGAAACAATGGTGTCTTCAGTCGTTTGTTTTCTTTATCACTTTTATTTTCAGCTCGAGACAATTCCTTTTCAGCCAAGTTAAAACAATGTCCTATTCCCATATTCAACATTTCTGTGTCTGTATTGTGTCACATAATCTTTACAAATTTTGGAAATGGTCATACTCCCATCAATAAAGTGTTTGGATGTATTTTCTCTGGTGTAGTGGCTCTCAATTTTCAGTATAGATTCAATGTTGTATCTGATTCCTTCGTTTATACATTCATCAATCTTTGGCTGCTTAGCAAGCTTTTCTTGTTTATCCTCTTCCAGTAGAACATTCACTACCTTCTTTTGTTTCTCTGTCATTGTACTTTTAGGATGACTGTTTATGTCCAAAGTATTAATTAAGAATTGCTAGAATGGCTTGCAGACCCGTATACGTTTAATCATTTTAATTGAAGTAAAATTTCATATTATGTATCTGCTGTCGCCATCAACACGCACGTACTGATATGTGGGCTTGATCTTCTTCATACTGCTGTTAATGAATTGTCTCTGCTTGTCAATGTCGCCCAGCGCCCATTTACCATAAAACAGTTTCACAAGTTCTCCTTCACCGAACTTCATCTAACATTTTAGTCTACATTTATCTGAACATGCAGATTTTATCTTTCACCCCTCCCTTAAATTTTTATCCTTTCCTCACATTTTGTATTCCTTTCCAGAATTTCTGGCATCTTTCAAAATCTTCCTGCACCATTTTTGTACAGTATGTTTGCGTTTCTCACCTTTCTTTAATGGACTGGTCAAAATTGTTGTGTCCTTTCCTGTCAAACAGGAACCACATTTATTCTAAGATGGTGTACTAAATACGGAGGTATGCAATTGGTATGTCAGACATTGTTATAGCATTAATGGCATCAACGCTAGGGTCTTCATCTCGTTTGCTTACATCAGTGTCCGACGCACTATCCTCTTGTGGTTTGTATGTGGTATCACCAATTAAATTGTTGCAGTCTTCGGTAGATGAATCACTGCTGCTGCTATTACTGCATGAGCTTGAAGAACTGCATGATGATCAGGAACTGGCATTGGTGGATGCCAGCAAATTGTTACTCTTGGAAACTGAACATTCTGTATTTCCATCACGAATGATGGCGACGTCCTGGCCAACATCTTCAGATGATGTTTCATTAACAATGGATTCCAGGGCTAGTTGCACCATCTTCTCCCCTCGTCCGGACTTGATTACACACGATTCCTGAAAGAATGCAAATTTATAAGCTTACACAACCGGTATTATGTGGAACTAATGTCACCCAGATTAACAACAATGTCATATGTTGTAATGTTACAAAAAATTTGTATAAGTTCACAAAATTTTTTTAGCAGCAATGTCATATTCTTGTTTAGTTCAAACTTACATAACCAATCATCAATTTAACTACAGGATTATTTGTTGGAGTAAAGTTTTAACTATGTAGTGATAGAACAACAGGACTTTCTGTTGCAAGAACGTCACATTTTTAAACATGACTTTCTCTATTCGCAATATCTTAGCTGCAAGAATGTCATATTTTAAACTAAAACTCTTTGCATTCAAAATACACCTATCCACTTACTTACATCACATGTTAAAATAATACATTATTGATACAAAAGCAAATATCCTTACCTGTCACGCTAATGAAGCAATAAGGTTCTAACACAAAATTGCGTGGTAAAACCATGACCACAGCCAAAGCACAACTGAGATATGACAAAAAACATACGTAACATTGTTGGAACCAAAACAGTTATTTGTTATAATTAAATGTTCGTTAACGTGTTTTTGTGTTTGTAATGTGTGTTTTTTGTGCAACAATGACACAAGTGCCCTCTACCTGCGAGTTTTGCAAGTAGAAATATGATGCCACTGCAGTCAGTTAAAAGTGTGCTTCAAATCGGTTCCTATGCATTGAGTAATGTAATTTGTTTCAATGCAAACAACTTAATTATGCCAGATTTTGAGTTGTGACACTCTTGTCGCAGATGAGCGGCATGGTACACAATATTTATGGTGCAAACTCAATTTTATCTTGAAAATTTTGTACTCGACTTGACATGAGTTTCGTACAACTTGACTTGACTCAACTCAACTCAAAGCTGTAAAAATTCAACTCGCTTATCACTACGAATTATCTTTGCATTTTTGTGACTTTGTTAAAATTAGTTGTAAAGCACCACTTTAACGAATTTCACGTTAACGAACATTTAATTATAACAAATAACTGTTTTGGTTCCAACAAAAGCCTATGCAATACAATGGATTTCTCTTTCACTTTAACAAATTTTTACGTTACAACTTTTGGCATATTAATAAAATATTTATCTTAACCAACACTTTTATGACTCAATTCAGTACAAACGCTATAAATTCAGATTTTTTTCCTCCTTAAGATAACCAAACATTTTGTAAAATATAGCATTGTTAACAAAAAAATGTGTCATGGCCGTGCCATTTCCGCAGATGTTAACGTGACCGGAGATGATCAAACCATGGCAAATTTTCACACAAAATGGTTTCTCGGTACACAAAGCGTTTGTGGCGCAGCAGGTGTGAAAACTACGGAGTGTCTTTCTCTTGCACTGCAGCGAGATTATCATCTCATGTATGGCATCTATGGTCTGTTTGACGACGTTTGTTTATGAGTAGCACGAGGGTTTTCGAATGTGAATAAATTAAAGCACCTCTAACTTGCTATTTAAACTGCTTCGGTATGCTATGAAATTCGTTAAAATAAAAGCTGAGTGAAATATTATTTTGCGATGCCATATGGGTTATGTTACTCTTTAATGCTAATAAATAATTGTCTTTTGAAGATAAATCATCTTAAAAAATTGTTAAGATCTTGGCAATTTTTTTTGGTGAAAAAATTACTATTGTGTGGTTTTATAATTGTTACATAGCCTGAAATACACGTATCCCTAGACGTTTTTAGATAGGCCTACTGTATTGTAGTAGAATATAGTTATGCCTCTGAAACTGGAAACCATATACATGCTGAAATGTGTGGTGTAAATTATAATAAACATCCAAGAAGTAATGAAATTGTCAGTACAATGAATGTTTATGAGCATCTGGCTTAGAGTGCAATATAATTACAAAAATATTAAGAATTATTTTATTAAAAATTAAACTAAAAATGTTTTTTTGGCATTTAATTGTGTTCCTTATTTTTAAATAAAGTAGTTATTACAATAATGAGTTGTGTAGCCATTAATGTCATATACACCTCACTCAAAATTTCTGTGAAGGTGCTTTCACTACAAAGAAATTCACTATACAAACAAGCAACATTTAGGGTCCCTTCAAGTTTGTTATAGTGAAGTTTTACTGTAGTATTTTTGTAAACGAAAGGATTATTTTCACAATATTTGGGAGGCCACCCTTTGCATATTTTGCATTGTATCCACCCTTCACTGAAGCCTTCCTCATAAATGTTGCTGTCTACTTGCCTATTATAATTTTTAGTGCTTTTCGTTATTGTCTTGGATGACTTTAGTACAGATTTACTTTTGTTTATTTTTTCTTCCTCTTTTTTGAGTTTATGCTCATCACCTGAGCCCAAACGTGTCTTTTTTTTCTCCAGTTGGGCTTTGTAAGGAGTAGAAGTAAGAATTTTACTGTGTGTTCCTTGTCTCTTTTGGTGTCGAAGTTGATATTGTTACTGTTTGGTAGCAGTGATAGTTCTCTAACTTGGGATGAAGAAGGCTTGGAGGCGAACACTTCCACTTCATTTGGTGAAGATGAACTCTCTGATGTTGGGCCTAGATTTGAGAGGCCAGGTGAAATATAAGCTCAATTCAAAAGAGAAGTTGCTTCAACAGAAAGTTCTATATGTAGTCAAATCTAAATTTTACAGACACTCATGATTCCACAAAATTTGTCCATACAACAGAATTGTCTGTTTGAACCAAAACAGATGAATTTTGACCGATGTGTCCCCTAATTAACTTGAAAATTGCATCCAAACAGCATATTTTAACTGGGTACATTAAGTCATGTTCACACATCTATGCTGGAAAAATTATGTATTTTCGTTGATGAAATGGTGATTTATATATTAGGGTACTGTATTCAGAGTAAAATGATACCCCAGGTATGTGAAAAAAACTTCTGACAGAGAAAATTAACGAACAAGAAGTTACTGATATAACTGAGTCTACTTTCCTCAACATGGAAGCAATTAATTTTTAAATAATTTCTTAAAAGCTTGGTTGGAAAGGAAGGACTTGAATTCTCTTTGGAAGCAATAACTTTAGAAATGAAACCAGAAACTTATGCAACAGTAGTGAGACAATTACAAATACACACATGCCTTATCCGGGACTTGAACTCAGAAAAACCTCATACTATAAGCTAGTGTGCAATCCACTGCATTACGGAGCTCAAATTTGGAGCGTCACCTTCGGATTTAATCAGGCTAATTTTTCGAATGATAGGGTTTACTAACCTAAAATATTTACAGGGCGTTTATTTTGAAAATAAGTGACTTAAGCCACATAAAACACGTAAGTTTACATGGCCTACCATAGCGCTACTTGTGTGAAGAATTTGATGGAAATTGGCTGTTGGGTCCCTGAGAAATAACATAAAAAACTTAATTTTCTTATTTGTTGCTAGTGTACAAAATTACCAGAAAAAGAGACTCTATATACAATGCTTCTAATGTATACTGTCTACATACAGATTTTGGTTGAATTTGGTTAAATTGTTTAATATATATGTCAAACTTATTTAAACGATTTATGAAGCTGCTGTTTTGAACATTGTTGTCTGACTTATTTAAATCATGAAAGTCTACATGGCTCTCTGTAGCATTTATGGTGTGCACAATTTGGTACAAATTTATTTGAAATGTTCCAGTGTAACATTTTGTGGGAATCGGTTGATTAGTCCTCGAGACATGGCATAAAACCTCCACAATTTTCATGTAGCGATCTTCATAAATGGAGGGCAAAAAAGTAATGTAGTAGCAATTTTGATGATTGTATTCTGCCAATATACAAAGTTAAGTTAAAATAGATTACATAGTTTCGTAGATATCACCCACAAAACTAAAATGATTATATAGCCACCATTCTGAAAATAAGTGAGTTCTCCTTAAAAGGATACATTTATTATTATGTCCTACCACAGTACAACATCTTCACCAAATTTTGTAAGAATGGGTTGATTGTTTCCCGAGATATGAGATAAAATCATTTTTTATTGGTTGGGCTATCTTACAAAATGGCAGAGAAATGAGGCTCTGCATAGACAAATTTAATGGTTGTAATAGGTACTGCCAGCATACAAAGTTAAGTATGAATTTGTTTAGTTAATGAAATATACTAAGCTAAAATATTTATAAACCCACCATTTTGAAAATAAGTGCCTGACCTACATTAAACATACCAGTTTACACCACCTGCTGCAGTACTATTTGTTTGCCAAATTTGGAAGGAATCTGTCAATTGTTTCCCCGAGATATTACAAAAATACTTTATTTACTGGCATTGCGCTATCTTACAAAATGGCAGACAAAATTTACTTTATGTAAATACAAATGATAGTTGTAATATCTACGGCCAGATAACAAAGTTTAGTTGAAATTGATTATACATTGTTTTAATGATATAGCATTTTAATCTAAAAATTGCTATATGGCCACCATTATGAAAGTATCTGACATGTTTAAAACATATCACTTAACATAATCTGCATCAGTACTACTTGTTTGCCAAATTTGGTAGGATCTGTTAATTATTTACAGAGTTATGACATAATAACTTTTGATTTATTTGAAAAGTGCTATCTTCTAAAATGGCCAACAAAAGTGGTCGTTAGTTGGCATATATGATGCTTGTAAAATATACTTTCAGTATACAAAATTTATTCTAACTTGGTTTAAATGGTATGGCAGATATACTAAATAAACTTAAAACATTTGTATGGCTGCCATTTTGAAAGTAAGTAACTAATAAAGGTAAATCACTTACATTTACTTGACCAACTATAGTTTTACTTACTTGCCAAATTGGGTGAGATTTGGTTTAATAGTTTTTGAGATATAATATAAAATATTCATTTTGTAAATTGGTGCTATTTTACAAAATAGCCGACCAACAACAATATCCGTTTTAAAATTTAATTCTTACACAATGGTTTGCGAGCATACAAAATTTGGTTTAAATCGGTTGAATGGTTTCCAAGATATGACATCACCTAATATTTTTTAATGGTCTCCATTTTGAAAGTAAGTGCTCGACGTGGTCGAATACTATAAAATTCAGGTGTCCTTTACTAAGTATTATATGTATACCAAGTTTGGTGAAATTCGGTTGAAGCATTCAATATTTGAAAGTGGGGACACACTCGCTCAGACACGCACGCACACACACAGCACACACACATTCATATACACACATACACTCACACACTTACAGACACACACAGACACAAACAGGAAAGTGATCTCATAAGCCTTTCTTTCCTTTGGAAAGTAGGCTAAAAAGTAGACCCCAACGCTGTGCATACGCCAGACACAACAGCTGCGATACAACCCATGTTCACATTTCCCACAAGGATATAAGACATTTGTTATTGTTTCCATTGATTAAATAAAAATTAATTGAATAATATAATGGGGTGATGTATTCTCAACAAAATGGTAGCCCACTAATGCAGAAAAGACTAATGAGTGAGCTAAAATTAATGAAAAAGCAGACCACAATTTTGTTCTTTTGCCTGACACAACAGCGGTAATACAGTGTGTGTGTGTAAATTTCTTGCAAAAAATGAGATATTTTATATTGTTTTCATTCATTGAATATAAATTTATTTAAAAGGGTGATGTATTCTGCACAAAGTGGTACCCTAGTTATGTAGAAAATATTATTGAGTGAGCTACAGTTAACAAAAAAGCTGACTGCAACATCGTATATTTGCCTAACACAAAAGGGGCTATACGGCCTGTGTTTACATTTCCCATGAGGAAATGAGGCATTTTATATTATTGTCAATCATTAAATATAAATTAACTTAATAGGGTGATGTATTCTGCACAAAACGGTACCCCAGTTATGCAGAAAAAACTACTGAGCTAACTAAAACTAATGAAAAAGCAGACTGCAATGGCGTGCATATGAGTAAAGGCTTCATTACAATTGATTCAGCACAAAGAAAACAGCTCGTGCACAGAAAGAAGAAAGTATGTGGTGCACAGAAATTTGAGCAAAATCCAAAATTTTCTGTGCAGGTTTACCTTTGCACTATGTGCCACCAATCAGATCAAGGATACTGTTGAGCTCATTTGTAGATTGTGACACAATTAAGATGGCCGGTTCATTGCATAAACTTTATTTCTACTCTTCTAAACGTTAACAAGATTGTGCATCATATCCATCTTTCCATTACACACTCATACTAACCTTGTTACCTCCAAACTCCCCACATGCAACACATCTTCCCCTCTTTGACAATGCGACACTAGTCTACGACAGAACTGCACAGTTACAAATTGCATAATAGGAAAGCCTGAAATATTTCATATCTAACATGGATTACAAATTGAGTTTGTCTTTTGGCCTCACTTCTCTGTCACTTCTTGTTCGTACTGGTGACCCTACTTGTTCCTGTCCCTGTGTCTTTGCTGCATCTGGCCACCCTTTCCATCCTTCTGTACTGTAGTTCCTTCTGTCTTTTCCTTTTTCTCCTGTGTTGAAGGGTCTTGCATTGCCTTCATACTCCTGCTTTCCTTCTGCCCTGGCAAGTTTGGCTTGGCTTCTTCCATTTCCAGCCACCAAGAACTTTCTTCACTGCTGCTGGAACGGTTCTCCACCGCTCCTGTTTTCTCATCCTTCTTGATGGGGCGTTGCTGTTCTTGTTCCCTGGCAGTTGCTTTTCTAAGAACTTTAAGTTGGTACTTGTTCCTTCTAATAGTTCTTCCATCCACTGAAATGAGATATGAGCGTGGAGTACCAGTTCTGAACTTACAGTGCAATATCTTTGTAGGTCTGTGATCCACACCATTTCCTGAGCGTGTATTGGGAGGCATTTCTGAACTTTATGGGTCCTATCGAAATTGCTCTTCTGGTGATGTTTCCCCTTTTGATGAATGGGTTGAAAGTTTTCCCTGCTCACAGTCTTTGGATATAGATTCCTCTGCAACACTGGTAGAGTATCCCAAAGTGATCAACCCATGAGGAGTTGTACTGGGCTGTAATGGAGGTCAGACAGTGGTGTGTTTCTATACGCCAACAGTCCCAGGTAAGGGTCCGCTGACAGCTTGATGATGTTTTTCACTATCGTAACTGTAGCTTCTACTTCACCATTACCCTGTGGATATTTGGGATTGCTGGTGATATGAATGAAGCCATACTCTTTTGCAAAATTTTGAAAGCTTGAGAGGCATACTGGGGCCCATTATCCAACTTTATTTCTCACGGGATCCCCTGGCGTGAGAAGGCAGCCTTACATCTTGCTGTCGTGGCTGCAGATCAGCTGTTTGGCATTTCGAATATTTCCGGGTATCTGGAGTAGTAATCAACTATTATGAGGTAGTGCTTCCCATTCCGTTCAGCCAGATCCGTACCGACAACCTTCCAAGGCACTTGTGGTAAAGGAGAAGTAATCAGGGTTTCTGGTTTGTTCGGCTTTTCTTTAATGCAAGGTACACAATTGGCAATACATGTTTTTTGTCGCTTGTAATCCCAGGCCACCACACTGTACCCCTGGCTCTCGTGATGCACTTTTTTATTTCTAGATGTCCCAAACGCAGTGGCGGATTTACCAGCAGGCTGAGTAGGCTGGAGCCTAGGGCGGCAGATTTTAGGGGCGGCAAATTTGGGAGCAAATTTTTTTTAATGTCTTACAGAATTTAAAAAGATTCATATTTATATACCTAAATGTTATTAGGTCCACACAAACAATTCAACATGTAATATGTTTCACCACTTAGATAAATTTTTCTACAATTTGCGTAGTCGCGTTTGGTTGCGGCGCGGGAACGAGTGACATGACCGTTCGCTAAGTGCGTCTGGCCCAATTGACTGCACGAGCGCGGCGCGGCCGCCGCGGGAGCCGAAGCGGATCGTGCTGTTGTAGGCATACGCCGCGTGGTGGCTTTGGGTTCGAGAGAGATAGATATAGAGCGGTGGCTGGCAATACAAACGGACAAGTCCAGTCCCGTATTTACTTTTTCTTGTTGTGTGCTGTAATTTTTCAAAGTGTTTCGTGGATTGTATGAATAATTTCATAGCATAATATCACCGGTGCGTAGAAACTTATATTAGGTAAGTAATCATAATATATTACAATAAATCATCCGTAACGAATCAGTAAGACGTAATTCAACTTGATAAATAGCTGTTTCGGAAGTTATGCAAAGAAATTTAGATTTTTTTGTTATATCATACTTAAATAAATTTCTTGTACTTATGTTAGGTAATTATTCAATGTCTGAAGTCTGAACAAAGGATGTACGAGAAATAAAACTCCCAATGTAATCTTTTTTATTTCAGTTCTTGGAATACAAGAAATTGTTAGAATGGGTGATGGGAGAAAGCGACTTAGCGGAGCTGAGTATAAAAATAAGGCCAAAATGAAAAAAGAAGAAAAAAAAACAGATNAGAAAAAGAACAGATTATTTGTAAAACGATAAAAATTGACCTTTTTAAAAATGGAAGTGGAAGTAGTGTTGAAAGACCAGGAACTTCAACAGCATGCACTGACACAATTCAACATGGAAAAGATGAAACGGATTTGAACTCTGCTGCCCAACAACAACAGTCATCTGTTGAACCATCTACTTTTGAAAAAAAAAAAAAAAAAAAAAAAAACGGATATTTATGTTTTTGACGTAGAGGAGGTAGAGGAATCATCAATTTGTATAACAATTNGAGAAATAAAACTCCCAATGTAATCTTTTTTATTTCAGTTCTTGGAATACAAGAAATTGTTAGAATGGGTGATGGAAGAAAGCGACTTAGCGGAGCTGAGTATAAAAATAAGGCCAAAATGGAAAAAGAAGAAAAAGAACAGATTATTCGTAAAACGATAAAAATTGACCGTTTTTAAAAATGGAAGTGGAAGTAGTGTTGAAAGACCAGGAACTTCAACAGCATGCACTGACACAATACAATATGGAAAAGATGAAACGGATTTGAACTCTGCGGCCCAACAACAACAGTCATCTGTTGAACCATCTACTTTTGAAAAAAAAAAAAAAACGGATATTTATGTTTTTGACGTAGAGGAGGTAGAGGAATCATCAATTTGTATAACAATTAAAGATGCGTATCAGAATCAGATGTTAAGTAATGACCAAGTGCAAACAACAGTAAATATAAACAAAGATCCAGCTTTATGGGAAATCAACGATACCTTAAGGGAGATTATCGCAAGGTTCGGCTTCAATCAAAACAAGTCTTGTGACTTCTCTAAAAGTGAAAAAATGTATGCTGATCAGCATCGTTTCTTGCCTGTGAGTATCTTCCAAAGAAAAAAGGAAAAATAATGAAGTGAATGACCGAAATTGACTGGTTTATTCTGAAAGTAAAAGACCTGTATACTGCGGGCCCTGTTTGGCATTCGGTCCATTGGAGAATAAGACTCAGTTTGAGAACGAAGGATTTAATGACTGGAAAAATGCAGAACACCGAGTAGCTCAGCATGAAAACTCTGCGCGTCATAAATCTAGTATCCTTAGTTTGAAAGTTAGAAGTGAGATTGATGGCCGACTCGATAATTTACTGCATGTCCAGATTGATGAAGAAATTACTTATTGGAGAAACGTTCTGAAGAGGGTTGTTGCCGTAGTGAAGCGACTGTGTTCAAGAGGCCTCGCTTTCAGAGGAAAAAATGAAAAGTTCGGTGATCCGCATAACGGAAATTATTGTATGATTTTGGAACTGTTAGCTGAATTCGATCTTTTTTTAGCCAGTCATATTGAACGATTTGGGAATCAACGATCTGGAAGTACCAGTTACCTATCAAAGACTGTTTGCGATGAGTTTATTCTCTTGATGGGTCATAAAGTCTTAAAACACATTGGAGACGAGATAAGAAGGGTGAAATATTTTTCCTTAATCATCGATTCAACACCAGATATAGCATATGTGGACCAACTTACCCTCGTCATTAGATACGTTTTGGAGAAAGGCGAACCGTGTGAAATATTTCTCAAGTTTTTGCCCTCAGTGGGACATAAAGCTGAAGAAATGTTTTCTGCCATTATTTCGGAACTCAAAACACTGGGCATAAATATTGAAGACTGTCGTGGACAATCATATGATAATGCCGCGAACATGTTTGGTGTGTACAATGGCTTACAGGCTGAAATTCAAAGCGAAGCACCTTTTGCTTTTTTCGTTCCTTGCTCTGCCCAATCTTTAAATTTGGTGGCAACGGCGGCTGCTGAATCTTGCACAGAAGCTCGTCGCTTCTTCATGTTGCTTCAAGAAATCTACGTTTTTTTTGTAAGTTCGACACAGCGCTGGCAAAAATTAATGACTGAAATCGGGAAAGGGAAAACGCTAAAGAGAGTAAATCTGACACTTTGGTCAGTTAGAGAGGACGCATCTAGAAACTGACACATAAAGCCCCTAGTTCACAATCATACTAATTACGGGGAAAAGGTGATGTAATTTGGACTACAGTGCACAAATCATTAAGTTACAATTTCATTGCAAAAAATTTGTAATTAATATGATTGTGAACCAGGGTATCAAATTGTAGAGGTCGGTAGGGGCGGCAAAATTTGAGTAGCCTACTGGCGGCAAATGTGTAAATCCGCCACTGCCCAAACGGATCCGTGTCATTATTTCCCGGCGTAACTCTGCAGGTATTACCATCGTAATCCCTTTCATTGATATGCCTCCAACAATAGACAGTTCACCCCGAGCCGCCCAGTATGCTCGATAGTGCATAGGTACTTCAGTAGGTTTCCAAGGCCATCCCTCCCAAACGAGTTGTGTCAGCTCTTGGCATGTTGTGTCTGATGCNCCATCGTAATCCCTTTCATTGATATGCCTCCAACAATAGACAGTTCACCCCGAGCCGCCCAGTATGCTCGATAGTGCATAGGTACTTCAGTAGGTTTCCAAGGCCATCCCTCCCAAACGAGTTGTGTCAGCTCTTGGCATGTTGTGTCTGATGCTTGAGCTTGATGCACTTCCTCCCTTCGGGTGTCTGATGCGGGTAAGGGTGCCATAAACTGGGACTCAAACTGCTTAGTCTTGCTAACTGACAGTCCCTCTTCATTGCCGGAGGGAATGATCGGTACTTGGGACAACGTGTCCGGTGTGTAGAACTGTTTTCCTGCCACATGCTGTAACCGGTAAGAATACAGCATCAACCTCATCCGGTATCTCTGCAGTATAGGAGGCAGTTCATCAATATTTTTCTTTCCGAATATCGAAACCAGAGGCTGATGATCAGTGCGGAGGAGAATATGTTTACCAAGGATATATATGTAGAATTGATTGCATGCCCATGTCAAGGCTAGTGCTTCTTTCTCGATTTGAGAATATTGTTTCTGCTCTGCTGCTGAAAGTGCCCTCGATGCGTAGATCACTGGTCGCCAAACGTTATTGTTGTCTGGTTGTTCTAGGACGGCCTCTAGTGTAGATGATGATGCATCCGTCCCAATCCAGGTCTCTTTATTGGGATCATAGTGCAGTAGCAGTGGGGCTTTGCACAAAAGGTCTTTCAGATCCTTGAAGGATGCTTCTTGTTACTACCCCCATACAAACAGGATGGGGGTAGTAAATGGCGTATTGGCTTTGTAACCTGAGCTTGATTTGGGACAAAGTTTCCTACGTAGTTTGCCATTCCTAATAGCCGTCTCACGTCCAAGACGGACTGAGGGGT
This sequence comes from Clitarchus hookeri, assembly GCA_002778355.1. NCBI lineage: Eukaryota > Metazoa > Arthropoda > Insecta > Phasmatodea > Phasmatidae > Clitarchus > Clitarchus hookeri. The sequence continues at coordinate 44,813 of NQII01001802.1, forward strand.
GGCATGTCCCGAACTTCGCTTATCTTCTCAGGGTCCACTTCTATTCTTTTGTCCATCTCTATATGGCCCAAAAATTTGACCCTTCTGACGGCCTGGCCTTTTTAACAGCACTTTCTAACATCAGGTTGGCATCTAGTTGTAACATCTCTGATAGTTTCTTGTCTGTTAGTCCCACTACAAACCTGTCGCGCAACAACTCATCATGCAAGATTTATACTCTCCATGCTCGACCAATGAATGCAATGTGGTAATAAATGTATCAGCAGATTCACCTAGCATTTGCAAGGACTAATTGAATCTAGCCCGTTCATAAATCACATTCCTTCTCTGAATAAAATATGATTCTTTGTAATAATTTTGTATTACTTTGCAGCTTCGTTTGAGAGGTTAAATGAGTTCACAATATCCTCTGCTTCCTGTCCCATTACATAAATAAAAGTACTAACCTGTACTTTGCTGTCCTTTTCTGGTAATCCGCTCACCAACCTGTACCGCTGGAATCTTTTAAACCAGTTGAACCATTCCTCCGGTTTTCTGAAATCAAAGTTGCAATGTTGCGGAACGAAACTTGTGGGTGCACTTCCCGCCATTGTCTCATACTCTGTTTACTTCACCGGAAAAAATTTTTCTTCGGCCGCCAACTTTAGCTCCCTTGTAAAACCTTTCCCACTGTACCCGGCTTACTAGAATCCCACTTCTGACATCAAGTGATACAATTTAGATAGCCGGTTTATTGCATAAACTTTATTTCTACTCTCCTACACGTTAACAACATTGTGCGTCACATTTTTCTTTCCGTTACACTCTCATACCAACCTTGTTACCTCCAAACTCCCCACATGCAACACATAGATAGATGAAAGTTATGGAAAGACACAAATTTGACTATTGTTTGTAAAATTTGCACCAAGCAAAGTTAGTGCTTGTTTTGGTTATGTTGTGAATGTGTGATGGCACAATAAATTTGTTATATTTTGGTATTAATGTAGTTTCTATAGAGAAGAAACTTATGTGACAAAAGCAAGACGGGCTTTAGAAATGGAGACACATAAGAAAAAACTTTGTTTTTGTTCATGTTTCCAGAAAACAAAAAACATACGTTAAGTTTGAAATGAAACAGCGACAGTACTATAATTTTTTTTCAATGTCTGAAATAATATAAAATTTTATGATTTACCGAAAAATGCTTTGTTTAATTTTAATGACAACTTCCATCATTCCTGTACGTGTGATTTTTAATCAAATGACAATGTTCCTGTGCATTTGTTGATTTAATTGTAGCTTGTTGATTTGTGCTGTGCATGTGTTCTGTGCCTGTGCATATGCTGTTTTCTGTGCTCAATGACTTGTAGCGCTGCCTTAACAATAGTTGCGATATAACCTGTGTTTATATTTCCTGCAAAGAAATGAGATGTTTTACATTCGTAAAATAATAGTATTTTAACACGTAGATATCTTCACTTCAAAACTGTGTATATACCTAACAGATGCGAAAAATACTTAATAAGAATAACCAATGCTATTACAATCTTGAAGAAAACATCATGTCGGTAGCAAGGTAGCAAATGACATTTTGAATCATTTTACCACAGAAAAATAAAAGATCCATCCATTAAAACNCATGTCGGTAGCAAGGTAGCAAATGACATTTTGAATCATTTTACCACAGAAAAATAAAAGATCCATCCATTAAAACTAAAGTTATTTTAATTGGTAAATGTGCTGTGAATAAAATGTGATAAACTCTGACTGGTTCAGAACAATATTTACGTGTAAAAAAGTGGCTTTGATGGGTTGTACTGAACAACACAATAGCAGTACAAACATTACNCATGTCGGTAGCAAGGTAGCAAATGACATTTTGAATCATTTTACCACAGAAAAATAAAAGATCCATCCATTAAAAGTAAAGTTATTTTAATTGGTAAATGTGCTGTGAATAAAATGTGATAAACTCTGACTGGCTCAGAACAATATTTACGTGTAAAAAAGTGGCTTTGATGGGTTGTACTGAACAACACAATAGCAGTACAAACATTACAACATGTAAACAAGAAGTTGAATACAAGACATCACAACTTACCATTAATTTTTTTTTTTTTTTTCATTGTACTGACAGTTTGGCATTTATCAAGTTTGGTGAAGGAGAAGTAAGTTGTATTGCCATGGGAAAATATGACACATTAGGAGGGTGGGCATTGTTTCCTACTTTAACCACTGCAGCAACATAACATATTTTCCGCTTATAATGACACACAAAACAAGGGAATATGCCACTTGGAAACAATGTGAACTATAGACAGTTTTTCTGCTAAATGTTTAAAATACAGCAGTGACTATTAAATTAAGCATTTTTCTTTTAATAACATATCGAAAGAAGGGAGGACGTTTATAAAAATATTGCGAACGTGTGCCGCATCCATCTCTTGTATACTTTCATATTTTTGCACGAGTGTGATGGTCTGCCTCTTACTTCCACTCAGGTTAAATTGCAATACAAACAAGTGTCCAAAAAGTAGGATAGGTTGTCAACAACTGTAGCAAAATAAATGCAAAAATGTGTCAAAAATAAAAACCCAAGTGAAATAGCATAATGAAGTTGTTAATAAATGTACACCCAGAAGAGCCAGAAATCTGAATTATTACAGCACCAGACAGTCAGAAACGTGGCTACCATGTAAAATCCTCAGGAATAATAACGGGACCAAGATGGGTGGAATGGGCAAGGTAAAAAAAAGTACGTAAAAGGTGGAGTTTTTATGCTGCTTTTGGCGAATAGGCTGGTGCTGACACATGCGTATCATGGCAGACAAGTACAGTGCCAAAAAGAGAAGAGGACCAGCAGAGGTGGTGCTGTGGGTCTTGCTCACGAGCCGTGTGCCAGTGACTGTAAATTTTAATGAATTTCTGCTGTTTTTTTATTTTCACAGTTTTATGCATCACGCAAGGGTAGTGTCACCCAACCAAAATTGTTTTTAAATGTTTTGTAATGTTTCTTAAATATTTTTTTATGTATGTTATAGATTTCCCAGCAATTTTTTTGTTTTTAAAATTTTTAACCAATTTTTTTAAATTTCTTATGATCTCCAAAAATTTGTATATGCAAACGAGATGTCTGTATGAAATGGGTGCTGTATAAATGAGGCTTGAGTGTATTTTTTGAAAGAAAAGTGCTGGATATAGGGGAAAGCAGACTGAGAAAGTTATATTTGAAATACTGTAGTGAATATTGACTTTGCCAAGCCAGGTATGTTAGACCTAGTTTCAATTTTTGATTCTTCTTTATCTATAAAAACATGCTGCATTCTTAACAGCTGTTGAGGGGCTGTAATTTGGGTCATGGGATGGCAAATTAAGCATGTGGATGTGATTTTTTTCTGTTTACAGTGTCACATCCGCCAAAATCTCTCCACTCAGTTTTCCCACCTGTCTGTTTACCTGTCATCACAGAACTATTAGCTTATTCTTGTGGACACATGAAACACCAATCTCATTGTCATCTGTGATAAGTTGAAAGAATATTATTCTATCAAATCACTTGTCAAAAAATATACCCATTTGTTTCCTATTAAAACTTATGACCCAGTGAAAGCTGGTGGATTCTTCAGTCCTCAGACTAACATATTTTTGTCTCATTACAGTCGTAGTAAAACTCTTTTCCTGTCGCCATTCTCTTGTGGAAATGCTAAAGCAATTTTTAGTTTTCCTGTGAACTGGTTTGTAAGTTTTGTTGAGTGGCATAAGCATACTGTCAAGTCTTCATGTGGTTGTACAAATCAGATTTTTTTGTATGTTGGTAAATGTTTTTAAAAATTTTTGATTGTATGTTTTATGTGACTTCAAAACTGACTCCCTGTTCTAATGCATTCATGGGAACAGAATAATGGTCACTTACTTGTATTGACATTTCTTTTTACTTTACTTTAAAAACAGCTAACTCTGTGCCTTCCTGTATCCATTACGCTAGTTGTGTCTTCTCCATTTCACTTGAGTACCCACAAGGAGATTTTGTGAGTCTAGGTGAGGCTTCTACAGAGGGAGTAAGGAGAAGTTAGGGCTGTAGAAATGTCAATACCAGTGACCCATAACACTTCCACCGTAAGTATTAATCTGGAAGACAAAACATTAGCTTGCAAAGTTTGGTGCCTAATACTAACAAAAAGGAACAAAAAATTAGGTTATGAAACAAACATTGCTGTCCACCCTCTCAGGGACATGTTACTCCACTGTTACTGAGAGCAAAAAGTAGACAAAATAGCATATGCTTTAATCTTAGCATAAAAGCAGAGTAGATAACTACTAGAAATGTCCAGTACCAGCAGCTACGTAATTGTCCAGTACAACCAAAATGGTGAGATGTCTAAAACAAACATCTTTGGATGAAAAGTAATTTTGAAACTGCAGTTTATACACAAGATATTAATGCTTCTGTTTTTGAATTAAATTGAATTTTGTTTACTCTTTTGTCATAGTTTGCTAGTAAAGTTAAATATTTGCTGACACAAATGAAGCACATATGACAAAAACTATCACATTTTCAACACAGTATTGTGAACGTGTACGTACCCTTGTGTGTACAGATAGAACTAGTCATTTGACAAGTGCAGCTTTGCACGTCAATATGCATAAACTATGTTTGTCCAATACCAGCCATTGTTGGCTACCACCTGACTTTTCCCTGTTCAGATAGAAAGTTACAGAGTCAGAAACAGAAGAATGCACATGGTAGGCATTTACTGTTGCAAGTAGTACCATTTCCCACATTTGTTTTGGTGTAGTAATCAAAGTAACAGTGTTGAGGAGTGGGTGATATTAATTGCATATAATTATTAATGTTAAAATAGTAGTAGAAAATCCAGTAATTAACCATTTTAAAAATAATTTTAATATGCAGTCAACTCTTGACTCTATGACCCCAGGAATAGCAACCCTCTTGAAGTAATTAATTTTTTTGGAAACCGTAAAAGAATGTGGTTGAAAACATTGAACATTTGAAGGAAATAGGTTATAAAGTAAGTTTGCTTCATTAATTTTGGTTGCTGTGCATTGCAGTTCTCTTTGTGAGCTGTGTACTACTTGCAGGTAGGCAAGATCTAAAAAGACACTCCATCACAGCACGCACTTGACTGTCGTTGGTTGCTGATGTTTCTCCATGCATGACTGCCATTGTAATCACAATCAACATCTATTAAAAATGTGTTTGCTAGTGATAAAATATAGGTGTTGTAACATCATTGCCCTTAATTAAAAATAAAACTGGACAAATAGTGGTTAAAACATGTGGCTGAGAGGTTACAGCTACCATTATCATGATGCAACATGCATGGAGATGTTGAAGCAGCTCAGACAGTGACCACACCTCCACATGCTCCCTTCATCACCAACTGGTTGCTCACCATGAGAAGTCGGGTGCTATGATGTACCGCTGGTTGCTAGGCAACCAATTACAGCCATGGAAGAGGGGGAAACAAGGCCACACTTGTCATGCCCAAGTATCACCCAATGACAGCTGGAGGAGCTTATTCCTCCAAGCCAAATTTATATTTCTGCCATAGCAATGGATGCCTTGTTTGATATAAGTCTGCCTTTTCGATTGATTAATAATATTTGATTTAATGGGTGTGATTTTCGAGACAGTAGTCAATAAATATGTTCATTATGGTTTTTTCTTTCTGACCTTCAATAATTATGAATTCAGAACCTCATCCTGTTATTTTTCCTTAAAATTCTATTTGCATTTTCCATGCTGCACTCAGACATGGTAGTTGTGCAGTATTTGGCAACAAAGTAGTCTCATATATGCCCTTCTATCATATCAGTTTATTCAAAAGACATGTGCATATTAAAATAAGTTAATATTGTAGTATCAAATTCTTTGACTATCCTGCAAGGAGCCACTGAAAATGTAATTTGTGCTCGGTAAAATTTATGCATTAGTGGATGTTTATAAACATTTTTGGAGCAAGGGGAGATTAAATATACACTTCTGGGATATTCATTTATTCTGAATATATGTGCCTATTGAATTAAAATTAATATTTCATATACAAATTGTGTTGATTTTATGCCAGAGAGAATTAAACATGGACTTCACTAGAAAAAACACACTAAAATTAACTTTTGGAATTTTTAGGGGTTATAATTTATTAGTTTTGATTTTGCGAAGGAAGCAATTTTACAAAGTCATTCTCAACTGTAGCACCTCATAAAATCAAGGTCTACTGTATAACATGTGGTTTGCCACAAAAGCCATTCAACATTATCGTAAGTACAATTTTAACAATTTTTGCAGATAGTGGTTGGGGTGGGGATGTGGTTCAAAATCTCCCTTAATTCCAATAATGACCTCTTCCAAAAAACAGGTTCCTGAAAACTATGAAAGGTTGTAGAATCAAGCGTTGACTGTATAAACCTGCAGCTGGATATCTTAAAAAAACCAACAGGAACATTGTTTAAACTTAATTTTTATTTATATACCAAGGAAATCTACTGTATTTAGTCTTGTCAAGAAAGCCTGTGCCACACAGTATTTCTTTATGGTAACATGCAACTTTTGCATTGCAGATTATAAATATGGATGGTGACCTTATTACTAGCTCTCACAGAAAAAACACTTCAGGCAAAAGACTTTTTGCAGCAAGTGCCCTTGTCCATTGACAGAAACTACCAATTTGCTCTAGAATCTAAACCGTCCTCTCCATATTGATGCTCTACCTATTGGGTCTTGTGTTGTTGGATTATGTCAAGGCTCTTCCCCCCCAGATGGCTGGGAAGCAGGAGTTTCCATTTTGACAGGGTTATTCTTATGGGTTTCTGGACCTCAATCGCTTTATGTTGAGTCCTGGGAGGTTCTCTGGCTAGGGTAGGTCAAGTTGGGACTCGAGTTGGTGTGTAATTTGGTGCTAGGTTCAGGCGTCTGACCACCTTTTCAGTAGCTGAAGGCCGGCTGGAAGTTGCTGGTTTTTTAGGTGGAGTGGGAGGCAGTTGTGATACTGCTCATGACACGTGCCAGATCAGTCTTTGGTGACCCCGGTTGCACTGGCAATGGATCCCCTCTGTCTGGCAGCTTCCTCCGTCTTCCAAGAGTACACCCGGTTAGCACTCAGTTCAGCATTCTCCAGGCCTTCAATCAGGACTAGTCCCTGCTTGGTAGGAGTGGGCACTATCTGAAGGAAGTAGGTTGATGCTGGTGGATGGGGTAGATAGGACTGGTCTACTGGTCTTCAGTCAAGTGGCTTAGCGAGCAGGACTTTGCTGGCAGACCCAAGTACCTGACAGAAGGTGTCAGTAGCAGGTTTTGGGCATCTGTTCTCGTGTCTACTTGGCAAGCAGGACTTTGCTGGCTGACCCAAGCATACACGGAGAGATGGGGCTCCCTGACTGGGTTTGGCCTATCATTCTCCAGCAAGCAACTTGGCGAGCAGGACTTAGCTTGTAGACCCAATCACAAATTGGAGGGGGTGATAGTCCAAGGAAGAAAACTGCTCTTGTGCTACTCAGGAAGTCGGGCTTTGTTAAGCACCATTACGAGACAGTTCTCCAGGTGGCTAAGGTTGGGAACGAGGGTTCCGTCTCAAGACTACTACTGCAAGAATGTAAGGGGTATGGTGGCGAAGCAGGAGAGAGCAGGAGCAAGTAGAGATGTAAAGAGTGCTGGGAGTGACAACTTAATCAAGTTCGGATTATGTCTGTTTATTCACTGGTCAGTAAACACACATAAACCAGCTTGTACCCTGACTACGGCCTAAAGGGCCGATCCTAGGATGCCAACCAGAGTGACGCCTAGACTCGGTAGACGCGGAGGTGCGGGGGTGACCCCAATCAACGGTACTCAGACTCGTGACGTTAATGGTGAAGCTATTACATAGCTGAGAAGCGGGGAAAGCTTCGGCGAGCTGGCAAGCAGCGTGGCGGTGATGTTGACTGAAGTAGTCAGCAGATGTTCGGGTTGAAGACGTGTGTAGACAAACAGGTAGCGTAATGTTCTGCAATAGACTGATGCAAGACAGCGAAGTCAGTAAACACTCGGGCAGAGTAACACCGTGCAACTGAGCTGCATAAAACAGCCTCGCACTGTGGGCTGCAGGCTCTATATATTCCTGGAGTGCAGGGCCAGCGCAGGGGGTGCGGAAGTAGCAGAGAGGTCGCAGAGAGAGAGGGCGGCGGCGAAATGGCGGAGATGGCCGAAGGCGGCGACTCCTTCCCCTCCGCGGCCAAAGGCCGAAGAGGTAGAGAGGTAGCGCAGTGGTGCGAAGCGGGTTGCGGTCCATAAGAATGCATCAGCTGGTTGAACCAACCCTGGGCTTCAAGGCGAGCTGTGGCGTGTGCGGTGTAACGTCACTTCTTCGGAGGGGGCCGCGGTGGTGGCGAGGCTAGATCAGTTTAATGATGATGCCCATGGCACGTCAATACCAAATGAATATATACCTATTTGTGTGGTCAGAATTGTAATTTTTGTGTTCTTTGGTTTAGAGTTAAGTCAGTGAATATAAAAATATGTACAATTATTGTTTCAGCCATTGAGCTGGAAAAGCAGTCAGTTAGTGAAATTTTATTTTTATGACAAGCCTGTAGCTGTGTCTCACACACTGCCATACATTTAACAAGCATTAAATGGCCCAGTGATTTGTTTTCAAGTCCCTAAATTGGTCATAATTTTGGATGTTATATTAGTTTTATCATATTTTACTCTAAGCAAGAAGGTCTAATGTGAATTAATTTATGTTTGTGTAGTTTTTTTTGTGTAATTTTGTTGTGTGAAGCCATGCTGTGCAGTAGGTTTGGTCATTGCTGTAACTGTTTGTTGATGTAGGTCAGCACCAGAAGTTCAGGCCAGTTCCTGTGGTGCAGCAGCCACAAAGAGTTATCCACCATGTACGAGGTCCAGCGTGGCGGCCGGCCATGGTGAGTGCTACCGTTACTTCCTAGGATGGGGAACTGAAGCCCATAGTCAAATATGCTGATTACAGAAGTCTGAATAATATTAATACGCAAGGAAGTGGAATGGAAAATGTATATATTAAAGAATTCTTGTGAAGAACAAACTCAAAATTTTGGTTATACCGGGCATGGTTATGCCTAAAAATGCCTAAGATGATGGGAACTTATGATAATAGTGGACTGTGAACTAGGGATGGGATCCTCGATGCTGTGATACCTCAATACCATTGATACTTTATAATATAGAATATTGCATAAGAATATCAGAAAGTATAGAGTTTTAACATTGTGCTATTGGTGATTATTACATATGTTTTTTTTATGAAGCACAAAATTACAAAATTCCCATAACATTTGCATACTGTGTTTTATTGTATAATTATTGCTGCAGTGTTAACAGTCACACAATAATTTTTAAATACTGAAAAGGGGAAATCCATCTGTGAGCCGTTTGTAACTCCACCCACGTTAAAAATGTGGAACAGACGACTTTGAATTTACCTTTTTCAACTGAAACATTTAGAGTTGTTATCTGCAATAATGAAACATGATTCCAAATACGTCAAGAAAGTCACACCCCACTTTTGGAAATGATAATTCACATATATCATCCCCTAATAAAGGTTCCATAGGTTTCCTATTCCTATATTTTTCACAAATTTACAACCGGACACAATTTGTTCTACATCAGAGTCCAAACTTGGCCAATAGAATAAAGACTTTGCCCTTGCCTTGGTTTTAGTAATTCCAAAATGAACCAAAGCTGGAAGTACTGTGACTAGTTGTATTTCCCTTTCATCAAGAAGAAACGAAAGTGGAAATGGTGCAGTGGTAGTTGCTAGGCAACCATTTCCCTTCTCGCCAGGTGTATAAGGAGAGGAAGTGACACTGAGCCTGGCTGTGACGAACTATAGCCAACCGTACTCAGGGTATCTGGACATCCACTGACCTAGAGAGAGAGGATGCGAGGATGCCATGCTAGTTGCTAAGCAACCACTTCTCCCCTCGCCAGGCATGTAAGGGGAGGAAGCGACCTTGTGCCTGGCCGGGACGAACAACAACCGAGCGTATCCGAGGGTAGCCAACATCCGCCGACCAAGAGAGAGAGAGAATGCGAGGACGGCGCTCTAGTTGCTATGCAACCACTTCCCCTCTTGCCATGCTTTTAAGGGGAGGAAGAAAGCCAAACCTTATGCAGAGTGCTGGACTGGACGGATGGAAAGTTGCCGCGCTTGTCACTCAATTCACTCTCGGTTATCCAACATTTTAGTAAACAAACGTTGTAATAGATGCGTCTCTTTCGTTACATTCGTATTTAGAATTTTAGCATAATGCAGCCTCAAAGGTTAGGCGTCATCTTGTAACGTTCAGCCGCTTACACTGCCGACTGTTTATTTTGCCACGACTTGCTCAGGGTAGAATACACGAGACTCAGTTAATTGAACACTAGTTAATTTTGAAATAAAGTTCAAGTTCGAAGTTAGTTTGTTCTATACTTTATTTATCATTTTTTGAATGACACAGTTCACAGATGAATTACCGGTATTCAGAGTACGAACCGTACCAAGATAAATATCCAAGTACAGAACAGCGTCACAGTGGTTTACCGTTTATTAATGTCTAAAAACTTGCATCGCAAGACTAATTTACGAAGGCAGGAGGGATGTTCGTTCCCTCCTGGCACCCTAACGACCTCCCACACCGGCGGAAATAAGTTTAAGACTTTAGGTTAAGTTGAAATGATGTGAAAAGAATTAACGGTCGCGGGTGCTTGCCGGTGTGGGTGAAGTACTTCACGCCTGATGCGTCTTCTTACGCTCGATGCGTCCTCTTCGATGGTTGGTTACCTTGTTTTTTTAGGCGATAGACCCCACTAGTATATATATGCAGGCCTATCGCCCCCTTCTCCTAGATAAGCACCTGGCATCCAGCATCTGCCAGCAGCGTCATCTAAACTGCACGTGTCCCGCGCTCAACACGTTATCGACTGCTGCGCCGTCAACAGAAACTAACCTCTCGTACAACAAAAACTTGTTGACTTTGCCTGAAACTGCGCTGGAGGAACTAAAACTGTAGACGCATTCAAAATCCCGATAACTAACCTCTCGTTTCATATAAAATTTGGATGACGCAGTAAAACTGCGCAGAAGGAACTAAAACTTGTCGACGTCGCTGTTACCAGAAACGAACTAATCTAAGTAATGATAACACTTCCCAAAACACTGAAAACAACTGACGTTCGAAATGAAACGGTTACCGGACTACTGATAAAACGCAAACAGCAGACGTCCGCCCTTTAACCTACAAATGCACACGTCTGTCTGAAAAACAAACACGGGAAACGAGCTACCACGGCTTCAAACTGAAATACGATAAAAATATTACGACGCTTTCCAGAGCTTCATACACCCGAAAGAATTTTACACCCACGTCCCGCAAAATTACGAATATTGCGTCATTACAACGTTACAGTAATTTCCTGTCACTAAATAAAATAAAAAACCGTGAAATCGCAAAATAACTGTGTACTGAGCTATAATTTTCCTTAAAGTTTGATTACAGCTTTCACCATGGAAACAAGCTTCTATAGAATCGAAGGAGACTGTGTTGGTGGTTTATCATTGATTAAGGATGTTTGAGTGACAGGCTATCCACCATTTGTTTCAATTGTATTATGGGATTTTATATAGTTTCAGTATGTGTCAATAACACTATAGTAAATTGAGCAATTTTCTTGGCCAAGTTATTTTGTGTTTATGGCAATTTTAATTTGGTATCGAGAAAAGTATCGGTATTGAGTATTGTGAGAATGTTTTGGTATCTCTACTGGTATTGATTATCGAAAAAATGTGGTATTGACACATCTTTACAGTAAACCTTGTAATGAATCGTTGGTGGGAACTTTCACACTATATTTATTATAATTCCGCAGACTTTGGCGTCATATTGCAATAATGCGTTTTACTTTCCACGGCTTTCTCAGGGTAGAAACACGAGACTCAGTTAATTGAACATTATTAATTAAGAATGAAGAAGTTCCAAATTAGTTTGTTATGTACTTTGTTTATTTAACTATTTATTTAACACTCATCACCACAGTTCACAGAAGAAGTCCAAATTGCAGAGTACGAACCTTACAGATAAATATAAAAGTACAGAAAACAGCGCCACAGTGGTTTCCGTTTATTAACGTCTCATGAATATTAGCCCGAATAAAGAATATCTGCTGCTACCTCCCACACCGGCTGAGAAATGAAATAATACAGTCTAGTGGCCGATGTGGGGGTTCACGTCACACCTGATGCGATCTACGCTATCATTGTACTACGACAACTCTCTCTGACGACTAAAGAAGACGACCGCTTCTAATGGCCCTCGCCGCAGACTGCCCCTCCTAAGAAGACTCTACGACTAAGACNGGGTTCACGTCACACCTGATGCGATCTACGCTATCATTGTACTACGACAACTCTCTCTGACGACTAAAGAAGACGACCGCTTCTAACGGCCCTCGCCGCAGACTGCCCCTCCTAAGAAGACTCTCAACGACTAAGACCCTGTAAGGGCGACAGCTAGACGCCTATATCCTACTGCCTATCCCCCCTCTCCTGTGATAACGGCCTGGCCACGTACGCTCTCCCTCGTTATCTAACTGCTCCGTACGAACTACTCCTGCGATAAGCGCCCGGCATCCGGCATCTGCCAGCAGCGTCATCTAATACTGCACGTGGCCCGCGCTCAACACAACGTTATCGTAACTGACTGCTCCGTCAACAGAAACTAACTTCGCCGTCCACAAAAACTTGTTGACATTGCCTAAAACTGCGCTGGGGGAACTATAACTGTTGACGCATTCAACATCCCGAAACGAACTAATCTACTTAATGCTGACGCTTTACAAAACACTGAAGTTTGAAACGAAAACTGTTACCAGGACTCCTGATAAAACGTAACCAGCAGATGTCCGCCCCTTAACCTACAAATGCACACGTCCGCCTGATAAACTAAGACGGGAAACTGGCCACCACGGCTTTAAACTGAAACACGATAAAAATATTACGAAGCTGTCCCAAAGCTTCACAAACACGAAAGAATTTTACACTTGAGTCCCGAAAAATTCAGAATATTGCGTCATTACAACCTCTTAGAGACTGACTTAGTGCTAAGAAATTTTAAGTCATGCTGTATGTTACCTTGAACTCTTTCTAGTCTGGCTTTCTTGACAACCGTACCAAACATGGTGTAATGTTGTCCGCTATAGTGATTGATAAATGTGGGAAATATGTTACTGTGAAACCGTGTTATAATGATAGTCGACAATGGCAAAATAAATTATCGCTACAGCGAGTTATTGTTATAACAAAATTTACCGTGCCCCACAATTTTTTTGTTATTGTATTTGCCCTCGTACATCTGTATTTAATGAATGCCGTACACTACGCGTATGTAAGTTAATAATAAAAAAAAAAAAATTGAGACGCCTGTCAGCGGCATTATGTAATGACCAGCAGGCGCGACCGTGCTTCCTCCTCCATTCTTCTTCCCCTCCTCCAAGTTTGTGGAAGAGGCATGAGGGAGTTAGTTGCCTACCAATCAAAGCGCTACTTCACTCATTGTCTCTCTCTCTCTGTCTCACACACTCACAAAGCCTGGAGATCACTGAACTTCCCTCCCTACTTCCCCCTGACCACTACACTTTCTCCTCCTATCTCTCGCCTCTCTACCCGCTACCCCTTCTCCACCTGTCTCTCGTCACCTGACTGCTTCCTGTCTCTTCCCGTCCCTCGTATCTCCAATCTTAACCTGCCACACCACACTTTTCTCTCTCTCATGCTCACAAAGCAAACAGCACATCAATAATACACTTCCTCCAGTCCCATGTGTAGACACGGTAAATTTTCGTAAAGGGAAGGGCTGGCACCATGAACAGATGTTACTTTCCCGTTCTGTTCCAACCCGTGGACAACACACGGATCTGTTCAAACGTAAACAAATGAAGCTTTATAGTAGGTTAGAAAAATATTTGGATAATAAGGAATAATATATTGAAGGAAATGAAAAATTACAACATTGAAAACAGACATTTACAACAAATGAAAAACTTGGTAACTGGTTTTACTATAGAAATGTGCGAATTACTGGCATATGTTTACAGTTTGTGTACTTACTTAGGCACAAAATTTACATTACCTTTATTTTTCCACTACTTTTTGCGTGCAGAATTTACTGTCTCGTACACTTGTAATAATATCTCGTAGATTGTACTTCACAATTGCATACATGTCTAAAATTTCTGTGTATTCGCTTAGTACTTCTAAACTACTTGATAGATTTTGATGTGGTTTTCAACATCATTTAGAGAATATCTTGAGGAAGGTTTTGGGGTAAAATACATTTATATTTAATGCAAGGATAGTAGAGAAATGTCGAACCGTTTGTAATCAAGTCGTAAAAAACCGCTTTTAGGGCTCTTACATGGCTTGCGCTGACTAAACCATAAGAGAAGAGAAATGGGCGGGTGTTGTGAGGGATATGGTAGAGGGTATGATAACAGGGGGGAGAGGAACGAATGAGAGTAGAGCTAGTCTTGGCCAAGAAAAGATGGGTAAGCTGGAAAAAGTGTAGATGATGGAGAGGAGAATGGTGGCGGCGATATGCTAGCAGCCTACCGCTCCTTTTATGTTGTTGGGGTAAGAAGACTGCCGTTTGCAAGGTCATCGCATAGCCACGTGCAAGACATGCAAGGAGAAAAGCATGATTACGTCTTAACAGTTGCTAGACAATGCCTCATTGTTTATGATACAGTAGAACCAGCTTATAAGTTTCCCGTTTAAAGGGTTTTCCCGTCTATAATGGCATGATTTTCCTGGTCCCGAATGTTTCTCCATAAGCACAATATATCAAACATTCCTGAAAATAATGTTTTCATTTTCCCGCGAATAATGCAAACTGTTTCTGATTCAGTAATTTATTTCTTGTCTCGGAGTGATTTCACATAACTTCAATTCTCAACTCAAAGTATTTCATTACATATTCACATTTGTAGTTTTTATCCCAAGCTCCACCCTGCTGAGATAATCTACCAGCTTGACATTGATGAGGGTCTGTGGGCCATGAAGGGGTGGGAGTGGATGTTTTTACAGCTGGGCGCTTTCCTTTCTCTCTTTCTTTCTCTCTCTCTTTTTTGTTAGGCAAACAAGACGTCATGCCTGACACACAAGTAGACAGCTGTAGGAGGGTGACCTCACCATAAAACAACACAAATACAGTGTGGATTTTCTGTCTTTCTAATTTTGACATGTGCAACCAGGAGATAAAATTTCATAAATGATTTAGTATTTAAAAATAATACTTGTTTTGTTTATTTTATAAAGTTGCGTGTTTATTATGGTGCACAATTTTATATTTTTTGGTGTCCAGATCCTTGAATTTTTGTCTCCCCCTCATAGTGTTTTCCTGTTTATAGTGTCACTTTCAGTGATGTGCTGGTTTTTTTTTTTGTCATGCTGGAATGTCACCCCTCAAAAAAACGTTGTGTAGCCTCTTCCCTTCTCAACCTGAGACGTTGGGGAGGGAAGATATCCTCTGCTTTACAGGGAAACAAAGAAGGTTTGGAGGAATCTGGTAGGGGGGGCGAGACAGGAGAAGAAGAGGTAGATGAAAGAGAGAGACAAGGAGTGAAGTAGCGCGCTGATTGGTAGGCAACTAACTCCCTCCCGCAGCCGGAACATTTTGGGGAGGGGAAGAAGAATGGAGGAGAAAGCAATGTCCCGCCTGCTGGTTCAAACACAGGATCTACAAGGGCAAATACAATAAAAAAAATTATGGGGCACTGTAAATTTTGTTATAACGATAACTTGCTATAGCGATAATTAATTTTGCCATTGTCGACTATTTTTATTACGCGGTTCCACTGTATTTTATTTAGGGATGGGTCGGTTCGGTTCTTCGGTTCCAATTTATACCGGTTCTTGAGGTTTGACTCGGAACCGGTTTTAGGTTAACAACAACTACTCGGTTCTCGTTTCTACACAGCAATAAATTTACCGCAAAACTCTATCCTTACAAAAATAACTACCTCCTGTATTGCTCCCTTTTTCCCAAAAATAAAGGGAAAAAATTCTGAGGTGCTCACCATACATGAAAAAAAAATTAAGGAGTGGTAGTCATAAACTGTTTGGTGATGGGTGATGTTTAGAGGGAAGTGTAGTGGAACATTCTCTCATCTCTCGCTCTTACATCATCACTCATCTCCCTTCTCTGTCTATCGCTCAGCCCACCCCTGTAAGCAACACTGCTAGCTGATCAATACATTTCTCCATGCCTTCTTTGTTTAGGTGTAAGGCAGAGAATAGCCTTGTTAAGGGGGCTGGAGAAGAGAAGAAACAATGGTTTTTTTTCAGAGGTGTGGCATTCCTACACTGCAAAAAAACCAGCAGGTCACTGCATAAAAGAAGCAAAAAAAGGAAGAGGGTCACCCTGCCACTATGTAAAAGAAGCAAAAAGGAAAAAAGGAAACAGGTCACCCATTGGAGTTGTTGACATTCTTGTAATGGCCATAGGTTAAAGCCATGCCACAATGTTTTGGCTTTTAGTGCCACTGCAAGTTATTTAGTTAAAGTATTTTCCAAACATATCACAATCACCACCTATTAATGTAAAAATAAAAAAGAATAATTTGTTACATATTTATCAACCTTAAATAAATTTAATACAAGTTTATCTGTATACATTAAATCTTATCTTCACACTTTGTTATTGTTCTATTCTTCGGTAGGTTAAATAAAACATTTAATGAATTTTACCTGCATTTGTTGAATGAAGTTGCAAGCAAAATGCAAGTATTCAAAATGGAACCGAATACTGGAACCAATATTTAAATTGTAGAATCTGTACCGGAACCGATATTTTTTGTTATTCGACCCATCCCTAATTTTATTAGAAAGCAAATACAACTTAACTTCTTTTTTCTTATCACAACTCACATGCCAACCACTTTACTGTTGAAAATAATAGCTTTTTACGTAATTACAAATGTGATGAGTTCATAAAAGTATGCACAAAAAAGTTACCCCGCATATTTTACACATCCCGTATTTAAAACCCAACAAATGGTAATTAAAATTGATTAAAATTGCATAAGTTACACAGATAAAAGTGGTTAATATTTCGAGCACTATTGTCTTTCCCATTTGCATGCATACATTTTACACATAGCGTTGTACTTACCCTGTCACTAACATGCTAACAAGTGCGCAGAGAACGAGAACTGCTAGATTTACCTCCATCATGTGGTATGCTGTAATTAACAGCACCATTCCATAGAAATAGGTATAGACATTTTGTTACGTTTGTGTTAAAAAAAGAGCCAAATATTTCCCCAAACAGTACTTACAAAATATTTACAATTTTATTACAGTATTATTTATGTTAAGTAAACTATTAACTACTTACAAACAATATATATAAGCATGGAATGCAAAAAAAAACTGTTTTTATCCAAACAGGAGGCAACATCTTTATTCCAGTTTTTACTTTTATAAGACCTGAAGGTGTCTTACTCCAACATAAAAAAAAAATTAGGTTACTATTTTTGCTTGGTCAGTTGTCGGCCAGTTTTTTTGACCAGATATGTGTGTTTAATTGAAGTAAAATCCATTTAACAGAATCTTTAAACAAGAGAGCCCATGCTTTGTAATTGTAGTGACTTTTGTAATGGGCCTAGAATGTACGACTTCCTTTGGTTTTAATGCATTACAGGTGTAGTACTTTGTGTATTGTCATTAACTTAAGTAAAAAATTGGCAATAAGTTTTTTGTTTGAATATGTTAGGAGAATAATATGCTTTAAATTTCAGTATTACTGTCGAACTTTGTGTCCCATATACAATAGTAATTTATGCTTGGTTTTTGATATCAGTGGATTTGCATGTTGAACCCGTGTTTAAATGCCGAGATAATACAAATTATACCAAAATAAATGTCTAAATAAATATGTGAGCGAATCCTCTTGTTTTCATTGCTGTATGTGCCTGAGCCAGTTTCTTCTGTCATCTCTAAGCTGCACCTTACATGTTGAAGCAGTTTGTTATCTTACAGGTTCATCATTGTAGAGAATAAACATTTCAAGCCCACCAGTGTTTGTGAATCTTGTGTTCATGTCCTGCACTGGATTTAGTATTAAATCCATTGCAAAGTTGCACTCAAAAAAAAATTTTAATTTATGTTAACCATTCATAATGCAATTGAATGATAATAATCTCAGATGTCAAGTGTAGCTGTGGGTGGCAGTATTCTCATTTTAGCTCTTCCTACTCATACCACCAGATAATTTTGCAGTATTTTCAATCATTATAATCTGTAACATGAGTTACACTGTACTTTGCTCTTTCTGGATCGTACATAATTTGTGTAATTGTTTAGGAATCTAAATAAAATACATATTATATAAAGAAAGGAATTTTTAGGTTTTCCAGAGATACTGTTAAACTGTGAGATATTGTTAANCCGGAACATTTTGGGGAGGGGAAGAAGAATGGAGGAGAAAGCAATGTCCCGCCTGCTGGTTCAAACACAGGATCTTCATGGGCAAATACAATAAAAAAAATTATGGGGCACTGTAAATTTTGTTATAACGATAACTTGCTATAGCGATAATTAATTTTGCCATTGTCGACTATCGTTATTACGCGGTTCCACTGTATTTTATTTAGGGATGGGTCGGTTCGGTTCTTCGGTTCCAATTTATACCGGTTCTTGAGGTTTGACTCGGAACCAGTTTTAGGTTAACAACAACTACTCGGTTCTCGTTTCTACACAGCAATAAATGTACCGCATAACTCTGTCCATACAAAAATAACTACCTCCTGTATCGCTCCCTTTTTCCCAAAAATAAAGGGAAAAAATTCTTAGGTGCCTGCCATACATGAAAAAAAAAATTAAGGAGTGGTAGTCATAAACTGTTTGGTGATGGGTGATGTTTAGAGGGAAGTGTAGTGGAACATCCTCTCATCTCTCGCTCTTACATCATCACTCATCTCCCTTCTCTGTCTTTATTGCTCAGCCCACCCCTGTAAGCAACACTGCTAGCCGATGGATACATTTCTCCATGCCTTCTTTGTTTAGGTGTAAGGCAGAGAATAGCCTTGTTAAGGGGGCGGGAGAAGGGAAGAAACAATGGTTTTTTTCAGAGGTGTGGCATTCCTACACTGCAAAAAAAACCAGCAGGTCACTGCATAAAAGAAGCAAAAAAAGGAAGAGGGTCACCCTGCCACTATGTAAAAGAAGCAAAAAGGAAAAAAGGAAACAGGTCACCCATTGGAGTTGTTGACATTCTTGTAATGGCCATAGGTTAAAGCCAGGCCACAATGTTTTGGCTTTTAGTGCCACTGCAAGTTATTTAGTTAAAGTATTTTCCAAACATATCACAATCACCACCTATGAATGTAAAAAAAAAAAGAATAATTTGTTACATATTTACTAACCTTAAATAAATGTAATACAAGTTTATCTGTATACATTAAATCTTATCTTCACACTTTGTTATTGTTCTATTCTTCGGTAGGTTAAATAAAACATTTAATGAATTTTACCTGCATTTGTTGAATGAAGTTGCAAGCAAAATGCAAGTATTCAAAATGGAACCGAATACTGGAACCAATATTTAAATTGTAGAATCGGTACCTGTACCGGAACCGATATTTTTTGTTATTCGACCCATCCCTAATTTTATTACAAAGCAAATACAACTTAACTTCTTTTTTCTTATCACAACTCACATGCCAACCACTTTACTGTTGAAAATAATAGCTTTTTACGTAATTACAAATGTGATGAGTTCATAAAAGTATGCACAAAAAAGTTACCCCGCATATTTTACACATCCCGTATTTAAAACCCAACAAATGGTAATTAAAATTGATTAAAATTGCATAAGTTACACAGATAAAAGTGGTTAATATTTCGAGCACTATTGTCTTTCCCATTTGCATGCATACATTTTACACATAGCGTTGTACTTACCCTGTCACTAACATGCTAACAAGTGCGCAGAGAACGAGAACTGCTAGATTTACCTCCACCATGTGGTATGCTGTAATTAACAGCACCATTTTCATAGAAATAGGTATAGACATTTTGTTACGTTTGTGTTAAAAAAAGAGGCAAATATTTCCCCAAACAGTACTTACAAAATATTTACAATTTTATTACAGTATTATTTATGTTAAGTAAACTATTAACTACTTACAAACAATATATATAAGCATGGAATGTAAAAAAACTGTTTTTATCCAAACAGGAGGCAACATCTTTATTCCAGTTTTTACTTTTATAAGACCTGAAGGTGTCTTTCTCCAACATAAAAAAAAATTAGGTCACTATTTTTGCTTGATGAGTTGTCGGCCAGTTTTTTTTGACCAGATATGTGTGTTTAATTTAAGTAAAATCCATTTAACAGAATCTTTAAACAAGAGAGCCCATGCTTTGTAATTGTAGTGACTTTTGTAATGGGCCTAGAATGTACGACTTCCTTTGGTTTTAATGCATTACAGGTGTAGTACTTTGTGTATTGTCATTAACTTAAGTAAAAAATTGGCAATAAGTTTTTTGTTTGAATATGTTAGGAGAATAATATGCTTTAAATTTCAGTATTACTGTCAAACTTTGTGTCCCATATACAATAGTAATTTATGCTTGGTTTTTGATATCAGTGGATTTGCATGTTGAACCCGTGTTTAAATGCCGAGATAATACAAATTATACCAAAATAAATGTCTAAATAAATATGTGAGCCAATCCTCTTGTTTTCATTGCTGTATGTTCCGAGCCAGTTTCTTCTGTCATCTCTAAGCTGCACCTTACATGTTGAAGCAGTTTGTTATCTTACAGGTTCATCATTGTAGAGAATAAACATTTCAAGCCCACCAGTGTTTGTGAATCTTGTGTTCATGTCCTGCACTGGATTTAGTATTAAATCCATTGCAAAGTTGCACTAAAAAAAAAAATTTTTANAAAAAAAAATTTTAATTTATGTTAACCATTCATAATGCAATTGAATGATAATAATCTCAGATGTCAAGTGTAGCTGTGGGTGGCAGTATTCTCATTTTAGCTCTTCCTACTCATACCACCAGATAATTTTGCAGTATTTTCAATCATTATAATCTGTAACATGAGTTACATTGTACTTTGCTCTTTCTGGATCGTACATAATTTGTGTAATTGTTTAGGAATCTGAATAAAATACATATTATATAAAGAAAGGAATTTTTAGGTTTTCCAGAGATACTGTTAAACTGTGAGATATTGTTAANAATAAAATACATATTATATAAAGAAAGGAATTTTTAGGTTTTCCAGAGATACTGTTAAACTGTGAGATATTGTTAAACTGACACACTTGGCCTGAGCCCCTTACTATCCCTTGCTCCTCTGCCAGGTACCTAAAGATGGTTATCGTTGAGTGTAGTTGCTATTGGTTGTTCATGAACATGCTGATGACATGTTATTTGTGAGGCAATTAAAGGAGTTTGTTGGCTGTCCCCAGTTGTCAAGCCAACACCAGCAGCCAGTGCCACTTCAGATACAGCAGGTACCATTGCAGAAGCAGCAGTTTGTGTTCCGTGGGGAGCCAGCCCCACCACAGGCTCCTCAGAAGGAGGTGCCGACCGCCACCCAGGCGTGGAGCTCCCAGCCGCAATACCAGATCCAGTCCACCAGGCAGATGATCGAGGAGCACCCGTCCCAGCCCACCTGGCCTCAGCGCCTCACCACACAGGTAAACCCATTCCTAATGCTAAAGGTTGTCATGCATAGTAAACCAACTGAAAAGGGATATTTCCTATATTTTTTCAAGCTTATCACGTGATGGTGTGATAAATTTTAAGCCTTGCACTGTTGTCCTTCCTTTATTTATGCATGCGTAACTTAAGGATAATTAGGTCCTAGAAATTTGTGCAAACCACGAAATAATGCAAAATACTGAGAAATTATGTTTATTCACAAAATTCTCCAATAATTTGCGTATTCATGAAACATTGACGAAATTGCTTGTTTCAGTGTATCTAAAACCAGAGTACAAGCCTCTTTTACAATGAAAACTCTTATAAACATTAAGTTTTACAATTTTCCACTTGTTATTCAGCATTATCTCTCATTTACCCATACATGCACATAACAAAACTATTTGCCTGGTGATCATGTTGTTGATTATAAAAACTGAAACAAAATTTTAATTTACATCATTAGAACGATTCATAAATCAATTGGTAGTAAAGTCGAACAATTATTGTTGCACATACAATTCGATACAAATTGAGCCAAATCGTAATGGCGCTCATTCACGTGCAGAATCACGCCTACATGGATTTTATTTATAAACAAACATATCTAACCAAAACTGTTGGTGATACGACAAAAGTAAACAGTATGTATATATAACACAGGTGAATAATTTTTTGCCGAATGTAATAATTACGCGCTAAACATTTGCATGGTATTTGTAAACTTTGCAGACTTTACTCTTCTTCTATGCTTTGTGGTTAGGCTCTTGACAACTAGAAAATACAGCATTTGCAACAATTGAGCGAGGGTGGTGATTATAGTCTCTGCATACGTCGCAAATAAGTTTAAGAATGCCAAAAATAAATACTGTTTTAGATTGTACCCAAAGAGTTTGAAAGTAAAGGTTTTTTTTTTTTTTTGCAAACTGACCAAAGTGCAAAACTGCGATGTAAATATTAAGTGGTTGGGAAAAGACACGTGCCGTATGCACAGTGATTTAGTGACAGTGGAGCACATGAAAAATTAAATGACAACTGCATTGGAAGCAAATTTGTTTAATTTTCATATTGCCGAGAAGACTAAAACAAATAGGTTTCTGCCACTTCTTTGGAGAAACATTTTTACTATGTAAGGGGTATAGTGGACTCTCGTACCGAAAATGCATGTACCGATTAACCATATCCACAGTTAATTTTCAGTGGTCCCGGTATAACTCATATATAAATAATGATAAAGCTACCTTCTTGTATCGTTTATCAGATGTTGTGTTGATCGAAGTATGCATTCGGTCCCGTCACCTAAGATTTCCTGCAACAATCATTTTTAAGCTGGTTGTTTATGCAAACGTCTAGCAACCGGATGTGAAATACATCACGTGCGTCGCTGTTTATCACTGCTCTGCGGCACATTGTCTGTCTTCCCAACACGTCTGCGGCGGGGTGTGTGTTTGGCTTGCTACCTCCTTGTACATGCCTGACGAGAGAAGTGGTTACCTAGCAACCAGCGTGGCAANGGGGTGTGTGTTTGGCTTGCTACCTCCTTGTACATGCCTGACGAGAGAAGTGGTTACCTAGCAACCAGCGTGGCAACCTAGCATCTTCTCTTCCCCTCTCTACCCTCTTTGTGAGACTCAGCTGTTCACCTTCCTTCCTCCCCTTACATGCCTTCAAGAGGGGAAGTTGCTGCCTAGCAAAAAAAAAGCGTGTTGTCCTTCTTGGCCTCTACTCCTTACATGCCTGGCTGCAGTGCAAATAAAGTACGCCAGGCGATTGTAAAAATTTTACCAAGATGTTTTATCGCTCAAAATAGTTGCACCTGTCGTTACTAGTATTTGGAAGTAAATGGTTGTACCTGAAAATGTTACGCAATACATTTTAACAAGGAATTATTATTTGCAATTATGTTTCCTTTTCTTATTAGTAGTTTTTTCCCATAAAGTTTGGTGTTTAATTGTATCTGGCGTAAAATAAACATGATTTTAAAACCAAATATTAATTTAACTAAATGGACAGCATCTTCTTGAATAAAATTATATGCCTAGAAGCATATACTAGACCTCCCCTTGTCGTCAAAAATTGTTTGAACATCGAGCGACTTGTATTACCAAGCTTAAAGTTCATTTTCAGTAACTTCCTGCAGGGAAATCTGAGGATTTATATTAATTTATTTCAATAGACACGCATCTTTTGAATAAATGAATTCCTGTAAGGGCCTATTCGACACCTTTTGTTGTCTAATAATGGGTAAGCACAGAGTTGGAGTACAGTGTAACTCACGACAGGAAAAATGAGAGGATGTGGTTTTGAATGATTAATTATTAAAGACTGTGAAGAAATTAGTTTTAATCATTTTATTTATTCGTTTCTCTCTCAAAATTACAGTTTTTTGCAGTGACATACAGGACGTATCAGTACAGCGGTTACAAACTTTCAGGAGAAGAGTACACCTAGACGATCGGAAATCACATAGCAATGCATGGTCGGAAACGCTTTCCTGGCGCGGTAGTGACTTCACAAAACATAAGAAAGGAAGGACACGAACACGAACCTTGATTTCTTCTCCTGGGGTTACGTCAAGGCACTGGTGTACGAAACTCCCGTTAACAGTGTTGAGGAACTTGTTGCACGCATCGTGGCAGCTGCTGGGGAAGTCCGGGACACGCCCTGTATTTTCGCCGTCAGATCTTCAATGCGCTGAGATGTGAGGCCTGCATCACGGCCCGGGGTCGTCATTTCGAACACCTTCTTTGATGTTTGCTGTACTAAGAAAATAAACATGTTTTCTCACCCTGTTTGTGTCCTTCCTTTCTTGTGTTTTGTGTCATCACCACCGCGCCAGGAAAGTGTTTCCGACCATGCGTTGCTATGTGATTTCCAATCGTCTAGGTGTACTATCTCTCCTGAAAGTTTATAACCGTTATACTGATACATTCTGTATATTTAATTACTTCAAAAGACAGACATTTATTTGCCATGCGCACAAAGTGTCACCAACATGAAACGGAGGGGAGGCTGATTGAGTGCGCGCGGGACATTCAAAACTTGCCTTGCATTCAGTGTCGTAATATTTTCATTTTCAGAGGGTTTGAAAGTTTCAGGTCATCTTGCATTTGGTGTCGGATTACAATCAATTTTATACGTTACTTTGAGATGATATAGTCTTTATTTAAACAAGTTGAGGGGAAATGTTTTTTTAATAATGTGTTATTTACAGTAATACTAATACAGTAATACTTTTTTTTTTAAATCCCCATTTTTATTGTGTTTATTAGCTGAACTTTATTCACAGATCATGCACAGCTCTCATTATACTCAAAATTAAGTATAATAAGGTCGGAAATAGTATTTTATTTATGTACATGTCAGAACCCTCATCTACTGAAATCCGGCATGTATGAAAATGTTTTGACTGTCTCCTGAAAAACTGTAGATAGGGAACAGACTATTTTTATTTCATCTATAACAAAATGTTTACTAGTATTTTGTAGTTAGGTTTGGGATTTGTGTTAGAGTAATATAGAACTGAACAGAATTTCATAAATATATTATCTACAAATGAACAAAAGCTGTATGTGGGTGATGTAAAAACTTGGAAATCTCAAACGTTAGTGAATGTTTTCAGGCAGTTTTAAATGTCTCTATAAAGAAGATACAAAAATTATCTCACAAAAATTACTGTGGCATGACAATGTTTGTTACATGACAAGTGTGCTCTCGTATTATTATCCTTTTTTCTTTATCGTTAAATATTTTTGAATGTTTTCCACTTAAATATATACTGTTTAAAAGAATGAACAATAAATTCCATTTAGTTTGATTGAAATCATTACAAAAACAACAGATTCATGTTCTAATAATAATGCATGCATTTTTTGCTCTAAAATTTGTGAAAAGTTTTTTTTTTGATGAAATTGTGAAATTTTAATGACGAAATCAGCTCATTTCTTTACTGTAAAAGTGGAGCCCTAAGAATGATGTATTTGAAAAGAGACTAGGTTTTTGTGTGGAAAAAAAAGACCTTTCCACGATGATGTGCTTGTTATGTCACTGAACATACGAGGGTTATTCGGAACGTAAGGTCCGAATTGCCGTAGCTAATAGAATATTGCACGAACATTGTAACGCGCATGCGCGCCGACTCCCGGCATGCCTTTCTGGTCAAACGACGCCACTTGCATTGGTATTGTTGCAGCGTGCTGTTTACAGTGTCAGTTCAAAATGTTTAAAACAATTGATTAGCCCGCCGACTGTGAAATACGGTCAGTGATTCTGTTTTTGACAGCAAGGAACATTTCAGCAGCGGACATTCATAGACAGATAAGTCAAGTGTATGGCCCCAATGCGATGAGTGACAGCAAAGTGCGTAAGTGGGTGAGAGCTTTCAAGGACGGATGGGAAAATGTCCATGATGAATCACACAGAAGATTGGTCAAAGCTGTGGACAAAAAGATTCGTGAAGACCGGCGATTCACAATTTCAACATTAGCATTGGAATTTCCAAATGTGGGCAGTTACAGACTGGTTATCCTCACAGGCGGCAGACGTCTATGACTTCGGCATACAAAAGTTAGTAGAACGTTATGACAAATGTTTAAACAAATATGGAAACTACTGAGAAAAATAGAGAAACATGTAAGGAATTCAATAAAAAAAGTTTTTTGAAAAAATTTGTGATGGTTTATGTTTTATAAGAAATCAGACCTTACTTTCCGAATAACCCTCGTATTTATGTTGCTTGTTACATATAGTTGCTAACATATGTTTTCACAACTATTAATCTTATAGTGGATGGGTCCCATTAATGCTTACACTTTTTGAATGTGAATAACACTATTAAAGTGAATCTTATGGGACTGTTGGTATTTGACACTATAATGACAATGTTGGGTGTGTGCTAGTGTTTGAAACGGTTACAAATAATTCCGCAATCAGCAGCAAGACGTTGTCTGCAACTTTTAAAAATTTACTTTTATTTCAATTCATACCTGAAAGGGGCTATGGGTGTAGCTTAATAATGAGTCATGATTAGGTAGGGCACAGCAGTATAAGATGGTGTTTATTGAACATAAGGATTATACAATAACTATTTACATGACTATTGATCGGGGGAGCTTAAATGGAACACCAAGATGCTAATTAATTGTATTAATTATTATTACCTCAAGCTGTTACTATTACAATTTAATTGGAAAGTCCCCACTTTGTTCATGTTACCGGAGGTTGATTCTAGGAGGCGGTTAACGATGGCCGGACACACCCATCTTCAGTGGTCTTCTCGTTCCAATGGCCCAACGGCAAAAGATGCCGCTCCCTGTGTTACGCTGGCCTATATCGGGCACATTGTTTACTATTTTTGGCCCTGTTTACTGACCGGTGGAGGGAGTTTCTGCAATTGTCTTTCGCAAGGTGTTATTGACATCACGCTCGTGCCCTGGTTCAATGTTTGAAGGTGTGATCAGGCAAGCCGTTCAGCTAAGGCCCGGTCACTTCATAACACAACGCAATAGAACAGGATGACAAACAGTAGCTACAGTTTACATGGGAGTGGATTCATAGGTGGTCACAATTACGTCTCTCACGGCATTCATTGTCTGCGGCTTTGTGGCGTACACAGCATTTTTCAGATTTATCCACAGATAAAAATCTAACAGTGTTAAATTTGGAGATCTGATTGGATACTCAACACTTCTGATCGGCCTATCCATTTCCCAACAAATGTTTCTCCCAGAAGCGATTGTACGTCTCAATGGTAATGTGTCTTTGCACTATCTTGCTGGAAAAATCAGTTGTCATCTGGTAGAGTTGGTGAACAGCTGGCACAATGTTTTCCTGCAACATGGTAGGGTAACTTACACCTGTCATCATTCTGTCAAACAAGAATGGCCCCACAAGTCCTCTGGTAGTCATACTGCACCACACTGTTAACTCAGGATCACTTTGCACCACTCTTATGGGTGTATGGCATAAAGGAAGGTACTAAGATCGGCCATGCTAGGGAAGATCAGGCGACGAGGATCCCAAACTAGGTGTAGAGCCAGCCGTGGCCGAGCCATTCAGAATTGTACCTGATTACTCCAACTGGCGACAGTACAGCACAGTGGTTAGAGCGGTGGGTTTACCCTGGATGTCCGACAGCAAAATGGGTGTGGTCCTAAGGGGAACAGATTTCCAGAACCAGTCTTATCACTCCTTTCGGCGACAGTACAGTGTGGTGGATGGAGTGAATTAGCTGGGCTGGCTGGTTAGCCTCCTTGTGAAATGAGTTCCTGGTGGTAGTGGCTCTACCGTGTGTGTGCACCAGGCACCTGGTCATACCTGATCCATGATATGGGTTGCCGTTTAATATGTGTGTTTGAGACATACGTGCAGTGATAAAAGTCACACACACACGCACAAACGCATGCACCCACGCATACATGCGTGCACGCACACACACACTCACTCACACTCACACACACACACACACACACACACACACACACAGAGAGAGAGAGAGAGAGAGATATAGATATATATATATATATATAGAGAGAGAGAGATAGAGAGAGATAGATATATATATATATATATATCTATATATTCAAGCAAGCTAACATTTGAAGACGCTTCCATCAAGCAGAATATCACCCTCATTACTTCACATTTCAGCAACATATCCGACGCCATAGTGAAATTGAAAACAAAAAACCTTCCACTCTTCAAGGCACTAGAAATGCTGGAGAAAATGATCAAACAGACTGACGTCCTTCCTAATTCGCTGTCGGAAAAGATCCATGGAAAATTAAATGCTGTTCTGCGTAAAAACCAGGGTCTTGACGCAATCAAGGTGTATTAATGCTTATATCAACGGCACACATCACACCCTGCCAAAAGAGATATCTGAAGAAATGGCGCCAAATTTCAAATTCTGTCCAGTGAAGTCGGCTGATGTGGAGAAGTCATTTTCGACTTACAAATTAATATCAGGCAACAAATGTCACAAATTTTCTCTAGAAAATATGGAAAAGTACATGATAGTGTATTGTCAGAAGAGTTATGCGTGATATTGAGTTTAATTTGCTACATGATAGGTACTTAAAACATAATTTGTTAAATTATATCATTAATTTATTGTTTGTTATTATTTCTATGTTGCTGATTAAAGAAAATAAAACAAAAAATTAAAATGAACTTTGGCATGTTTATTGTGCATATTGGGGCCTTTTTTAAAGCATATTTGCATGTTGGCATTTTGTTAGTGCATATAATCCAATGTCTATTTATCACAGACTTCATTAGTTGAGAATGAAAACTTGTGATTCGCTGGCACGCAGTGTTATGTGTGTTTTCAGTTTTCTACTGCTGTTTGTGATTGTAGCACGTGCCTAATGGTTTTTATGCTTGAAAATAACAATTATTTTATACTTATGTTTATCAAAAATGTGATTTTTTTTAAAATTCGAAATTCGACTTAATTCTCCGTTTTTAAAAGTCAAACTTCTTCTTTTGGTTTCTATGGGGTTGGCTACACTGCGACGACATGACATCAAATACACTAGAGACAAATATCGGCCAGCTGTATACAAATAGCATAGACATGTGTGCAAAAAAATAACCTAGTGGCAAGAGGTGTTACTATTATTATATTTCTGGAAATATTTCAAAATTTATTTGTTATTACCATTTATCAGTTAATATTTTCCACTTCTGAAACTTTTGATGTACTGGGAATTAGTTTTCGTCGTTTAGGTTTTAGACATTGTTAAATAAACTTTCCATACAGGAAAGAAAGTTTCGTCTTCATATCCACCATGTTGGTATTAAACTATTAATATCAAAAGAACGTATTATTAAACACAGGTGCTGCTGTCTGCTGGCTGGAGACAACACTGGCTGCTTTTCTCGCACAAATCTTCACGCTGTCCGGTATTGGGTTTCTAGTGTATTCAATGACATAGCGTGTTTCCGAACGAAGCAATAAGTTCGTACTCGTGTTTTTTAAACCTACCTAGGCAAGTTATGATGTGATAAATATGTTTTTCTACCGCAGGAATAAATAGACTGTAAAGTGCCTCATGACCGCTGTGTGTGTGAAAGGGTATTGTTGCCATTACGTTACGTTGGACCAGTGTGTGTGTGAGATTGCAAATATTGGACGTGTGATATTTTTACATTTTAACTGTGAACTGTTTTTAATGCAAAATTAATTGTTTGAAAGTCACGTCTGTTTATNCGTGTGATATTTTTACATTTTAACTGTGAACTGTTTTTAATGCAAAATTAATTGTTTGAAAGTCACGTCTGTTTATCACATCGTTGAAATCTTCCCCTAGGTGTTTGAAACACATTTGTGCAACGTGCTTACGTTTCCGTGATATATATACACACACACACACACAGATATATATATATATATATATATATGAGTGGAATAAAAGTAATACTAGTCCTATTTGTGTGCATGTTCAGCGCTATATTTTAAATTTGTCATTGCTATGTACAATAAATAAGCGGCACGAGTTGCGAACTTGGATTTACTGTGTCTTTTCGTTGGACTGGTTGTCTCGTTTAAATTTTTATTCCAACTAAGGCTGTCCTTTTAATGAAATAACCCAACACATATTAATAACAAGAGGTTAAATACTTCAGTTCTTTCCCCAGCAGTTATAACCGAGTTAAACACACTCGCAGCAAAATATTAAAGTGTATTATGTGTAATGTCGTGTATAACAAATATGTTAACACAGAAAAATAATAACCGTAAGAACTATCGTCAACATAGATATTGTTAAAAAGTAATAAAACTGACCTAGATATGGTTATAGGCCTAAATTGTGGACATTCTCATGAAATTCTTTACGTGTAGCAGAAGGATACATAGTCGATAACCAAAAGTAGAACTTCAGCAGGGCTTCAGAAAAATATGACGTAACTGTGAATGGCCTATACACTTTCCCATGTTTGNCCAAAAGTAGAACTTCAGCAGGGCTTCAGAAAAATATGACGTAACTGTGAATGGCCTATACACTTTCCCATGTTTGACGTGATCAAGTAAACAGTGTTCAATATTCATGATGTACATGACCTGAGGCAACATATTTTTTCTAAGATAATGTGATAGAAAATTTAAGGTGTATTAATCATTTGCATTTTGTTCATTTTCTTAATGTTCAAAATTAATTGATGTTAATTATAANGAAAATTTAAGGTGTATTAATCATTTGCATTTTGTTCATTTTCTTAATGTTCAAAATTAATTGATGTTAATTATAATAAAACATATAAAGTAGTTTTGCAAATTGCTGTGCTCATTTAATGCTGAGAATAATTCAAACTTGAGTTTAACTCCAACTGGTGAGCTTCTCGAAAAATTACTCGAACTTGACTAAAATTGAAAAACATGTGCTTGCAGACCTCTACCATGCATGTATGCATGCTGCGTTTGACAATGTATAAGAGGTGTGTAAATAAAATATTTCTGTGCAATATAGATACTTCCCACTAATTACAAAATTGTTAATGCCATTAAAAAAATTATCCTATAAAATACTACCAGGCAAGTTATTATTCCTGTGTGGATGGTATTTTTCAAATTATCATACTGCCAAAATGTATGGTTGTGCAAATATTCTGTATGAAGATACAATAATGAAAGAGCTTTCATTTTTGCTTTCAGTAAAAATCTGGTAGCCGATAATCTTATCTAATGTTTGGTTGACAAACACTGCACAATTTTGTCTGAGTATCGACTTGTTAGTTTTTACTGTAGTATTTCTAAAATATTCACACATAACTAAAATTGAAATGTTTCCAACTGTTTGTATTTTCTATTTTAAGTTTTTCAAGGATTCTGTTATGCTGTTATAGCATTTCTTCCTTTATTACGCAGTCTGCTCATGTAAATTACTTTTGACATAAGCATAACTAAGTATTTTTTAAGTTTTGTTATACTATATGACAAGTGGTGGTACCAAACTAGTTTAATTTCTTATTTTAAATTGATGTGTTTTTGATACTGTGCCAAAATATTAGTAATGGGTCAAGTCTCGAAAACTTGAGTTGAGTCAAGTCGAACTAACAAAGATCAACTTGTTATTCGAGCTGAGTTTTTACCCAGCAGGCATCAAACTACTGAACGTGCAAGTCGAGTCACTGTGTTTTTAGGTAATAAACAATCAAATATTCATGCCTAACAAACACTTTTCATGTCTCGCGAGTCAATTTTATGTTGCTAAACCGCTGTTGTTGCTTGTGATGTTCTGCAGCGATAAACGGATAAAAGTCAACGCGACAGACGAGTCATTACAAGCCACTTTCTCTCTCTTGCGGGCGACAGGTAACATAAAGATAGACTGGTACAGTCTAAGCACAACACAAATACATACAACCATATGACGTCTTTAAAGATGAAAAGCCTCTTTATCTCATGGCACGTCACACCTTCAGCGGAAATATGCATAGCTACGGTTCACTTGCCATTATTTTTCTCATAATTATTGTTTTAAAAATGTATACATAAAAAAAAGAAATATTAACAAACAAAAACTTTTAATGTGAACTGCTTGTCACTCACTCACTCCGCAACACATAGACAGACTAGCTACTCTCCCACTCTNCAAAAACTTTTAATGTGAACTGCTTGTCACTCACTCACTCCGCAACACATAGACAGACTAGCTACTCTCCCACTCCACTCGTGTTAGCTGTTATTTAATATTTATTTTTCCATCAGCATCAGGTTGCTGACATAAGTATTCATTTTATACCATTTCTACCTACTGTAGTCATTTACTTCATCTGGTCAGCATAGTCATTCACTCTGTCTGCGGGAGGGAAAAGGCAGTGCTGTGAATCTTTTAACTAAGCAAATTGACGCATGACGCCCTGAAGGGCTGGAGCGCATCGGCGTCTATGAGGTTTTCATTTCCATGTCAGGTCGGACACACAGGCTTGGGGGACAGACCTTAATGAGGTGGGGTCTGCAAGATCTGGCGCTTGACCTTGACTGTGCCCTTGAATAGGGTCGGGTGGGTAGGCCGCCTGCCCGGCACAAAGGCTAGTTGGGCTAGACTGGGCTTTTGGCTGGTTGACATTGGCGTGGCCGCTGGTTTACCTCTGGCGTGCCTTACTGCCGTGTTCCGAGCGCCTCGCTGGTGAAAGTGCCGAAAGGCTGGTTGACGGCAGTGGGGTCCGCTGGGTGACTCCGGTGACTGGCTGGCTCCACAGGGCTAGTTAGACGTCCGGCCCGCTGTCTGCAACTGACTGCGGTGGTCGGCGGCTGGCTGCAGTGGTCCAGCGTCTTTGGCGGTGGCGGGTTCGACTCCCAGAACCAGGGGCAGACCCAGACAGAGTGAGCCACTCCGGGGGTCTTCTTAAAAAGGCCAACAAATTAAGGGGGAAGGGGGGAACTGAGAAGTGAGGCCTCAACAGTTGACGGGCGGCACGAGCTCGTTGCCGGGGGGCTAAGCAGTTTTTGTTTCTCGGCAAGTATAGCAGCTGCCATTCTGTCGCTCCACTTTCTTCCCCTTCTGTGGGTGAATGGCATTTACAAAGAAAAGGTTCTACAGTTCGCGTCCACACTGGGGTGGCAGGCAACAATACCCCTAGCTAAGTGTAACCCAGATAGGGTAGATCCCTTCTTGTCAGATGCGGGACTCCTTCCGGCGAGTTTATACGCTGTGGCTAGAT
This sequence comes from Clitarchus hookeri, assembly GCA_002778355.1. NCBI lineage: Eukaryota > Metazoa > Arthropoda > Insecta > Phasmatodea > Phasmatidae > Clitarchus > Clitarchus hookeri. Next base: position 78,201 of record NQII01001802.1, read on the forward strand.
TGGGTTAACTAACAAGGGTGATCTAGCCTCTTCGTCGTGTGTCTTGCTAGTGGTCTGAGCTCTACTGTACGTGCGCACCAGGTACCTTTGCGTACTTGGTCCACAATATGGGTGGCCTTCTAATGTGTAGTGTTTCGGGCGACGTACATAAAGTCCGTTTTTGGGGACAGGCCACAGTCCTACTCTAGATTCGGAAAATCAAGTCACAAACAACAGTTCCTTGCCACTCCTTTGCGGTGTGAAACTTACCAGGAAGAACTACGCACAGTTCCAGCCATTGCTGATGGTGCAACACACTATTACTGACTGCCACCAAGGTCACGTGCACCTAGGAGCAAACAAATGCAAATTAGTTACGTAGAGGTATCCCGAGGCTGTGGAGCAGTAAAAAGGCGTTATGAGGGAGTAATTAAATTACCAGCTAAAAGAACACGCTGTAGAACAATAAGTCACCATCTTGAAAGGAACCACCAAGTATTCGAGCACCAAAGGACTTTACAGCAAACTTCTGGTATTACCCATTAAATCCACCTCAGCAGGCCAGAAATCATTCATCAGAAACCCTGAAACTAATCCCCAAACCAAAGGCAATTGATAGAAAGCCAAATCGAGGAAATTAAACAACTAAAAATTATTCAGCCCGCCGATTCTGCCTATAACGCACTGGTTGTATTAGTGCCTAAAAAAGATTACACACTCCAATTTTGTGTCAACTACCACAACCTAAAGCAAATCACACAATTCTATAGCCATGCCAGCCATAAACGTGGGTCATACCCTGAAAGCCCTAGGGGAGGCAAAAATATTTAGCGTGTTAGTGCAGGTATTGGCAAGTCTCAGTCCAAGAGGAATCCTGCAAATTCACATCTTTAACAGAACCTAACAGGGATATATCAGCTTACCATCATACCCTTTGGTCTAAAGAATGTATCCACAAACTTCCAATGATTCATGTCAGCAGCTGTTCTCACTGGCTCATAAAAGACTTTCATCACACTTATTTGGATGACGTGATTATAATCTGCAACTCCTCGGAAGACCACATGTGGCCTTTGCAGCTAGTACTTGAAAGATCTGCGCTACATAGCCTGACATGCCGCTTAGGCGAAAGCAAAGTTAATTTTCTAGGGCACCAAGTTACACTCGACAGAAACGTTCCCCAGCAGGAGAAAATACAGGCTGTTATCGAGGCTACTGCCTCGTATAACTGGAAACAACTGCGACAGTTTTTAAGAATTTGTAACGGGTTACAAGACTTCATACCAAATGTTGCATAATTAATGGACCCGCTTAACAAGCTCTTATAGAAAACGCAAGAATGGTGTTGGATGCTGGTACTAGACAAGGTTATCTGCACCTTGAAGGAGAAATTCGCGAAGCCAGACATGCTGTATCTACCCACTGTTAACCTTCCATTGATACTGCAGATTGACACCAGCAGAATTGGATAACAAGTCGTGTAATATCAAGAAGACATTGTAGGGACAAAACACATGACACGTACGCAAGCACCTTAAATGTCAGACGCCCATAGGTGCTATCACTGCAAAAAACGAGAATATCTCGCCATTCTATTGACTGTGAAGAAATTCCTGTACTACTTATAACCTTTATATTATCCTTTATATTATGTACAGACAATTGAACCTTAACTTGGCAACACACCGCAAGTGGCTCAAAATCTAAGCTAGAATACCATGGCGTTGCTATTGTAGGAGCTAACCTTTGACATCGAGCACTACCTGAGCAAGTTTAACGAGCTACCGAACGCATTGTCTCAAGCTCCAATGAGGAAGGGTGAGAAGCCGAAATTAATGAATGGGAGAGAATGCTGCCACCTTAATGACAAACTACAGTCGACCCGACATGGAAGAGTTCAGTGCAAGCCCTCGAGGTGGAATTAGATATAGAAAAATTTGCAAAATAACAGAACAAGATCCGGAAATTCACAATCTCCTGGATCAGCAGCCAAATAACTACAAGCTAGAACAAGACCTTGTATGGGCCTGCCCTCACAAAAAATACAGATGGTTGAAAGTTGTTTGTTCCACCTAAACTAAGGACGACTTGTGTTACTACTACCTCATGCACCCGCATGCCAGACACCCTGGAGCGGTTAAAACACTGATGAAAATGTCCACAATATTAAACTGGCAGGGGATGAACCAAGATGTATGAGCGTATGTCGGCCAGTGCCTCCCATGAGCCATCAAGGCACAAGGGGTCGAACAAATGACAAGGATCGCCCAATACACAAGACAGTCCTGGAATACCATAGCAGTTGACCTCTTGGGACTGTATCCACGATCGCACAAGGGCATGAGGTATTTACTCGTAGTGAGAGACCTATTCTCTAGATGGGTAGAAGCCTATCCACTGCCCAATGCTGATAACAGCACCATAATACAAAATCTGGAAGAGAAGATCTTCCCTCAATAGGGCTACCCGAAAAACTTCCTCACTGACCACGGGACCCAATTTACAGGGAAAAAGTGGGAGAATGTCTGTCTGCCAGGGAATCTAGTCCTGGACAACCACTAGCTATCACCTGCAGGGAAACCCCACAGAAAGAAGAAATCAGGAAATGAAGGAAAGCTGCCATGGGTGAAAACAACGAGAACTGGGACAAGTTTGTGCCAGATATCCTGCTCACCTTAAAGCGGCACCACAACCAAGCCTCCCACAATAAGCTACTCCCAGGGTGCCCCCTGTCGTGAACCAAGAAAAGGGAGCAGAAACATCCCCAGCCAAGGGGATACGCCGAGACTACTTATCCCATCTAGAAAAAGCAAGGAAAAAACAGGACATTGATATCAAACAAAAATATGATGAAACTGACGTTCAGAATCAGTTAACTCTTCAGGCAGGTGATATGGGAGTAACATTATGTAAGGTGATTTCCCAGGTAATTCCTGATGAGATAATTTTTGTGGAGGCAGATGTGTTGTCACAGATTGCATCATTGATGCCACAAATTCCTATAAGAAAGCAAAGGTGGCCACACTTATCAAACTTGCCACTAGCAGATTCCAATTATGACAAACCTCAACAGGTAGACATGCTCCTGGGTACTGAAATATTTCCTGAAATTCTTAGAGACGGGAGTATTCATGGATCATTTGGAGAGCTGGTGGCCATTAATACCATATTTCGGTGGTTGTTTATGGGAAAGGTCAACCGAAGACCAGACTAAAATATCATGGCAAATTTTTTGTTTCTTCACTAAATGAACCAGTAAATCATTTAATAAAAATATTTTGGAAGTTTAAGAAATGCAGTTTAACTCACCACTAGAACCAAAGAACATACCCAGGAAACGTTTTCACATGGACAAGATGGAAGGTATTGTGTGGTTTTGCACTTCAAGGCACAACGCCCAGATTTGGGAAACTTTCAGTCGGTGGCTTCTCGCAGGTTCCGGTCACAGGAACGCAGACTGGTGCAGAATCCACATCTGAAGATTCAGTACCATTCTTTCTTGCAAGATTATCTTGATCACAGCCACATGGAATTAATTGGAGACCTGCCACCCACAAATACTGAGTGTTATTTTGTTCCTCACCACTGTGTAACTTGTCCTGATAGTTCAAGCACCAAACTGACGTTAGTTTTTGATGCATCTGCACAGACTAGCAAAGGCGAGTCTGTCAATGAGCAATTACTTGTTGGTCCTAATATCCTGCCAGATCTCGTTACAGCCTTGCTTCGTTTCCATTGTCGTTTGGTAGCACTCACTGCAGACAGACGTATTTTTGTATAGCATTTCATCAATTTACTAAATTAAAGTGCGTGATTTGTAAATATGTTATCTTAATCGTCAATTCAATGAAAAAAAGTACTTATTCCACGTGTACAGTATAAGTTTGTGCATATAAAATAGTTATGAATGTATAAAACATAAGTAAAGGCATGATTCACAAACAAAATAAAAAATATTGAAAAAAATATAATGATAAAAAGAACTATCCAGCCAAAGATGTAAAAAANTAAAAAATATTGAAAAAAATATAATGATAAAAAGAACTATCCAGCCAAAGATGTAAAAAAATTTGGTAAAACGCCACATTTTGCATTGCTCAACAATTTGACAGCAAAAACTTAGAGCTTGTAATTTATAAAAATTGGTTAAATTTATTTATGTGGCTTTGTTTACATAATGACCAGGTTATAAGAACAAAAAGAGTCCATTAAATAACTTTATACTGTTTATTCATGTTTCCCACCATAAAGCTAGTTTGGTTGAAATAACGTATTCAAAATTTTTGATTTAGGTTCTCTCCACCGATGCTGTTGAGGTTAACAAGATGTTTACTTGCGCTGGACCAATATTTTTGTTATTTATGTGCTGTGCTTTTACTGTTGATGCATTCTCTCAATATTTTATTGTAATACTTGCACACTGCAACGTTAATGCTATGAAAAATGTAAAATTCTCCCTTTGTAACTTTATACTGCCATGNTTGTAATACTTGCACACTGCAACGTTAATGCTATGAAAAATGTAAAATTCTCCCTTTGTAACTTTATACTGCCATGACTTTTAATATCCAGTTTAATAAATCAGCAAATTTTCTGTACCCTAACAAACACCATTTTAAGCTGTTTTGACATAATTTGATACTATCAAATGTTGTTCCGATGAGTGATTGATTATGCAAACGTTCTGAAAATCAATTCAGCAAAAACTATCGCAATTGATTGCTCAAACCAACAAGTTTTTTGTTTGCTTCACATGCCAATCTTACACAATTATCCTGCTCCTTCATGAGGCATTTGATTATTTTGCAATTCCAAATAACATAAAATAAATCTCATGATTTCGCATCATGCGAAAAAAAATTGTCCCTAAATATGGTATCTACTTGTGCCCATAAAGTATTTCACAATGTATAAAAATATTAACAAATTAAAATGTATAGCATTTTGCAATGCGAAATAACATGTTGCAGTTATTTCCCAATTACATCGCAAAATGTGATGCAGTACCATTAAAGATTTTCATTGGTCTAATTCTACTGTGGTTTTAGCATGGATTAGTTCTGGACACAAGGAATGGAAAAAATTTGTATTAATTCGAATGTCGGAGATCCAGTCTCTTATGCCCACTGCTTGCTGGAAGCATATTTGATCTGAGGAAAACCCTGCTGACTGTGCATCCCAGGGATTGTTACCCTGCAAACTACTTGACCACCCCCTATGGTTGCAGAGATCACCTTAGCTGGCTCAACATTCCACACCAGAAAGAACCAGTGATGTTGGTAACTCAATGTAGACTAGTATTTTCAGTTACAGTCAAAGTATTAAATTGTTTTCCGTTTGCCAAGTACGTATTCTTCTCCAACACAATTACAGATGATTTTCACTTATTGTTTTCACTTCATGCACAATTGTAGGTCAAACCCTCCATACACAGGATTGCTTACCACAGTGGAGTTGGAGCATGCTCTTCTCACTTTGATTAAAATTGTCTAGGCCACCAGCTTTGCAAAGGAAATTCAGATTTCAAAATCAGGGACACCACTTATAGATCAGCTACGTGGACAGAGTCCATTTCTTGATGACAGTGAATTTTTGCGTGAAGGCCGTCACCCATAACATTCAGGTAAGAGCTACGAACTAAAACATCCATTGCTACTTCCAGCCAAACATCATCTAACACTATTACTGATTGACTATGTACATAAAAGGCATGTCCGTGAAGGTCCTCTTATTTGTTCATTCAGTACTGAGACAGAAGTACTGTATACTGGGTGCTCGTCGTACCGTTCGACATAAGACTGATGCAGTGCAATCAGGGTTTTTGCAACTCACCACAGGAAAGTATCCTCTCATGGGTAAATTACATACTTGCAGTGTTCAGCAGACTTTAAATCACCACCTCTGAAATGGAAGCTGGGGAGAGTAACCCAAGTAAACCCACGACCAGATGGAGTTGCCAAAGTGGCCTCGGTCAAGACACAACAAGACATACTCCAGCATCCAACAAAGAAGTTGTGTCCTCTTACCTCCCAATAAGGAAAACTTTGTTTTGGTGGGGGGTGGGAATGATGTTGTATATATGGTTGAGCAGTGATTTACTGTACTGAACTACAAACTTGTACTTATACTGTGTGAATGGAACTGAAGTCCGGCAAAAAAGCCCCGGGTTGGTGCTGCCACAGTTGGCAGCCCTGCATCAAGCTGTAAAACCTAGGGATCTCAAACTCGATTCCATGATTCCTCGATATCTGCGATTCTTGAAAAATCATATAATCCAGATATATTTTCATATAGGTAGTACTTGAAACACTTATAAAATATGAATGGCTTTACTGAACAAGATGCTATTGAACTAGAACTCTAACAAGTCAATACCTTGCCAAACAAAGAAAATTTCACCTTGTTTTATTTTCAAATTTAATTCAAAAGTTTGCCAAGATATTCAGATGCAGTCCAACTTTTTAGCTTTTATTGTAAAGAAGGTGTAACAGAAATGTACAAAACTATCAGAGAATGCCAACATAATGCATGGAATGTACCAAGGAAATTGTTTAGAAGCTACATCACTTTATTTGTTAAACACAAGAAACATACAGGTAGGCTGCTTGTGTTACCAATAAGCTACTGGACACATTTGCACAAACTTCAAAGGATTGCAACAAAATATTGCTGTTTTATTAATATGTTTCAATCACAGTATACATTTTTTTTATAAAATGCTGACTTTCCTATGAGTGAGGTAATATTGAGTGTTGAGAGATTTGGGAAACTGAAAATGGACTTTGCTCTTGATGAAAGTTACAAAAACCAGGCCCACAAAATTTTTTAAAAGGTCTGCAAAGGTCACCAAAAAGTTACAGATTTTTGTTTCAAGAGTTTGGTAGACACCTTGCTCATTATACACTTGTCAAAATCACATACTTTACTAACATAATTTTTAATCAGAATACCTGAGCAATGTTATTTTTACAGTTGGCTTTCAGACACTTTTGTTACGTGACACCATGGTGGGTATACGTTTGTTTAAGTTAGGTGATTTGGTAAAAAATTACTGGAAAAATTGCATGAATATTGGATATGTATCACAAATGTTTGCGTTTTCTGGGATGTAAAACTCATGTTATATTAGTAATAACCTCTACATCTATATGTAGTTGCCATTGTTTCATGTTTTCTACATTTTGTTACAAAATAATAATTACAAAATAACTAGTACTAGTGTGTGTTATATATTTTCAAAATAACGTACATATTTCCTCAGTGGCTAATAAGATATTCTATTTCTTGTTTATGGTTGACCCTGCGATGTTATGTCAATAAAAAGTACAAAGCAGGTATGCTAAATTGCACCTTTTAATTAATATCAACATAAACCATTAAATCTATAGCTAAAAAAACCTTGCACACTTTGAATATGAAAAAAAATCTGAATACTCACAGACCCCTAATGTTTGGGTGGGTGGGTGCATGCATGCACGTGTGTGTATTCAACTGCCTGTAATTCATATTTATGTGCACTTGCATATGTGCATGCATGTGTATGTGCATACACATTTGTGCATGTGCATGCATGCCCCTTCTACTCACAAGTAAATGGCTTGTGGCCCAACCATGGACAAGGAAAATTTAATGTTATAAGCAGGAAAATGTTATAAGAGGACTGCAACATACAAAGATGATGGCACTGTTTTTATGTTTGCAGGCAGAAAGTAATTATGTACAACACTAAAAATTAATATGACAGAGTAAATCCTGTTCAGAAGAATGGTTTTCAATTAATAATTGTGTGAAGTGCTGCCACAATTTTATTACTGTTATTGCCAAGATTACTTATGATTTTCAATCTTCAGGTTAGAATTAGAGTAAATGTTTTTCTATTGATACACTCATTTGCTAAACAAAGTGATCACCATGAATGAATCTTACGATTACAACGAAAGTTGCCACTCATTATCATCATAGCCCGACACTTGTTCCATTTGCGTTTAATGCAGTTTGTTTGTGCGGATGTGCCACTAGGGGGCATACATGTCCATGTCCCTCCACCATTCATTGCTGCTAGACACAATAAGGCCCTAGTAGCAGTGTGAGCCACAGAACCAAGTTCACTGAGCACACAGCATACGATAGCATATTTGACAAGCCTTTGCCCAGCTGGATGAGTATGAGAGAGACTGCATTGTCGGCCTAGAGACAGGTTGGATATTTTGGCGCATTACTCGCCACTTATTGTTCCGCCTAGATGGTGAGTCCGTCTTGGATGCACTGGGAACAGGAGGGTACCCACACCCAATTGAGAAGGCTCGGGTCGATCCTGGCGGACCACTAGTGGCGAGGATCGTTTCATTTTGTGATGGACTGTAAGCACTCCACAGGCATCGTTGCACACTATCCAGGGATATGTCACAAAGCTAGGAATACGTCTGTGTCCACAAGTACCATATCCAGGCAGTTACAGGGATTTGTCGTTGCGGCATCCCTTACGATTTCTAACATGATGACCTCTGAATATCGCCCTGCATGTGTGACCTTTTGCCAGGGATGGGCAGCTTGCGGATTGGTGACTTGTGGTGTTACGCGACGAATCACATTCCTTTCTAAATACACACAACTGCTGAATTCGAGTCTGGATACGTCCTGGCCACCATCGTAATCCATGCTTCGCCATAGAGCAGCACACCACTCCGACAAGAGGTGTCATGGTGTGGGGTGCCATTTCCTACAGTTCCCACACAACACTGGTGATGATTGAAAGAACTCTGATGGCGTAGCGATACATCTAGAAAATCCTGTGATTAAGAGTGTTCCTCTTTCTGGTGCAGCTAACAACCCAATTTTGAAGTTTGATAATGCCCTGGCTCATAGCACGGGCATCTCTGGCCTTTCTGTGTAATGTCAATAAGCTTCCTCGTCCAACAAGATCCCAAGACCTCGTGCCCATCAAGACTGTGTGATACCATACTGGATGGCAACTTTGGCCATCTGCAACTACGGCGGATTTGGAGGGTCAATTGTGCCAGCTGTGGCAGGATCTTCCTTAGGAGAACAGCCAATGTCTGTATGCTTCCATGCCAAACCATTTTGCTGCCTGTCACCATGCCATGAGTGGTCCAACACCATACTAAGTGCATGTGGCATGTGTTGATCTTCTGCAGTACATGCTTGGTGTGGTACTATATTATTCTATGTTTTCTGCATTCATAGTACACTGTCATTTGTTTGTGCCCACTTATGTGCCCCTGCATTGACACCTTCAGGGTGATAAAGTTTTTTGTTAATGAGTTTATCTGATAGCATTACTGCTTTTATTAAATTTGATTCACACACAGTTTTAAAAGACTAAAAATTTAGTATCTCGCAACTATACAAATTTTTTTCCAACAAAATTTTGTTCTGCTTAACTTATTTGTTGTTAAATTTGCACACTTAACGAAAATGTTAATAAATGATGATGATTCTAGAATAACATATTCAAGTTTGTATTTACACTTCGAAACCGATTCCATTACTGTATTGAGATCTTGAAGTAGAAATTGAATTGAATTGTATCGATACCTCAAAGATGAATACTAGGGCTGTCTTCCATTTTTTATAACTTATTTGGTATTACAGCTAATATACTGCATTATCTATAGATTTGCAGTGACAGTTAAAGAGAAACTAGTGTTATTTTTGTGTAGGTGTGTAAATATATAATTGAATTGAATAACATTAGTCTGCTTTGTTGTGTAAATAAAGTTTTGGTGTAAATTGCACATTGCACAAGCTCTTGTTTGTTTAGTCTGTGCATTGACTATTATGATTAACTGTAGCTGTCTCCTCAGTTTCTTTCTATTAAAGAAAAAATATTTTAGAGAGACCAAATTACTTGTTAGCATGGATTTGAATTTGGGTTTAAGTGTAAAGGACATTTTAAGGGATTATACTATTGCCAATAACAGGATTTACCCCATCCCCTCCTTTTTGTTTCGCAAAATTTTGTTGAATTTTGTGAAATTGAAACACAAAAGAAAAAATTATTTGATAAAAGCTTAGAACTAACAAACATTTAATAAAAATGTATTGACACATAATCACTCAAATTCAATTTAAAATACAAAATAAACTTTCACAGTACCATTGATGTTTGTACAGTGTTACAATATTTTAAAGTATTTCCTTTAAGTATTCATGAAATATAAGTGACATGAGCAGATTGCATAGAGAAAAAATAAATGCTGTAAGAAAATTCCTTGAAGAACTTAAAATGATTCTACCAACATTTCAGGTTTATTTTTGTGTAGTTATTCTAGTAGATAATATTATAATGGACACAAGCAAGTGGATATTTCATTTTTGTTCAACTAAACAACCATTTGATAGGCACTTGAATATTCATTGAACTAAAAAAAAATGAGTGTTAACAGTTTTTGTATCAGAATCAAAATTGAAAGCTGATTCTTGTCATCATTTATGTATACTGAATCTTCATGCAATCCGACTATCTGGTTTGGTCTATTCAATACTTTGCTTAATTCAGGAATACAGCTGGGGGATTGTAATTCCTCCACCTTCGTCACAAAGGTTGTCATATTAGTATCACAGTTTTTAATAAACCCCCAGTTGTGTTAAATATATTTACTTGTATATTTTAATTATGGTGCATTTTATCATATCATAAGGTAATTTTTCTCCAACTAATTGGGCTAATTAACATGTGTAAACACTGCTAATGTGGGTATAACCTATCTTCCTCCCTTTCAGTCAGTATAACCTCCCCTTTGAGAAATTTCTGGCTATGCCACTGGTGGATAACAGTGAGCCTTGCTTTGACGTACTCGTTAGACCTGGGCAACCAGAGAGAGGGCAATTACACGTAACTCCATTTAGAGTAAAACTTCAGACTGGACTGTAGTCAAAATGTAGCGAATACGGAGCGAAAGTCGCGCTTAAGGTAAAGTTTTCAGTCCGGATTCACATGTAAACATGGGCAAAAGGGCAAAGTTGAAGTGAACACACACTGTTAGCTTTTTAGTTAACACCTTTTGACAACTGCATGAACTAGAGAACAAACAATACACGAAAAATAAATAGACAATATTTCATCTGTTTTTGTTACAGAATTATTTTGAAGCCAGCATTTTTATTTTCTACTCTTATCAAGTCAAAAATCTCTCCCTTCTTATATTTTTTACCATAATATAATTTTAACATTTGTTTTTCCAACATTATGTTTAAATCCACTGTATGTTCATTTTGCTCCAAACATTAAAAAATTTTTTTTTTACATTGTGGCTTTCGTAGCATAGAATTTGCCTTAAAAAAATCTTAAAATTCAGTACATACAAATATGCGAACATTACACTTCCAAAATGTGGATATTTGTTTTGCTCTCATTCCTATTTCTCTATCAGCAGTGTTTAGAGTAAATTTTCAATCCTGATTCTACGCTCCAGTCCACTTTGCTGAATGGAGTGAATTATTCACTCCAGTCCTACTTCAGTTTGGGTGTGTTTACAGTACAGTAAAGTTTCAACCGGGATTTATCAGTCCCCTCCCAAATCAGTCTGGATTTAAATGCTACTCTTAACTGATACATGGAATGTTCTGGGAGAAGATAGTGAACTTACCTTCTCAGCAGTCAGTTCTGCTGATCATTGTGAAGTAGGCCACACTGCTGAACAGTGTAACAATAAACTGCATTGTGTTGAATTGTCCTGGAGGATGTGATTCAGGCCAATCAAAAGAACAAGTACAGAATACTAAATAGATACGCAAATCAATAAATACATTTAAACTAAACGTTTTCTCACTAACCATGATCTTTCCGTATATGTTTCAATGGAACCACGCCATAACAAGTATGAGCTATAAGGCCACATTTGCCATATTGATAAATTTTAAGTAAACCATTGTGTTCTATATTAAATATAAAGGTTATTACAATTGTTTAAAGAGTGACTTTTTGTGTACTCGCTTGCTGTGACGGTAGCATCGCTCGTTCTTAAAGTTGAAACACATCAAAATGTTNAGAGTGACTTTTTGTGTACTCGCTTGCTGTGACGGTAGCATCGCTCGTTCTTAAAGTTGAAACACATCAAAATGTTTTCATTTTTGGCATTGAAACATTATCCCATACAGAGGTCAAAAGATTATAACAAATTTTTCTTCCCTCCAGCTGACTAAAGGAAGGGATAGGAATGTTTCCATCTTTTTCTTCACGTAGAATACCCTACCACCTACTCACTCCCCCTCTGGACTTTGTTGGCTATTGTCCTGTTGCCAGGCAGAGCTGTATTCAATGGAAAAAAGATGGGTGGAGGAATGTATGAATCGCAAGTGCAGCTGGAAGAGGAGAGGTAGCCGACAAGAGAGAAAGAGTGTGTACTGGAGCAAAAGGGAGACAGAGAGATGGTCACAGAAAGTNAGAGGAGAGGTAGCCGACAAGAGAGAAAGAGTGTGTACTGGAGCAAAAGAGAGACAGAGAGATGGTCACAGAAAGTGGAAGAGCATGATACTGTCAGCTTTTATCAGTCGTTTAATCTGCAGGCTAAAGCCTCCAGTCTTCCACATTGTTTGCATTTTGAAAAGGACAAATAAAGGAAGTTGTTCTAGGAAATAAAGTGCCTTCAACTACACATTTTAGATCAGATTAGAGGTCGTATCATTCAAATGGTTCAAACAGTTATAATGAGTAAGCTAACAAAGTAAGTGACAAAAAAATTAATGTTTTCCTAATTATCAATTATCGCCACTTGTTCTATTTTTAAAATCTTTAAGCGAATGATGGTCGCGTGGAAAATGCCACAGTCAAATATGCTCAGTTGCATTTTATGGTCGACAGTAAGTTTTCACGCGTACTGGCATTCAAAAGTATAGGATGCCAATGAAGTGAAGAAAGACAGGTTGCCCATGAAGTGATTGTGTGGTAACACACTGAATGAAATTATATTGCTCAGTAAATTTTGGTTGTAATGATATTCGCTATAGTGATAATTTATCTCACCATCATCAGTTGTCATAATAGTGAATTCCACTGTTAAATTTTATATCCATTGTATTGTCGCCACACTGATGGCTCAGGGGTGGCACATGCTCCCCCTCCCTTCTCCAGGCATGCATGGGCAGGAGTCTTGGTGTTCTCCATCGATGGGGATAACTCAGATATTCAGCGTGGCCTGGCATGAATCTTGATCATTCTCCTCTCAGGCTGGTGAGGAGTGGTTTGGAGAGTAGGTTGAGTAGAAGTCCTGATAAGGGTGAACTTTGGTTCGGTTGGTGTATGTGGGAAGGATATGCAAGCAATTGCTGGTACAGTGGTGATGAGCCAGGAGATTTGTTTTCTGGGATTTATGAGGCAGCGGGGTGGTGTGATTGCCTGAGGGTTGGTGAAACAGCCAGAAATCTTGGTCGGGGTGATGTCAGAGTTGTTGGCTGCTATTTAAGTCCCTACTGAGGTCTGGAGGTTCGCCCTCTGGCAGGCTGCCCCCTCTCAGTGTATACCCTCTGGGTTTGGGATCCCTGACCTTCAATGAGCATGAGACAGGTGTACCTGCAGTCGCAAGCACAGTTGGGAGGAAGAAACCCAGGGCCTGTGGGTGTTGAGATGGAAGGGGCAGGCTTCATAGGGAGCTGGAGCTTCTCTTTCAGTGTCATTGCCTGAGATGTGCTCCAGGGGAGGGTGATTGCTCCACTTCCACTCCGTCAGAGGCCTATGAGAAGCGACGTCACCAGCTAGCAATCATGCCCATGGGAAGCGGATAGTTATGAGTCCCATTCCAAGCTCCAGTGGTGTCCACAAGAAGGAGTACTACCAGCTGGTCTCCGTGCGCCCAGCTGAGCCAGGGAATGTTTCCCATGTGCAATGCTGTTCGACCCGTAGGGGAGGGAAAGCAACACCACTGCCCTGGTCGTACTTATGTCGCTAGGGTGCAAGTACTGTCTGCCACATGGGAGATAGCTACACCTGATTGCATCCTGATAACCACAGTGGTTCAGTGCTTGATCGTTGGTTAGTGGTTGTTCAAAATTCCTCCTTTTGAGTACCATACTGTTTGACATAAAAATCGCCAAGAACCACTGTCATGTAAGACTTTTCAGCTGGCAGTTACTTTTTTTTTTTAGTATCATCTATGTTTTACTAGTAATTGTTTACTGCTTTTTTATTCTAAGGTTGTTAGCTATGACTGGAATTCTTTTTCACTTTCAGGGTATGCCACGTCAGTTTGTTGTTGATCCTCAAACCCATGCACAGATACAACAGATGGATTCCCAGCAGAGAGCTATGTTCCTGCATAAAATGCAAAAACAAGGACAGTTAATATTTCAAAGGCAACTCCAGGTGAGAGCGAAAGCCATAAATGTATTATTACACTTTTATTTATACTTACATTCATTTACTTGCAGTATAAGTTAAAGATTGGGAGAGGTGTGTTGAGTTTCTGTTGTAGAAACTTAGATATAAAAGGTGAGTTATGAAATGTTATCCCCTTTATTATAGACATATAACCAAAATTTGAACTACTGTATTTTTATATTGAATTTAAACAAAGTTTTATTTTTGATTCATAAATGGAAATATTGTCTTCATTTTACATGCTCATATATAGAAAGGAAAAAAATTATTTTGAATTTGTTTNGATTCATAAATGGAAATATTGTCTTCATTTTACATGCTCATATATAGAAAGGAAAAAAATTATTTTGAATTTGTTCACCTAATCTTATTTTGAGTTGTAAAATTTACTGGAAATCAAATTTAACCAATTACACCAGTATTTTCATAAAAGAATATTGGGAGAAAGTTTACGAAAAAGGTAATATTCTGTTCGAGAAAATATTTACAGTCACCCTCCTGGTTCAGATTATATAGCAGTGTTTACATCTATCATCACTTTCAAATCAGCNGAGAAAATATTTACAGTCACCCTCCTGGTTCAGATTATATAGCAGTGTTTACATCTATCATCACTTTCAAATCAGCAGATGATGCAGCAACAACTTCACAGTCCCATTCAGTTTCAATAGATGATGCAAGGACAGCACTACCATTTGAATTGCTTTCAGGAGATTATACGGTGACAGCTGTACCTCTTGTGTTGCATTTAGCAGAGATGAAGCTACAGCTGTCCCTGTCATGATGATACCATTTGTATTGCTTAAGGCTCAGCAGATGATTCAACATCAGCAGCAACAACAGCAGCGACAGCAGCAGCAGCAACAACAGCGACAGCAACAGCAAGTGCTATTGCGGGGCCAGCTGCCACCCGGCCTCACTCCCCAGCAGCTTCAGTGGGTCAGCCAGCTGCGAGACCGGCAGTCAGTCATCAGCAGGCAGCAGCAGGTGAGACAGTTTGGGGACCTTTATTCTCGTCACATGTAGCAAGTACAGGAAAATCTTGTTATAACGTACATGAATAAAGCCTCAACTCTTATACTTGGTAACGTAAGAACTTTGAATACTGAAAGTCTTATTTTTACACCTTTACAACATGGGCCCCATGAAATTATGGTGCAGTCAGTCATTTAGTAAATAAAATTAATATGAAATTGCAATCAAATATATATTTTAAAATACAATGATATAATGGTTTTTTCTAAAATATGAAAATGCACAGATTATATCCTGCAAACATAAAATAATGTGGGGTTTGCAGATACAGTCGGATGCCGATTTTACAAGTACCAGATTTAACGAGACAGCGATTTTACGAGGCCATTCTCAGGACCTGTCAAAAATCGCAAAAGTTGACGAAAAATTAAAAAATCCTGGGAAAAAATGTAAAACATCCAATGAAAACCGATTAGAAATACATTTACCAGTCCACAGTGATAAAATATATGGATTTTAATATAGCTACTCATAATTTGTATGCCGCAATATATATTTAAAAAAAAACCAGAGAAAATCAGTTAAAAAATGTGGCAGTGGTGTCTTGAAACAAGCGCACTGCAAGGCGCTTGAAGGTTAGCCTGCCCTATACTGCACAGCATGTGACATCGCAAAGAGATTCAGTCCTTCACCCACCCTCTCCCACACCCCTCTTCCCCTTGTTCATACCCTGCTGCAGTCACCATCTGCTTATCTCTTGTCGTGACTGGCGACAGCAACAGTCTGCTATCGCGCGCGTACCAACAAGGCCGGCCAATAGCAGCATGCGTTACCCACACCCACCTTTGCCCCTTCAGCCCTTAGTGTAGAGATTGCTTCGCTATTTCAGTTAGTTATTATGCTCACGGTGTTTGGCTATTGAATACGTTTTTTTAATGATTTTATAATTTTGATTTTGGCTTCTCTTTTTGGCTTTCTAGTTTGGATTGCATTTGGAATTGACTGTGTTGATTGTTGACAACTTGCTACACTATTTTTGTTGGATTACGATTGGACTTACGGTTTTTGATTTATGTTTTGTGCTTTCAATTTGTTAACAACCCGTGCACGTTTTTTTGGCTATAAATATAAACATTTATGTATTATTGTTTGATAGAATAACAATAAAAGTGACACTTCCTCTATGCCATTTCGGTTTAACGATGGTTTGTAATGAATACTGCATTTCGCATCGCCGCACTTTTCTTGCCAGTCAGTCCTGCTTTGTATATCTCCAGCCGCCCAGCCAGCTTGCTTGCTCCCTCTCTCTGTCTCTTTCTCCCTCTCGACCTCCCCCCTGTGTTTACCCCGCTGTCTTTCCCTCTTGGTCTTTCCCCTCTTCTCCCTCGCAGTTTCTTTACAAAGCCACTTGGCAGTGTTTGGAAGAGAAATGTGAAGGAGGGGAAGCGCCCACCTTCACCAAAATGCACGCACACAAACTCTGGCTGGGTGGTCTACCGGTATTGTGGGATACATAATGTATCCCACAATAAAATGAACTTTTTTTTTATCACACAAAATCTGCGTAAAATGTTCTGGGGTATAATTTTTTCGGAAGATGTCTGGCTGTTGAAATAAATTAATATTTCATTAAAAAATTGTTTGATTTTTTTCAAGAAGCTACTGGAAATGAACTTCACTCTCCCTTAAAGTAACTCAGCGCTCAATGTTTATGGTTTTTTTTGTGACTAAGGATGGTTGTATATACAGTTTTGGGGTGTAATATTATTTGGGTGACGTCTGTCTATTGAAATAATTCAACATTTCATTTAGAAAACTTGTTTTTCTTGCACCAGAGATGATTAAAAACAGACTAACGCGAAAAACGCACATATAATGCACTTTTGTGGTTTGGAGTTGGGAGGGGTGTGAGAGGGGGGTGTTAAAATATGCATACAACGATTTTGCAAGGCCGTTTTCAGGAACCATGAGGCCTTGTATAATCAGGGTCTGGCTGGAGTACACACTGCTTACTTATTAGTGAACTTTCCTTTAAAAAAATCACACCACTTACCGATAACAAATAACAACGGAGGAAGTTTATTCAAAAGATGTTTATTTTTTGAAATATATTAATATTTCAGCAACAAGCATTCGTTATTTTTCTTGCAAGAAGCACTTGAAAGTGAACATTGCGTACGGTAAAATGTGCCACTAGATATTAATAAACATTTTTGGCAACAAGGAGGTATAAAGTTTACACTACTAGCATATCATTTTGTTCGCAAGACCTCTACCTATTGATTTAAATTAATATTTCATATACAGTCGACTTTTGTTTCTAAGACCTCTGGAAGAGCAACCCTCTCAAAATAAGAACCCTTTTTTGGGGAACCATTTAAAAGAATTTATTTGTAAAGGTCTTTCCAATAAAGACTCATTAAAAATAACAACACTATTTGTGGGAACCATGAAAAGTCTTGGATTTTAGAGTTTTCTGGAAAATCATTTTGATTTTACGCTGGAGATGTTTAAACACATTCTTCACGAGGGGAAAAAATGTACTTTGACACTAAATTTCTAGATATTTTAGGTGTTAAAATGGATCATTTTAGATTTTTACAAGGATAACAATGTTGCAAAGTCATTCTTGTAAGGAAGTTACTGGATCTTATGATGTGCAGTACCAAAACACATACAAATGGCTTCCCGTTTATACATTTATGTTTTTGTGTACAAAAGAATTCAAGATGGTACTGCATGTCAACACCATGTAATGTTCCGTCTTTACTGTTACAAGCGTATATTTAATAATATAGCAGCCTCAAAGGTTAGGCGCCATCTTGTAACGTTTCGCCGCTTACACTGCCGACTGTTTACTTGCCACGGCTTGCTCAAGGTAGAATACACGAGACTCAGTACCATTGGATGTTAGTTAATTATGAAAGAAAGTACGAAGTTAGTTTCTTCTATACTTTATTAATCATTTTTTGAATGACACAGTTCACATACAAATGTCCAGTATGCAGAGTACGAACCGTTCAGAGATAAATATTCAAGTACCGAACAGCGCCACAGTGGTTTAACTGTTTATTAATGTCTCAAAACTTGCATTGCAAGACTAATTTACGAAGGCAGGAGGGATGCTCGTTCCCTCCTGGCACCCTAACGACCCCCCACACCGGCGGAAATAAGTAGATAGAATTTAGTTTAAGTTGAAAAGAAATTATTTGAAAAGAATTAACGGTCGCGGGTGCTTGCCGGTGTGGGTTAAATTATTCACGCCTGATGCGTCGTCACACGCCCTATGCGTCCTCTTCAACCGTTGATTACTTTGTTCTCTTAGGCGATAGACACCACTAGTATATATATGCAGGCCTATCGCCCCCTTCTCCTAAGATAAGCACCTGCATCCAGCATCTGCCAGCAGCGTCATCTAAACTGCACGTGTCCCGCGCTCAACACAACGTTATCATAACTGACTGCTCCGTACGAACTACTCCTGCGCCGTCAACATTAACAAACTTCGCCGTCCACAAAAACTTGTTGACATTGCCTAAAACTGCGCTGGGGGAACTATAACTGTTGACGCATTCAACATCCCGATAATCTAACCTCTCGTTTCTTATAAAATTTGGATGACGCAGTGAAACTGCGCTGAAGGAACTAAATAATGCTGAGGTTTCAAAAACTCCAAAGTTCGAAACGAAAACTGTAACCAGGACTCCTGATAAAAACTTAACACGCAGACGTCCGCCCCTTAACCTACAAATGCACACGTCCGCCTGATAAACTAAGACGGGAAACTGGCCACCACGGCTTTAAACTGAAACACGATAAAAATATTACGAAGCTGTCCCAAAGCTTCACAAACACGAAAGAATTTTTACACTCGAGTCCCGAAAAATTCAGAATATTGCGTCATTACAACCATTAATCTAGGTGGACATAGGAACGACGACATTGCGAGTTGACAGTGAGAATCAATTGCTTGGGAGTGTATACATAAACAATATACTGAACGCAACTCGCCAAGAAGCATGATTTTTTTACGTGCTGTATTGGTTAACAAAACCAGAATAAGGTTGGTAGCGGTTAAAAAAATTAATACTTTTATGTAAAGCCCATGTGTATACATTTAATTAATTCCATTTTAAAGACAAGAGGCAAAATAATCTTCGCTGTATTGAAAGTTAACGTAAATTTTCTTTGTTAAAGTGAAATACTTTTACATAGTTTAAATAAGGTATTTGGGTAGGAATTGAAAATTGTACATTAAAGTGAAAGGTACGTTAATGTGGGAAGTACGTTCTAACAGAATTTTACTGTGTGTACTGTGTTCATGAGTTTTTCATTTTACTGTGCCTCACATTGTAAATACAATTGTAATTTCAATACAGCCAACTGTCATGTGTAATGAAATTTGCATGGGAACCAGTTATGGCCAGTTCAAGTGTTCATACTTGGCTCCGCCTGGCTGACACATGGATTGCGTTTCACTCAGGTAGAAAACATGTGATTGAAATGATACTTGTAGTGATGTCCATTCATGAAAAGCGTTAAAAAAACGTTTTGTGCTCAAAGTCAAGGTATAATTCTCATTTCAACTTCAACAATTACTTCTTTTGGTGTGAAAATGGTAAAAAGGGTGTTTCAGAATCAGTTGTAGCTGCTAAATTTTCTACACCCAGAAACTTTAGAGATGCATTACTATACTTTTATATTTATTACCTGCTCCGTAAAAATTTAGGGTCACTGCTTAAAGTCACGTTCAGGTGAGTTGCAGACTGAAAGACTACATGTCTATTGGGCGCCTTGCGCATAGAGACAATGAGGTAGGTAGTGAGTAAGCAAGATTCGTTCATATATCTCACGCGTTGCGAAGTCTCGTACGTGCACAATAGTTGCAGGTATGTGGAACTCTTAAAGTGTGGCTGCATCTGCAAAAAAGGCTAAACCTGTTTTTTTCTTCTAGAGTATTTCTCTCTGCCGTAATTTCAGGGATAAATAAGTAGAGTTTGCAATCAAACTAGAATACTCTGTTTGGTTTGTAAGAATACGTATCTCTAATTATGAAGGCCACACTTTGTTACAGGTGCTGGTGCCACAGCAAGTAGGACTGCCAAATAATGTTAATGCTGGATCTGGAGCTACTACAACCACATCTACGTGGATACCAGTGCAGGGAGAGAATACTGCTGCAGGTTAGTGGTTCATAAAAAGTGCTATCAATAGTTGTGTTTTCTTTTATTCCTAATTTCTTTCCCAGTTCTTTCTTTGATGGTCCTGCAACTATCATTCTTCTAAATGTGAGGCATTGGCTCATGTCTCATTACATGGATATGAAATTGTGTTGGCTCTCTCATTCCACTTTTACCACATTTAGGTGCATCACATACATGAATCCACTAGAACTCACGGTGCTATGCAAATACAAGAAATTTGAAATTAGCTTTGACTACAGACATGTCAGGAGGAAGGTGATTGGGAGCATGGCCTACCAGCTCGCCAATTGACAACCTGCTGTCAGCAGCATCAACAGAAGGACGTAAGCTATACCCATTGACGATGTTGATCATCCCTTAGCCTCCGCCACAGCTGCGGCCCCCTCTTGTCGAGCTCCATTAGCAGTACATGCCACTAAACCTATTTGATGCGGGGTAGCAGCTCGCGGAGCTGCTGTTGCTGCTTGTATGAAGACTGCCCGCATCACACCACCGCTCGGCGCCTGGGCATGTGCCGGCCTTCCACCCGTCTAACCAATGGCGGAGGAGGGGTTACCCACCGCACATCTCGGGTGCCCAGCCAGCATCTTTGCTCTCCCTCTCTGCGTTCTCCGCAACCCCATTGCTCGCCGTGGACCCAGTATATAAATACTGGCTGCGGACAGATGTTCTTGGCTGAATGTTACAGTAAAACCTAGTGATGGGCGAGTTTGATATTTACAGCTTCGAGTCGAGTCGAGTCAAGTCAAGTCAAGTTTCAAGTTGTATGAAAGTCGAGTCAAGTCGAGTTCAGTATAAAATTTTTTTAGTTGAATCGAGTTTGCACCATAAATGTAAATGTGTACGCTTGTACATGGGTATAACGCCAAGCCCCTTATAACTTTCTCCCCTCTTTCAGTAATGATTTACCAAGAAAAAAACTTTGGGACTGGTTTCTATCAATAAGAATAATTCTTTCCATAGGTAATACACAGCGCTATGTTTTTCCTCTCACCAACGAGTGAATGACTGGTAGGGAGGTAGGAAGATAACTGACAGAGGTGGAGTGGTAGTGTAGCTTTAAGGCTGGTCGGTCAGCACATCACAGGGTGAGCGGACAAGCTGTCCACATTTAAAGTGTTTGTTACCTCATAGTTGTGAGCAGACAAGCTATCCATATTTGAAGTTTTTTTTTACCTAATAGTTGGTTTTTTTAAACACATGTTTTTAAAACATTAATTAAGTGATAAAAGTATTGACAAGTTTTCTGGTATGCATATTTCTGCTGAAGGTGTGACGTGCCATGAGACAAAGGCTTTTCATTATTAAATATTGTGCATCATATGGTTGTGCGTTTGTGTTGTGCTGAGACTGTACTTGTCAACCTTGACAAGGTTCCTCTTATCTGATGTTGCCCAGCATGGCCGCAAAGAGGAATTACTTAGCTGGAAAGCAAAATGACTCAAGTCATGAATATAACACCCACGGATTTTATC
Organism: Clitarchus hookeri; assembly: GCA_002778355.1. Lineage (NCBI taxonomy): Eukaryota > Metazoa > Arthropoda > Insecta > Phasmatodea > Phasmatidae > Clitarchus > Clitarchus hookeri. The sequence continues at coordinate 100,169 of NQII01001802.1, forward strand.
ACAGCTGATCATCATAAACCTCAACCAAGTGTCAAGGCATGTAGCCTTGACACTTGGTTGAGGTTTGTTTTTACTGCGGCTTAACTTTTGCGGTTTAGTAACGTAAAATTATTGGTTCGTGAGACATGAAAGGTAATTATTAGGTGCGAATATTTGTTGTTTATAATCTAAAAGCACAGTGACTTGACTTGTATGTTCAGTAGCTCTGTGTCTGATGTAAAAAAAACTTGACTCGAGTGACGAGTCAATTATTATTGACTTGACTCGACTAAATTTTTCGAGACTTGACCCATCACTAGTAAAACCTGACAATTCGAAATTCTCAGGGTTGAAATTTACAGAATTTAAGTTATCCAACTGAAAAAAAAATTTCTTGATCAATATGCTATTTGTTGGGAAATGTCTCCTTTTCCTTGTAAAACAGTGTTAATATTGCACAAGTTTAAGAATATTAGTATTTGCTCTATTTAACCAATGTGCCGCTTGCGTATTTTCTCATAAATAAGGCCTCCTTTGCGACGTTGATGATATATGGGTCGGACAGAACATGAGTTGTTTATGTACGCTGATGTATTGGGGTGATTGCGGCGGCAAGGTAAGCACTGGTGTGCACCCTCACAATATATTTTTTGGGAATGTAAAACACTTTGAATAAAATGTAGCATACAAAACATAGCTGATGCATCTGTTGTTAAGTATGCTTCATACCAAGTCATATTTTGTGTGTCTGAGGCCAAGATGCATAGGAGCGATAAGGGTGGTATGGATCACAAGCCACGCTGCTTTTACGCACAAGCCACTGAGCTGGTGTGCAGTTTTGCCATCTGCAGCTTACATCTGTGACACGTTCAGCGGCGACTCTGATTTTGTAATGTAATAACTGTGCACTGCATTTCAAGTAATTTATAATTGGAACTAGTCTTCCGATGTGAAAAGTTTCACAAATGCCGTTCGCAAGCAGGTACCAAAAATAAATAAATCTTCTCTTTTCCTTTACCTCAAGCATTTCCCTCTTCCCTGCTATCAGTTTCTGCCATTTGTTGTCTCCAGGATATATTTTGACAGCCAGACTCACCCGCTCTACCAAAAGGAAGGGTGATTATCTCACTCCTTCACAAAATAGAAAGACAGTGGGCAACTATCTACATGGAACAACTGCATAGTATCCCAACCAGTGTTAGTTTAACCATATGTTCTCTGATGCCATCTGGGACATACTCCTTAGTTAAAGTCTATTCCGCTTGCACTTTTTTGACAGTTCTTAAAGTTGGCCTGTGTAAAGCTCTTTCCATGTCAAATGTGTTTGTGTTGACAGTCAGTTGAATTTTTTTGTTTGTAAACATTATCTGTGGCACAGGCAGACACTGCTGTTGCCATGGAAACAGTTTTATACAGGACTACCTTCAGAACTGTCAAAAAAGTGCGCCAATTTGTGGAATAGACCATAGCTGTGGCGAGATGTTATCACACCACTTTTTTTTTGAGTGGAGTGTCACATTCCAGTGCATAGAGGAAAAAAAAAAAAAAGCAACTCACCTTAGCATCTGCCATGAAGCAAATAAAAAAAAGGAAGTAGTTCACCTTAGGCACTGGCATTCTTTTAATGGCATTCACATTATGTGCCATTACAGTGCAATCACAATGTTTTGACTCTAGCAGATGAGTAATTTAATTAAAGTATTTTCCAAACAGATATCACCACAGATGCACGCAAACTTATATAAAGAAAAAAATTACTTACTCAACAAGACACTACAAATTGTTGATGGTGTTTCATTCAGAAAAAGTATTTTTTTTTCTTCATAAAATTTGTTGCAAAAATTATGGTGCACACTATACACAAGTATATATGGTATTTCAAATTTTTCTGAAATGGTCTTTACTTTGTAGTTTTGCTTACTTCCACTCATGTTAGTTCAAATAAAAAAAACAAGAATAAAGACCAAAGCACCACATAAAAATTAATTTTTGTTACAAACTTCCTTTAACTCTCATTCTATCATTTCTCCCATAAATGTCAAATTCGGGTGAAAAACAATAGAGGGATGGATAAACCAGGCAGATAAAAAAGGCAGTGCGAGAGTGTTTTTTCTCAGGACTGTCCAAGTGGGGAGGGGGTAACAACTACTGTTGCTTTTTCTGTGCAGCTGGCTGCTGGGCCGGGTCGCCCATACACACACGACAGCTGCCGCCCGCCTGCTGCGGCCTGTGAGCTTATCTTACATAAGGCAGCCGCTAGTGATGCTTATTTTATTACACGGCAAGAAAATAATTACTGCAGTGTTTATAAATTACCGTAAAACCTAAAGTATTTCGACTCTGAATACAATTCAACCCCCAACTTTTAAGGGTTAAGTTTAGGAAAAAACTTTAATATGGGTAAAAGTCAAAAGTTTCACTAACTTAAATAAAAAATTCCTTCCAAAAAAAGGCAGTGAATTTGAATAACTTAGCTTTAATAATTTCCGTGAGGAATGTTAAGTTTTTGTGCAATTTCTTGTGCTTTCAACCTAATATCACGTAATACTGGCACTCCTTTATTACACTTTTCTTTGATAAACTGTACAACACAATTTTCAATTTCTTGAAATCTTCCTTTCTTCAGACCTTTAAAGACTTTTAGCTAACAATTCACATTTTTCAGCTGAGGTAAATCAGCTTATCAGTTCTGAAAGTTTGCCTCACTATCACCATACTTCCGTGCAGTCTCACAATTGTTTGTTTGCTTGGCGTAATTTGCTACTATTATTTTTAATTTTGCATCGAAGCTACTTCACAAACCTTTCAACATTTTTTTTGCTCTACTGTCTTTATTTTCTACAGAATCCATTTTACTTTACAAAATTTCTTTCCCTTAAAAACTACATAAACGCAATACAAAATCTGCACGAGTGACTCGTTTCGAGACTAGTAATCAACACTTTGTGCTTCCGCACTGCAGTACTGCTGATATCGGCCGAGATACTGTAGCGCCGGTGGCCATAACAGCTGACTGGTCATGCCATTGCAAAAACATTGACCGAGCGGTGAGCGATAATTTTAAGTCTGCAATTATAATTCGATCCTGGCTTTGTAATTAATCCAGTTTCGAAAAAACTGTAGAATTATTTTCAAGTTTTGCAGTATCTGAATTTTATTTACACTTTGAAGAAATTTTACTTTGAATTACATTATTTTGCGGTATTTCGAATTAACCAAACTCCAAAGCATGTAAAAATCTTATTCTTATTTTCGGGGACTAGCAGCAATCTTGATTTACATAACATTTTGAATTAACCATGTGCCGTCTGCGCCATCTCCATTACTTTTTGAGCGCACTCTATATTTGCGGTCACTGGTGTACTTGCTCACGTTCGGAATTCTCTCCTTCGTTTTCTTGGACTCCCTCTCCTCGATTTCCCCTTGCCCTACGCGTGCACCTTATTCTGTGATTGGCGGCGGTCTTTGAGTTAAGGCCTTGCATGGCTAAGTTACGTCACTGTTCTGTCCTGGGTTGTCTGCACTTAATTTTGGTTGGTTGTGCTGCACTTCTACAAGAATTATGCTAAGCCGATCTCAATCGACAACATATAGTCGTTGTTTAGATAGATGGGGCAAATTGTGGTGAGTCGTGGAAAACATTATTGTGTTTTGCGGTAGATTTTTAATGGTCTTGTAATTTTGGTGTTCTCAAAGTAATTGTTTTAAAATATGTGTGCTGTAAATGAAAGCTCATGCTAAAGCGTAGGTTGTATACAAATGGTACAAGTTAAAGTTTTATATGATATTACGGTATGATAATTTGGTGTAAATGCAAACTGTATCTATTCACTCCAGTGATGTATTTTGGAAACAGCAACATTGTATAAGAATATTATCAAATGCTGTCTCAATTCTGATCTAGTGTTATGCAATGCGAGTTCGAATTAACTAGGATTTACTGTACTATGCCTGAGCGTGTATTGAACCACTCTCTGTCTACAAGCCTTATGCTTCATCATTAGCTCTAGCGACTGTGTTACGTCTTTCCACTCATGTAATGAGTCCAATGCTGTCTCAATTCTGATCTAGTGTTATGCAATGCGAATTCGAATTAACTAGGATTTACTGTACTATGCCTGAGCGTGTATTGAACCACTCTCTGTCTACAAGCTCTATGCTTCATCATTAGCTCTAGCGACTGTGCTATGTCTTTCCACTCGTGTAATGAGTCCGTTGTACACTGGAGTTGCTCCCGCCCTCACTGGCATCCATGTCGACTGCATGCACCACCCTGCTAGGTATCGTTGGCAACCTTGGTCTAGCCTTTCAGGCCTATGTAAGGGGTACAGGCTAGTGATGAGACGAATTAATTTTTTTGAAAATCAAATACACTTGAGGACTTTAATAAAAGAATCAAGTTTGATGTCGAGTTCAAATACTTGAAACTCAAATAGCAAACTCGTATTTTTTATAATCACAGCTCTGTTCTGCTTGTTTTATACTGATACTTATTTTTATTTCTATTTACCGTCAAGCATCCACAATGCTACATACCCATTTTTTTTGAACTTGCTTTTTGTATTTCCCCTAATATTAGCATCATCATAAAGCCGTTGAATGTTAAAAGAAAGATATAAGTTGCGAGATAAATATGTACAATAACATATAATTATATAAACGTAACATTAGCATGAAATAATATTTATTCAATGTTTCATAAATTATAATCACTATAAGAATCACTATTTAAGTTTCCTGGCTCAATACCTGCAGACTCGAGACTTCTACGATTTCTACTTGAGTCACTCAAGTACCTTTAAGAATCAAGTCAGCCACTGAGTATAACTCGACTCGTCGCATCACTAGTACGTTCCTGTTATGCTGATTTTATTGGTTCATCAATAAAACAGAGACATAAACAAACCTACAAACCTAGTTGTCTTTCTCTACCAGCTTTCTGCCTGCGTCTTCATACACACTTTCAGAAGGTTTACAGAGGCTCTGGTTTTTCTGCTCCTAACATCCTTTTTTGTTCTGGGGACCAGAGTATGATGATAACCCTATCTTGTTGGTCACCACCGGAGAGGAGTGTTTAACTGCTGTCACAACCTTCAGTGATGTAGTTGGCATGCCGGCAATAACCCTGACCTACCTGAGTACTTGCTGGGAGCCGACAGTGGACACCCAATAACACAACCCGCGAACCTTCCCATAGACAATTGGAGAGAATACTTTCTTTCAACACCCCGTATGCCTTGCCATCAGGCTGGGCTGTGGAAGGTGGCCAGACAGCCCTAGGCATTGGCCAGGGAGATTGTGGAGTCGGCCAATAGGGTGTACTCAAATCGGCAAGAGGAGGCAGCAGGCCTGAGAAACACTTCGACCAACTAGTGATCATGTACTGCTATTCCAGTGTGAAGATGCTTCCAGGGAGGAATCACTCTCTCTCCTCTCCCCTCTACACTCCCAAAGCAGTGTCTAGTTGTAACATGCGCCACCATGCCTGTCAGAGCAGCTCGTAAGCTAGAGTTTGCTTCAGAGATGTTCGCAGCTGCTTGCTGAAAAACCCAACTAGAACTATGCCTGGCCCCGCCAAAGTCCAAAGGGCTCTTATTGGTCTAGATCACACAAAGGCCACCCTACATATTCTGTCCTTGTTTATGAGACTTCTACATTCTGGTCCCGGAGTGCGGGGGTGAGAAAAGGCCTACCGGCTAAGGGCACACTGAGGAAACCCTAAGGAAGGCTCCTTCAACCACATCAAGCCAAGTGAACCTACAACAATTTTGGGACTCAAACTACAAAACGTTAGTATCCATCTACGGAACTAACCAGGCTCCAGAGGGACAGACGTGTTCTGTTGAGTATTGCTCCGCTACTGGATATGATTACATCTCATGTGTGCATTCCAGTGCAGACTTCCATTACATATGTATAGGTTGGCGAGACCAAGCTAGACACATGGAAGGACTCAAATTCTATTGCCTTAACTGCTGAAAATGTCAAAATACCCCAACTGTCCAAGGTTAGACTGTTACTGTATTGCTTGTGCTGATTTCCTACATACCATCCGATCCTCCATTTTTGCATCGGGTGGGCAGATAGAACAAGAGATTTGGAGTGCTTGTACTTCCATTTCCTGAGCTGCCGATTTGGCCAGACAAAGACACTGTCCCGTTCAGAACCCCTACATGCTGCACGCCCGCCAAGTCTGGGGCAATTACCATTGCTAGAGTATTCAAGGATGTCACAGGAAGACCCACATAGTTTCCTAACAACTTGTACCACAGAGTTTGAGAGAATACAACTGCCGAAGGTTCTCTGGGTACCCGCATAGCTCTGAGGTGAAGCCGAGAAATGGTGGCATAGGTACAGAGAATTTGTAACCATCTGGGAACAGTTCTCCGAAAGGTTGACAGCCAATTTTTTGGGACTGCACATGGTCGCACAATCAATAAATAAGCTTCAAGGTTAGTCCCAAAGAGAAGGGGAGGAAGCAGAACTCTTCATTCGCCATAAGGTCTTCATCTTCAAAAGGGTACCCCCCGACTGAGACAAGTTCGATGCTGGTAAGCTTATCACTCGCCTGTTGTTACCTGAAATACATTCCGACTTGCGGAACGCTGAACCAGAAACCCCAGAAAAGCTGGTCAGGAGAGACTGAATATGAGAACATGACGTAGCCAACTAAAGAAAGGCGAAGGCCAGAACGAAGCCCACACCCTCGTCTCCAGTGAAAATGGTTCCACCGGAAAATGAAATATGTAAGGAACTGATAAACTCGGTGGTGCCTGCTCCACCTCCCATGCTATCTCAATGTTATCACTACCCTGCTGCACATTTCCATTAGGATTGCCCAGTTTATCAGAGCAAGCTTCATGTTGGACAGACCGCTTGAATGAAAAACTTAAGCCCAAGCAAATGGAACAACCCCCAAACAGGACCGAAGGAACCAAAACCATTAGGGAACAGGCTGGCTAGGAAGCCTGCAGGCCCGGGACCCCGACAAAGTAAATTATGCCATACAGGTGGCATTTCTTCAAGAAAAAGCTGTCATCAAAGACGCAACCCAAATCAAAGTAATCCTCGGTGGAAGAGAGATTTTGGGCACTTTGGACACTGCAGCAAACCCCAACTTCGTTCAAAAATTTGAGCTACCACCTGACTACAGAAGTTCAGTCCTGGGACCTAAATACTCTACTATCCCTGTGGCCCAGGAGTAAACCCATCTTAGTACAGAAGGGACGGTATCCGTAGATCTGCAGTTCACTGAACAAGAGATTCCTACCTCGTTCCATTTCACGGAAAGGCTGAGGGAGGGAGCCCTTTTGGGGCGGCAATGGCTTTCAGAGCGACAAGCAATAATCAAATGCCAAAAGGGACGCATTTACCTTGAGGCTACTGAAAGAGCTTGGTGATCTGGAAGAAGTTTGCCGAAACTGGACCTAATTAAAACGAGTGATAACAGGGGATGACATGAACTACTAGCTGGAAGGGGAAATGGTGTAACAGTTGACCAAAGTCGTCCAGTCACACCAAAAGGTATTTGAGCAAAGAAGCACTCTTCACCAAATGGCGATGATCACTCTCGAAAGCCAGCTCATTAGCCAGCAAATAATCTACAATAAACCCGGCAAAGTCTCAGCCAAGAAACTCACCATCATTGAGCAATTGAGGAAATGAAATAGCTAGACATCATTGAGCCTAGAGTTTGCTGATTTGAATTGGGTTCTGCCGAATTTGCTGAGTTTGACAGAATTGGTATTTCTGCCAATATAAGAATAGCAGATAATTTAATGCCAATTTCACAAACTTAAAACGTTGCCTTATTTTTTAATATGAATAATTCATAAGTCTTGCATTTGTGAACATTGAAAGTTTTCCAGTAAAGAAGAGAAAGCCTCAGTGGAACATATGATCAACTTACACTATTTTTCAAGCAAAGTTTGTATTTATTGTCCCAAGCTCCACCCTGCTGAGACAACCATATACCAGCTTGACATTGACGAGTCTCAGTGCGGAAAGGAATAGCAAGGGCTGGGAGCCACGGTTTTCACAGGCACTCCATCATGGCTAGGGGTAAAGTGACCTTTCCACTTTCCATTCTTTCTCCCCCCCCCCTTTTTTTTTTCAGCAAACTACAAATTAAAAATAAAACATCTCAACTGTTATTTGTGACATTTTTAACTGTATAGAGAAAACGGGACCTTATATTCTGTTCTGAATTAGCCATTTTTTTTTCAGAGAAACTAGTGTGCTCATTGTGCTGTATATTGTCTGTAACATTTTTTATATTTTGACGCATGACATCAGGTGACGACGACGTTACGGTCGGGCAAGGTTTAGTGTGTATGTCAGAGATACTGGCTATATGACTGTGCTGACTTTATTGACTGCTAATTGGACCCCGGACACTATATAAACTGGGGCGTGTGGCTTGACGGCATGGCACAAAGTGCGGTGTGGGCTTAAGTGTCGTTCGTACTGCTGGTTTGCACACAGCCACTGGTTTACCAGCATTGGGCGTGGCCCGGGGTGGCTCCTGACTTGGCTGCTGTTCTTGCTGGTGCCGACTGGAACCTGCTCAGTCCATGGGCGAAGGTGGTGGTGCGGCTGGCGGTGCTGGTGGGGGGCCTGCGGAGGGCTGCTGGTCCTGCGGGGTCGGAAACATGAACTGTCAATTCCCAGCGGTACTGGAAGTCCTTGGCGAAATCCTTCAACGATAGGATGCGGCTCGCCAGCGGTCTTGTGAGATGGTTGAAAGAGGGAGCTGGAGGGAACTGGGAGGTGAGGCCTCTCCAGTTGGCGGGTGGTTTGAGCTCGTTCCCATGGGGTTAGATTGCAGAGGGCAGTTGTCACTGGGTTGCAGTTCACGCTAGGCTCAGAGGCAGTAGCTGCCCTCTTCGCTGTCCACTTTGCACCACTCCTATGGGTGTATGACATAGGGGTAGGAACTAAGATCTGCCACGCTAAGGAAGAGCAAGCAAAAAAGATCCCTACCTAGGTGTAAAACCAGTAGAGGCCAAGCCAACCAGAGTTGAACCTGATTACTCCAACCGGCGAAGTACAGGATGATTATAAAAGAATATCCCAACTTTGAAGGTCTTTTATATCAAAACCAAACAACCTACAACCTTGATTGACCAATCAAATGAACCGTGGAACCATGAAGTTTGTTTACCATACATTCATAAATGTTCAATGTGACCACCACGAGCGGCCTGAACGACTTCTATGCGATAATAAAACTTGTTCCACACTCTTGTCAGCGTATCTGGTGTTACGGTTTGGATGGCATCCGTAATTCTCGTTTTGAGGTCGTCAATGTTAGCCGGCAATGGTGGACGAAACACTTGATCCTTTATGTACCTCAATAGAAAAAATCGCACGGGGTAAGATCCGAGCTTCCTGGGGGCCAGTGATGAAGAGTCTGGTCACCAGCTGCTCCTCGACCAATCCAGCGTTGTGGCAACGTCTCGTTCAGGTATCCGCAAACAGCTAGATGCCAATGGGGTGGCGCACCATCCTGCTGGAAAATGAAGTTCCCTGCCTCCTCTTTTAACTGAGGAAACAAGCACTCTGTAAGCATGTTTAAATAAGGTATTCCAGTAACAGTGGGCTCGTGAAAAAAGAAAGGGTCGAAAACAGTGTCTTTGGATACAGCGCAAAACATGTACACTTTGGGGGAAGCGTGCTCATGTTTGGTGGTTTCATGTGGAGGCTCCTGACCCCATATCCTCATGTTGTGCTGGTTCACCTTACCATTTGTATGGAACGTTGGTTCATCGCTAAAAACCAGTTTAGACATAAAGGAATTGTCTACCTCATTCTGAGCAAGAACGAACGTGCAGAAATCACATCTCAGTTCTTTATCCCTTTCGGTAAGAGCCTGTACAAGCTGTAACCTGTATGGTTTCTGCAGCAATTGCTTTCACAACACTGTCCATATCGTCGATTGAGTGATATGCATTTCCCGGCTAGCTTGTCGAGTTGATTTTCTCGGACAGCGAACAAACGCTTGTTGAATCCGTTGCACATTCTCTTCGGACACACGCGGCCGCCCAGAACTTTTGCCTTAGCAAAGGCACCCTGTGTCACGGATCTGACGAAACCAACGTACGATACTCCATCTATCGGGAGGACGACTTCCGTATTTGCGACGGAATTCACGTTGAACAGTCGTAACCGATTCACATTTAGCAAACTGAATAACACAGAACGCCTTCTGTTGTTCCATCGCCATCGTGATGCGGACTAACACACCACATGCTCGTAGTGCGACGACAGATGCTCCCAGTGTCATCTCTCAGCATATAAAGGAAACAACAGACCGTCCCCTTCACATTGACGTGTCGAATGCAAGCTCGCTACCCCCTCACCACCTCGAACTGAGAGTTACGAATGCCATCCAAACCGTAACACCGGACATGCTGACAAGAGCGGGGAACGAGTTTGATTGTCGCGTAGATGTCATTCAGGTTCCTCATGGTGGTCACATTGAACATTTATGAATGTATGGTAAACAAACTTCACGGTTCCACGGTTCATTTGACAAGGTTGTAGGTTGTTTGGTTTTGATATTATAGACCTTCAAAGTTGGGGTATTCTTTTTTATACTCAACCTGTACAACGCGGTGGTTGGTGTGGTGGGTTACTCTGGATGTCTGACAATGATGTGGGTCTGGTCCAAAAGGGGTCAGACCTCTAGAACCAGTCATATCACTCCTTCCGGCGAAAATAGCAATGCGGTGGATGGAGTGAATTGGCTGTGCTGGCTGACTATACCCCTTGTGGATTGAGTTTCTAGTGGTTTTCGTACGTTTACACCCGGTACCTTGCCGTACCTGATCGAGAGTATGGGTGGCCGTCTAATGTATGTATTTGAGATGTACATGCACCCGGTTAAGGGAACCCGCAGTCCTACTCTATGTTTGGCAAAGAGGGTTTCAAATAACTCTGTCTCCTGCTTTTGCTTGGTGGGCAGACGTCTCCTTGGGGTTAAAGTCATAGTCACACTCGAAATGAATACTCAGAGGTTAGGCAAGATCACTTGTTTATTCCTGTGAAGAATAGACATTGTGGCCCTTACTAACTCTTAACTATTAATGAATTTTAACGGAAATAAACTACGGTAATACTACGTAAATATGACCTGGGTATAAATAAGACAAGAGGAGGTGTGGCTAGGTAGCTATAGCACTAACTGACCCTAACTAACTCTAATGCTGTTGTCCAGAAAGGACTTGGGTGTCACTACCAGAGGGTAGTGAGTGTCAAGGGGGATGAAGACTTTTTTGGGGATTGAAGGTCTGAAAAATCTCTTGAAGAGCGGTGTTCCTTCGTGAGGAAAGTGGTAGTAGCAGAGAGCTCTAGCACACGAGGTGGTAGAACGAGCTGCTGAGAATCAACTGACGTTTCTGGGCCGTGCTCTTGCCTATATGGCCGGCCGGCTGCGGGCCCTTGGCCAGTTGGGTTTCTTCATGCTGGAGCTCCTCCCTTAGTGGCGAAGGTCGCTATCTCTCGGGGGAGACTGGAAGTGCAGTTTTCCTCGTATGCGGGTTGCATCGCTCCCGTGAGCTTAGGGGCAGCACTGGGCTGCTGGCTGGTTTTTATCACACGTGCGGGGTGGCGTGACGTCTGACATAAAGGTAAAAATGGTCTTGACTGCTGTGTCAGTGGGTGCTCTGGTAGCAAGTCGTTCAGTGTTCAAACCCCGCCTGGGGGTTACGTGAAGACAAGTGAAGATGAGGCGAAGCCGTGTTTATATATATATATCAGGATGCATCACGCGTTAATTTTTATCGTAGAAGACCAAATTTTTATCGTAGAAGACCAGTTTGTTCTTGGAACATACCAAACCAGCTGTACTGAACAGTCTCTCTGAAGCCACAGAACCAGATGGTTGTAACATGTATTCTTGCACAGTTTTGCGTAGTATTATGTGTGATGCATTCAACTACAGTAGAACTCCTTTATAAGGTACCCCTTTAAAGGGTTTTCCCGCCTATAATGCACGATTTTTCTAGTCCAGAATGTTTCTCCATAAGAACAATAACAAACATTCCCGGAAATAAGGTTTTCATTTTCCCGCGAATAATGCACATTGTGAAGGAAGCACACTGGGAAAGGAAAACTTCAATGGAAAAGATGCTCAACTTACACTGCTTTTCAGACAAAGTTGTAGTTTTTATCCCAAGCTCCACCCTGCTGAGATAATCTACCAGCTTGACATTGACGAGGGTCAGTCGGCCTGCAAAGGGGAGGAGTGAATGTTTTTACAGCCGCCTGGGGCAGGTAGGCATGTCTGGAGCTGCAGCTGTGGTTTTGCCGCCCGGAGGTTGTCGCCCCTCCCCCTCCTCTTCATGGCAGTGGCCCGTGGTGCCGTGTTCCAGGTAGATGTCCCAGCCCGCTTTCCTTGTCTTTTCTCCCCCCCCCCCCCTTTGTTAGGCCTACAAGACTCATGCCTTGCACACACCAGTGGAAGGCTGTTTAATAGGAGGGTGACAGACCCTAACATAACACAAATACAGTGTGGATTTTCTGTCTCGAAAAATTAATGTTTCTGTGGCTTTCTAATTTTGACATGTGTAACAATGTCATAAATTATCACGAGCCCGGCAGGGGGGGAGGGGGGAGTCGGGCAGCTGTATGTACCACACCACAGCTGATAGTCTTTTTGGAAGAACTTCACACTTTCTTTGTTAGCAGTGAAAGTGGCTCAACTCTCTTGCTCTGAGGCCCTAATACCACCACAATCTAGCAAGTTTACTATCTAGCCTGACATTGACAAGGGTCCTTGAAGGAGGAAAGGGAAGAGGTCAAATGTTGATAGGCATCCATTGACATCACTGTGCGGTGGTGGTGCCAAAAGGGACTGGATATATGGAGTATGATAGTTTTTAAAAAGTTTGTAGGTATCCAAATGTATAATGATTACTTTCTTACAGATTTTGATATTTCAGTTTTTCAGCAGTACAAGATTAGGATATGTTTTATTCCAATGCTCAGTGTCTAGTAGGCATACATTTTTTTGGCAGTAACAGTACAAACGAGTTGAATATACTTGAAAACTGTAGCCTATTATATATATTTTTTAATCCTTCAGCTCCGATTGTTCTTCGAAATTCCTTCGCATAATGCAAGCTTCGCTTCGACTTCGCTTCACATTTAAAAAACGACCTTTGCACATGCCCAGTTAATATTTATGTAGTGAAAATTAATTCATCCTTGAAACAGTTTTAGTGAAAAATTAAAATGAGTGCCTCTAAGAAAAAACAAACATTTTCATTAGCTGAAAAGTTAATCTTAATCAAGCACGTGGACCGTAATCCGGGTAGAACACGCACAGCAATTCCTCGGAATTTGGAAATCCCAGTGACTACTCTGAATCGAATAATTGATGCAACCAGGAGACAAACTGCCACAAACAATTGTGCTTGTTTTGCATGTACAGTAATCTTTTGCTCGTATACTTATTTTATGATTTTGCAACCAGGAGATAAAATTTCTTATAAGATTATGTATTTAAAAGAAATATTTGTTTTGTTCATTATGTAAAGTTGTGTGTTTATTACGGTGCATAATTTTATATCTTTTGGTGTCCAGATTCTTGAATTTTTGTGTTTCCCTCTTATAAGGTTTTCCTGCTTATAGTGTCACTTTCTTGTGGACCCATGAAGAACCTTATAAGAGGGTTCCACTGTAATACTTAAGAGGGTCGGGATTAACAGGATCATGTGACTCTGCCAAATATATTTTGACTTCTCTTTCTGGAGAGAGGCAATTTGGTCATGATGGTAGCACACTGTTTTCACACCAGCCTCTCGTAGAAAGTATGTTCACTTCAAAAAATTGTGTATGCACACTACCTGATTTTGCATAATAGCTTGTAAAATTGCAGTTTTTAGGGTTATATTTAACATTGATCATATATATTTTAATTATATATGATTATTCAGAGTACTTGCTTATGTTGTCACTTTCTTTAATATGATTTCCAAATTACGTTTTATTATATGAGTTAACAATATAATCTTTGGTTATTTTAATAGTTTATTAACTTAAAGATCATGTCTAAGTATTTTTCATTTGTTTCTAGACCGTATTCAGTATTAATATTTAGTTTGTTATTTTTCATTTCGTTCCTAGAGGGTAGTTGGCATTAAATGTTTATTAAACAAAATTGCTAATTAAAATTATCCTGGTTGCCTCTCGTCTCACCATTGCTGATTGGTGAAGAGATGTGTCATGGCCAGACGACAGCCAATCAGAGAACATAAGTCAAAATAAGTAAAGGCAGAAGTAAACTAGAACTAATATTTTCTGACAAAATTTTTCTCACTACGGCCAAAGATGGATGTGTGTATGTCAAAAGAAATTTTAATGATACAATAAGGAATAATATATGTGAATATTAATAAAATAATTGTGGCAAGATATTTTTAAAGATAAATAGTTAATAATTAAAAAAAAAGAAGATTAATTTTGTTATATTTTAGAAGATTGATTAATAATTAGTTTAATATGCTGAAGAAGAAAATGAGTTTAATAGAAACAATTTGAAGTTAAGAATTGCTACATTATGATTTTTAATGAAATGTTACAAACAGCGCCCAACGTGATAACTGTACATTTGTGATTTGTATGAAATGTAACAAGCTCTGGTGACGGTAAATTTGATTCAGAATGTTTGAAAATGATTACTTTTAGCTTTCAAAGTGGAGTCTGCAATTTTCGTGAATAGTTCTCTCATAGAGAAATGTTTCCTGGGAATATTAAACATAAATTTCCATGATTCCAGGTAGATTGTATACTGGTTTTATTGATAATATTGTTAGAAATAGAATGCATGTGTTTATTTTAATTCTATTTTCTTTTTCAACCTCATCTGTAGGTGCAGTGGCTGATGAAACTAAGGGCTAGTTTGTAATGTCTTGTATTAAATGAGAACTGCAGAATTATATGTATCCGGTGAAGCAGAAGCAGTCTTTTTGAACCCAGGGTCCAGTAATGTTGAGATGGCAAATGTGTTATTATTTTCGAATTTGTTGAAACAAGTTTATAATGAGTGAATCATGTCTTTCTGGATTCCTTTTAGTCCTGGTTGTTGTTGTTCCATTCACTGCGGGGATAACTTCAGCGGCAGTGACATTCAGAGTTTCTATGTAGAAAGTTTTAAGTGTGTTCACAGCTTGCTAAAGTAGACACCATTTACTGGATGAAAAATTCTGTATTTAATTGTAATTCAGGAAGAAGCAATGCAATAGCATGCCGTTGCTCTAGCAAGCGATCCAACATGAGGTACCTGCTGTTCCATTGTGTTGGTTCATCCTGAACCAGGCGATGGAGAGGCATGTTATTACTTTTTTTTTTAAATTCTTTAATAATTTTGAAGCTGAAACTGAATGCCTAAAGTGTCCAATAATTTGCCTGGCTCTTGCATGGAATGTGGTTCAGATTGGCGGAGGAAACAGCACCTACTATATTGACAGTATTGTCAGTGACAACAGTATGTACTTTTTCGTGCAGTCCCCACTGTTGGAAGTGAACTGCCAAAAACTGTATAAATACTTTGAGCATTATGTTTAGGTAGTTCAAAAGGGATCACATCCAATCGCACTGATTTGTGTGCAGAATTGGCATCCACAAAATGTGAGCTGTGAGGGACATGAAATGGTCACGTACATTTGTGGACCACATATCTGTTATGCTAACATGACGTATGGCTTCAAAACCGAATTTAAACCTTGTTTGCCCTCTCTAGTAAAGGTCTGGAATAATTTTCCTAAAAAATATTTTCCTATCTGGAATTTTATAGTGACGTTACAAATAAGAAATGAGGTCACAAAACCCTTTACTTTCCATTATTCTTAAAGGCAGTAAATCGCTGGAAATCATCCTACCAATCAGCTCAGTACTGTGTTTGGCCTTCGAGCTTAAAGGCTACAGAGGCTTTTGTTTTTGAATTATGAAATTGGTATTGTTAAAAATGACGGTGCAGAAGGGCTGCTTTCGCTTTCAAGGTACACAGTAGATTTCAGGTTAGACTAACGATCATCAAAATTATTTTACAGTGTGGTANGAATTATGAAATTGGTATTGTTAAAAATGACGGTGCAGAAGGGCTGCTTTCGCTTTCAAGGTACACAGTAGATTTCAGGTTAGACTAACGATCATCAAAATTATTTTACAGTGTGGTAGTGCTTGATAGAGTGGCAGTGGGTGGTCTGTCTTCACCTAAGTGCATGGCTTTAATTTGGCCACTGTGGATGTACAGTAAAGCTTCGCTATAACAAACTCAANATGTAATCTCAAATTTTTCTTTAAATTTGATGTTGGTAAGCATCTTGATTTATCATCACTAGGAGAAATTTTTGCATGGCAAAATGCGCACACTGTTTTACTATCATTTTAACTATTCAAGAATAAAGTACAGCGAAACTTCACTATAGCGAGCGCGCCTGATAATGGTTCAAAAATTATCGCTATAGCAAATTATTGCTATAGCCAAATTAGTACTAAAGCAAAAAAAATAAAAATAGTCATCTTAAATTTCCTTTAAAAGTAATCTGCTTTCTGAACGTCTTCAGGCGATTGGATACCAAAGGCAAAAAGCAACACTAGACGTCAAAAGCCACGTGCCTAACCAAAATTCGCAAGATAGCCTAAAACGGAAACCACTTCAGATTGTATCGTTTGTCATAGATTATTTTGATGTGTCTAGTCACATCTGGACAAAAGGAGTTGGGCAACTTAGAGCAACTTAGAACTGAAACCACGAACATGAACAAAAATAGTTTTTTTGAACAGCACCAACCTACAAAGTTTGAGAAAAACACCTTATCTCGGCACCACGAGTGCAAGATATTGATTGCTAGTGCTGCTATCATTTTTTTACAGCTATAGATACCATAGCTGAAGTATACCCATTGTAAACAAATATTTGAACCTTGTTTTTCGTATATGGCGTGTTGGTGCATTGAAAAATTATGGTTAAAGAGAACGTCTCGTTATAGGCCTTACTCGTTGTGGTGAAGTTTCACTGTATTTCCACACGTCACTTCTTTTTCCACTCTTTGTATGGCATTAGTTGAACATGAGTGGTAACAGGAGTTTTGTAATCAAAACATTTACATATGGGCAAAATATCAGACACGTATGAAATATTTTCTCCTCTCCAAAAAGCGTTTGAATGAGGTTGTGTCACAGAATGAGCTGATGGGGTCTACCCTTCTCATGAAATATGATTTGCGTATACATTTGCTTAATTTACATCTGTAATTCCATTTTGAAGTTTTGGTCCCAGTAGAGGAATGTCTTTCAGACAGACCACTTGAGGTTTTGGCATTGCCATCAAACACTACATGCAGCTTTGTGGTTGAACTGGAAGTCTTTAAGACACCATGATGAGGAATATAAAACTCTGAAATACTGAACAACTGGATGTTTACTTGGTGAGACATAAGGTTCCATATGACCTGAAGCAAAATGATCATTCATGAAGTCTTGATGGGGCTACGGAGGCTGAGCAGTTAGACTGCTCGCCTCCCACCAAGGCGAACCGGGTTCAATCCCCGGACGGTGCCGCTGGTCACCAGGTTTTCTCGAGGATCTCCCATTTCCCCCTGCTCTTTAATTCCGGCGCTGCTCCATACTCACCTCACGTCACCCTCATCGGCTCTCAAGACCTCGCTGTTAAGAGCTGCCCAAATCTCTTCATTCACTCATGAAGTCTTGATACATGGTTTTGAAGGATAGATGGCATGTGAGCTTTCTTTCCAGGGAATGAAATCTATGTTCTGCATCCATACAAGAGTTTCCAAGCTGCCTATTTTGGGGTGGTATAGGAAGATGAGCATTGTTCCGACCTGTTTATTCACAGGAATGATTGTTTATGAAATGAGTTTCATAGTAATAAATGTCTGGTGGTTTCAAATAGGTTTAGGGAAGCCCTTCACTTTCCCAAAACTTCTTGAGAGTAGATTCAAGGGCACTGTCCATCCTGACAAATAATGATACACTCTCTTGGTTCAGGATTTTAGATGACTGTGACACAGGATACTCGCCAGTAATAACCCAACTGAGTTTTTATTCCAACACTACCGGTAAGTGTTTCCCAATTTCTAAGCATCTTCTCATGCAACTGTGTGCATATACATCTGCACCAAGCAAGATTTGAGGATCAACAAGTGGCAAGGAACCCATGAGTCTATAACTGTACGCAGCAAATTCATGATGATTTTTGGCACAACAAACAGTGATTGAGTAAACTCAAACTGTTGGTGCACCAGTGACTGTAAGCTGGCAATCAACTGCACCTTTGAGATGTAATGTATTTGTAAACAAACCTGATGCATTATCTACCACCTTGCGATGAGGTGCAAATAAATCCTGAGTAGCTGATTCTGTGATGAAGGATTTTTGAGCTGCATAGTCAAAAAGGCATCACATCACACAATGCTTGCCTTCAATTCCATATATTCCGACCAATGCAATTTTTAACAGAACTATAGTTTGACAGTCACAAACTGATAAACCCACAGATTCATCATGTTGAGGATTATCGTAGTTGGCGACCGGCAATTCATCATTCACATCAACGCTCTGATCACTATGAAGTAGGGTGGGTAAGATGCTTTTGTTTGCATTCCATACATGTATTCACTGAAGAGCACTCGGCTAATATAAGTGCAGCCTCTTGTCTGAAACTATTTTCTTTCTTTCTTTTGGGGATGCATTCAAGAACTGGGAACACCTGTAGATCAGATCTAATGAGTTGTATGTCTATAAAGCACATGTGGCTTAAATGAGCTGGATGATAACNGGGAACACCTGTAGATCAGATCTAATGAGTTGTATGTCTATAAAGCACATGTGGCTTAAATGAGCTGGATGATAAAATTGTGACAAAGACAGGCTTATGACAGGATGTTCACTCGCAGGGAAAACAGGGAAAAGTCAGGGAACTTCATGGGCCAGGGAAATTTCACCTGGGTCAGGAAAAATATAAATAAATGCTACTCTGTGAAAATTTTTAGTTGTGTGAATNGGGAACACCTGTAGATCAGATCTAATGAGTTGTATGTCTATAAAGCACATGTGGCTTAAATGAGCTGGATGATAACATTGTGACAAAGACAGGCTTATGACAGGATGTTCACTCGCAGGGAAAACAGGGAAAAGTCAGGGAACTTCACGNGTTGTATGTCTATAAAGCACATGTGGCTTAAATGAGCTGGATGATAACATTGTGACAAAGACAGGCTTATGACAGGATGTTCACTCGCAGGGAAAACAGGGAAAAGTCAGGGAACTTCACGGGCCAGGGAAATTTCACCTGGGTCAGGAAAAATATAAATAAATGCTACTCTGTGAAAATTTTTAGTTGTGTGAATACAAGATAATGCAATTATGAACTTATGAATTTTAAGATTTCAATTTTTAAGTTAGTAAACTGGCAATAATTCATCTTTGCCAAGTGAAATAGGGTCTATACATACAAAATAAAGTATTTGCATGTTTGTTATGGGCACTTGTGGAAGTTAGTAGTATGTATCATGATAAATATTGATGGGCTGACTCAAATGTTGGCCCTGCTTGCCTTGCTGGGTCTGTTGTAGTGTAATTTCATTGAACTTTACTGATGGCATAGTGATGGCCCGATACTGAAAAAACCCGATACCGATGAATGTTCCGATATTTAGGATTTTACCAATCCGATACCTGTAAACCGATATTTTAATTTATCATTCTGTAAGCAGACATTTGTCACTAAAGTGTTTGAGAGAAAACTGCTGCCTGGAAAAGTTTTGTTTGCAATAAGCCAAATAGACTTACTGTTAAGTGAGATTTACTTTATGCCCGGTACATCAAAGCAGCAAAAAAAAATAGTTTAACATTATACAAAATTTTAGCTCACTACAAAATATTACAAAAATAAGTTAAGGTTGCAAGTAGGTCACTAGTCTACAAAAAATATGTAAAAGGACAGGAATGAAAACTAAGCTAACAAGCCACGATCATTAAGTGAAAAATAGTGATGGGCATGTACATTCTAATTTGTTTTTATTGTAAGGAAATGGAAATATTGTTTTTGCCAGCAAAATTGCTGTGGCCATCTCAAATTCTTTATCATTATTATCATTATTATTATTTTTTTTTGCATATTGACATTTCAAATTAATGATGTTCTTTTTAGTCGCATTGCTGCAGCCTGACGTTAAGAGTTGGGAAAATTAAGTGTGCAGCAGAGGAGAGAAAATATTTGAGGTTAGAATGGCCATTACCGATGTGCCGATATTTTAGTGCCGGTCTCCGATAATGGTAAATGTACTGATAATACCGATATCCGATACCGGTTATCGGCTATTGGGCCATCACTAGCATATTTGTTCTGCGAATTGTGAAAAAAAGTGTATTTTGAAGGTTTTGCAATTCATGACAGTAGGTCTGGGAAAATGATAAAATACTGCATGGAAAACAAGGAAAAGTAAGGGAATTCCAAAATGCAATTTCAGGGGAAATCCTGTATGAGAACCTGCTGTTAATAGTTCAGTTGAATGAGTTGCGCCTTATGATAAACATCAGGAACAACATACTTGGAACTAGAGCTTCTGCCGAATTTGCAGATGTTTACAGAATCAATGTTTTTGCGATGTAGGAACTGCAAATAATTTTCCATCGATTTGACAAATGTAAAATGCTGCCTTCAGAGTTCTTCAGTATAAATAATTGATAAATCTTGCCTTTGTGAACATTGAAAGGTTTCCATATAGGGAAAGTGAAGCAGCTTTTTCACCACTAGTGCAGGGTATGAGGGTCAGAGTCTCAGGGGAATAGGAAGAGGAAGCTGGAAAGTGTTGGGGGGGGGGGAGGCGGTTTTCACAGTCAAGCCCATCAGCAAAAGGTTAGGGGAGGGGGTAAAGCAGTCTTTCCACTTTCTTCTGTTGGTGAGCAGGATGTTAGTCATAACTGACTTCACAGTTGTGGTGCCTGTCTGTTAACAGTAGGTTGTAGAAAACCATATGTAGTGTGTGTCAAGCCAATCCTCCAGTGGAAAGGTAGCTTAAGGCCAGCTATGAGGATATAACACAAATACAATGTATATTAACTAATATTAGAAATGTGAAAGTGTATTTGTTTGTTTGTCCTTCTTTCACGCTGTAACGGAGCAACGGATCGACGTGATTTTGTGTACAGAGATAGTTGGAGGGCCGGGAAGTGACATAGGCTACTTTTTATCCCGAGAAAATATCTCATTCTCTTGGGGAAATTCTTATTGGAAAATGAAAAAGTACACAAACGGAATAACAATGCAACGTCGCAACCGAACAACAGATCGACGTAATTTCTTGCACAGAAATAGTTGGAGGGCTGAAAGGTTATATTGGCTTCTTTTTATCGCAAGAAAATTTCTCAAAATATTTACAAAAGATAATAGTGAATCAAGTTGGAAAAAAGTTTGCAGCCAGCGCGCTTTCTTGTAATACGCTGTCTAAACCGTTAAAGATGGAACAACATCATGTAGTAAGGAATTGTGTAGAATAAAAATACCTAAAAAAAACTCCACGGTAGCATGTATCTATCTACAACAAAGAAATACTTGACACCTGCCAAAGCTGAGGTTTGGACGTAGGTGTTGTAATCTGTTCTGTGGCGTGAGGTGCCAACACTTAATACTAGTCCTCAGTGATCGGGCGTAGGAATGCTTCGACACTGTTGTTTAATGGTCCAATTCACTAATGAATGAATACAGGATAAGTCATATTTCACCAATCGAGGTTTTATTGTTGCATGAACATGTGAATTGATACATGAACCCTTGAGACAACTCCCTCCCTTTTCTACGTATGCTCCGTACAATTCGCGTCGTAAAAGGGGGGGTGGGAGATCTTCGTCGCACTTGTTGGATGATTCTAAAAGATCCTTCACACTGCGGGATAACTACTAAAGGTCCTTCACACTCGCTGGATGACTGTACTTATCTGGCTTGCTGTGCTGGTAGTTGTTCTTGCAGATGAGGTCCGGTGAGCTGGAACTGCTCTCGTCCTGTCACGGGCGCCTCGGTGACTCGTCTCGACGTCCCTCCTTCTCGGGTCGACGCAGGACTCTGCGTCTGATGGCGGCTGGCTGCCGTTCTCGTCTCCTGCGGAATCACTCCTCCCTCCCGGAATCTCGTCGGCCGACTGCCATGTTTCCTCGGACTCCTCCGGTTTTGTAGGCCCTCATTGCCATATTAAACTGCCCCGGTTTCTCCAGGTAGCCGCGGACCGCCCCCCTGGGTAATCAACCGCGGGCGTGTACTCCAGCTCCATACTTGGGTCCAGCGTCTGCTGTTTTGTTCTGGTTTACCAGTTTCAGCACTCCGTTCTGTCCGTGCGGAAATAATTGAAAGGGGCCTCTCGTTGCGCTCGTCCAAACGCTCTCTCGGTTTTTATTGTGGTCGAAAGCCTGGGACAAAACACAGCCTGGCGAGGTCATAAATACGTCTCGCCGTTCCTGCCTGCTCGCGGAGTCTGGCGTCTGTCCTTCTATTCTAGCTGGAGGTTTGTTGTTTGGTTCGGCGTTGTGGGAATACTTCGGGATCTCCCCCTGGCCGCTGCACTCGTGTTCTTCCCGCTGTCACCTGATCCCACACCGTGACGCTATTCTCCCGCATGTCCGCCTTCCCATGCAAATGGTCGTCTTGTAGGGCCGATCTGGCGCCGTTCCCTTCGTCACGGCTGCCAGGCCCTAAATCCTGATTGATGTCGTTCGCCTGTGAGCTTCGTTAGAGCGTGGTACGGACGAATAAAATATAGGGACGCCGCAGGTGTCATACTCATAAGTGTTTTTACCATTTAATTCACAGACACGTTGAGTTTTATAATATGTATAGAGTATAAAAGATTAACACTAAGTAAAATTCAACTTTATTAAAAAAAAAAAACTTAAACAATAATTCCTGAAGTCCACGCAAGGGGAGCCGTGAGCACAGCTAGTATGTATATTATTCTTGTAATTTTGCTTTTATTTTATTAACGTTACTATTTTAAGTTTATCAACTACAGTATATACTATTAGTTTGTGACATATTGCACCCACCCACACAGCAAACCAGATGTTGAAGTCTGGATGGAGATCAAGTCTGCATGCATTGCTTGTCAACATGCATTGCTTGTCAACATGCATTGCTGGTCAACATGCATCAGTATTTTATTTTTGTCCCTTGAATAACTATCCATACAGGTTACAATATATTTCAATTTTGTCTTAGGTTGATATTAAAATTTTTTTTTTGATTATGTATTTTAGTTTTAAATTGCTTTCTCACATGTTATTAAGATTATACAGTATTCTACAAATGTAAATTTGGTACATCAGTTTTGTATATTATTTAAAGGCAGGTGTACTAGACATAAAGTTTCCTCTATATAGTGAACATAGCAAGTGTTCCCTTCAGATTCATTATGAAAAGGTTCTATTGTATTTATGAATTCATTTGTAAAATTTTTGTGTTAAAAATTAATTCTATGACGGATGTTAATTTTGAATCTACTTGTTTATAAACAAATATGTTTATACCAACCCAAATGTTTAGCGAAGCACCCAGGCACAAATCATTAATTAGCATAAATATGGTTTTCTTGAAAGAATTAGGTTTAAGAGTGCATATTTTACAAGCATCCTGTTTATCATGGAACCAATGCATATATAAAACAATCCACAATTTTTGTTTCAGGCCTATTACTTTTACTTGAACTTACATGGCTTGTTGTATTACACTATTACTCTATTTTATTTTTAGAGACTTTAATTTGAAATAAGTTAAAAATTACGTTTAATTGTGCTGCACTTCACCAATATATTGTTTGAGTATGAGTAACCTAAATTTAACTTATATATATATAAGCGAAAAGCTTTTACATATATTGGCCACGCATAGGTGAATCAGCATTACAGAATCGGCACATCGGTGATTCAGCACATTAGCATAATTTTGTGAATCGGCACAGCTCTACTTAGAATTAACATTATTAGCACAGTTCATCTTAGTGTCCTGGGTTTGCAGAAACTGCAACAGTTCCAACACTTCAGGGAGGATGTCTTGACCTGCAGTATGAGAATTCTCAAATTTGGTATGCAGTATTCCATCAAGTTTCTTCATTAATACCATCATAAGTATGAGTTATGGGATTGTTACTAGTGACATTATGACCTAAAACTTACAGGGATCGAGCATTTTCATTAAATGAATCCATGAACTGCTGAAATGTGTAGCGTTGTAGTTCTCAAAAAGAAGAGATAACTGAAGCTCAACTTGATTCACTCAGTTGGTATAGAAGCATGAGAAAAGTTAGTAAGTAAAGCACAATTATCTAAAACAAATGGAACTTCAAATCTTTTCATCTTGAGATTTATTAATGTTTATGCAGTTCATGCATTTTACATAGCAGAGATGATAAACATTTGCAGTACAACAAGCCATACAGACCACAAGAACAATAATGCAGAAGCCATTACATATTCACGTTACTAAAAAATTTGCATCACGAGAACTTTAGGAAAACAGGAGGGCCCTTTCCCTCCTGGAATCCTAGCAACCACACATGCCGGAGGAAGAAATTTTGTAGACAAAGGTTTGGCTTAATGAGATGAAAAAAGTAGAGAGAGAGTTGTGGGAGCTTGCTGGCGTGGGTCACATTAATCACTCCCGTGTTCACTCTTTGATGCTGAATTCTATTCCACAGGTGGCGGTGGGCTCTCACGGCTGGCTATCATCGCCACAGCATTTCACCCCCACCCCTCACATCTATTATTCCACAGACTATCCAAATAAGGCCATTGCATGGTGCTGCTGTTATCATGTCACCAAACACTCCCTAATAAGGGCACCATGCAGTGAAAAGAATCCCTTCAAATACTGGTGCAAACCCTGTCACGACCAATTTCCCATGCGAGCTGAACTGCATCAAAAATAATAATCAATAAAAAATAAGCACTAGAAAAGAAAGAACGCCATCGAAGATCAACAGCCTTATCACAGATTCCCAACTCTACTGAAACTACGACTTTAGAAAAAAAAATGCTGCAAATACATAAAAACTAACACTGCCAAAATATCTGAAATACTGAAAAACACTTACTTTACATAGCAAACTACAAAAAGAAAATTAAATGTTTCCTTAAACTCAATACTATCTGCACCATTACAAATGATTTCAGGTTTGAAGAGTTCACTGGGGATAATTCAAAATTCTGGTTTATGTACTTCGTAGTCAATTTTATATAGTTTTCATAGTGTGAAGTCAGTAATTCCCATGCTTTAGTATAGTTGTTACTGGTAAACGGAGAGATTCGTGACCAGTTGAAAAGCTTCACCTTTAAGGAATCCTGCAAGATATAAAATTTTCTCCACATCTGCAAAAGCATGGTTTTCGTGAATGGTTGCTTATATAATTGAGAAAATGTGGGCCAGCCCTCTCACTGTCTAGATAACATGGACAGGTTTAGTTTTTAATAACCTCACATTCATGTGTGATACAACTGCAGTCGAGACAGTTTGCTCAACATTGTGTGCAAGGTATTTGAGTGCTGGTATCAAGCAATGGAGCAATTCACTTTTGAGTTTCAGGAAACTTGTTTCCATGTTGTCTTGCGACATCTTTTCTTGTTGAAGGAACTGATATTGTAACAAATTTTCATCCTGGTCAATTTCACTCAGCTTATCGACATGTGCACTGTAGTAAACTTAATGTTGCAGCCGTCAAAAACCTACTGAAATTCACACCTCAATTCACTCACTCAGCAGAAATGTGTGACATATAAAGGCACCCTAATGAAAGACAAAACAAATGTTGAATAATGTCTTCCAATATTTATTCAAGTTTATGCAGTTCATATACTTCACACAACTGAGACACGAAACAGTTCGCAATGCAATGGGTCAGGCAGATTACGAAAACAGCATCAGAGAGTTAATTCATTAGTTAGGTCACATGCTCATCACTGCAACTGTGGTCCTGCGTAGTGGACGGGCAACCAAACTACCCAGTGTGAAGTCCAAGTTATGAATTGCAGATGGGAAGTTGGGAGTAGGTGCTCACAGATCATAATGCCACCGCGCTGTACCCCACCTCTTGCATCACTGTGCTAAAAACATAACCGATTGAGGGCATCGTGCAGCACTATTCTTATTGTGTGCTCCCATTACTACCCAAAAAGGCATTGTGTGGTACCAAAAGTCCCTTCTTTAGCTAGTGTGAACCCCATTGCAACCACTTTTCCACACGAGCCAGACTACGCCAAAATTAAACAACTGTATTTCCAGAACATACTAAAAAAAAAAAAAAAGAATATTTGCGAATATCTTAATTGCCCTAGTCTCTAATCACTGACGTAACCTTAATTATGACTTTAGAAAAAGCAAACTTATGACAAATACACATACAGTACTGTCATTGTCAAAACATCTGAAATACTGAAAAAGAATTACCTTTCCTTGCAAAACAAAATATAATTAACTAAATGTTCCTATCAAATCAGTATTACTGCAATTCTGGAATATCGCATTTGGTTTGCCCTTTTTGCATTATTTGCATGACTTTAGATTCCTAAATCTTAGGCTTCAAGAAAATATTGTAAATTTCATTATTTCAATCTGATGTGAGTCAAAGACGTTTTAGAGTTATTTTTTTTGCGGGATGAGATGGTATGATTAGAATTTGTTCTATATATGGCGAGTCGGAGTAACTGGATCAAAGTTTCATAACACATGAAAATTGATACACACAGTGACTAGATTTGTCAAAATGTGACGCTGAAACATTACAGGCAGAGAAACCAGCCTAAAGGATGAAAAATGTTACAAAAATACTGACTTCATATTTTTTTCAGAGGACCACACTTTTTATGAGTTTTACCGGTCTGCCATCTTGTCGACTGACCAGTACACTCTGTCACAGTAACTACACAAGTCAAGTTTACTTGCAGCACAACAGTCCAATAAATAACTAAATTGTCATAAGACCTAGATATTATTTTTAAATTAAGCACATTAGGTTTGGTATCTAAATTTTTAGGGATATGTATGAGGATTAACTGTGCTAGACAGCAGGCTAAATTCCTGAATAGTTTATCAAAGTCGTTTGCTGGTTTTTTTATATCATTACTTGCTTAAGTGGTTGGCGTAAACATCCAGATCACATCTAATAACAAATAACAAAGTAGCGTTGTGTTATTTTGTGCGTTTTACACCAAAACAGAATTGTGAATAGCAGTTTCATACATATAATCATTGCAGTAGTAGAGTACTCAACTTCATGGACCCAAGAATACACAAATTAGTAATGCCATCTTTTTCTGTAATTGCTGCAACCTTCTGGTATTGATACATCACAATGGCGGAACTTACCCCCACATGCACTACCAATAATCTTTGGTTAATTTTAATGTCTTTCATTTCCATGATTGTGTTTACTTTATTTTCCTGTAACAATGTCAAAAATATATTTAATTCATATATCATCACTATTCTCAATGTTTGTTTTTCATGAAATTTTCTTAATTAATAATGTTAACTACACTGTAAATAATGAGGATGAGTCTGTAGCAAAAGGTAGACATAAATGTAAAAGGTTTGTCATATAATTGTTAGTTAACAGTACTATGAAAGTTTTGAGAATTATTATAGTCACATCAGTATTTTGGATTTTGGTATGGAATTTGCATGAATTCACAAACATTTTGTGATTGCAAAAATTTGTTGTCCCCAGTTATTGTTCTTCTGCAGTTTGCTGTGGTGAAATACTTACATTTGTAATTTTATTAGTAAAGATGTTATACTCTCACCCCACTTTTTCACTTTTCACAGTGTTGGCAATAAATTTGGTATTTTATATTCAAGTTGATATAGAGTATTTTGACTACATGGTTAAAGGCAGAATGGTTGCATTTTGTTTGTAACCTTTACCCCCCTGCCTCCCATGTTTATGGCATGCTTATCCATGTGTCATAGATGTGCAGCATGGGAATCGTCAGCAGCAACAGCAGCAGCAACAGCAACAACAGCAGCAGCAGCAGCAGCATCTGGTTCATTTGCATCTTCAGAGGCAGCAGCAACTGCGCCTTCAGCAACAGCAGCAGCAGCTTCAGCAACAACAGCTACAACAGCAACAACAGCTCCACTTGCCGTGTGAAGTGCCTTCAGCGACACAGAAAGCGCTGCCACAACAGCAACCATTGCCACAGCAACAGCAGCAGCCACTCCTGCATGGTCAGCACCAGCAGTTGCAACATCAGCCACAGCAGCAACAGCAGCAACATCACCTAGATACCTTGATGTCTGGTCAGCAACAGTTTGCCGTCCAGGTGAGTCATCTTGAATACTGCTGAACCTGTTGCTACTATATCTTGTCCTATTTTAATTGAGCATTTATGAATGCCTTACTTTCTTTCATTATTCTTCAATTTGGTCTTACACCAAATATAAAAGTTTTTAGTGACTGAGGACTTTAGCGACTAACAATCTTTTGAATTTGTTGGGTAAATAATCATTGCCTTTATGTCAATTTTTATGGTAATGTTTTTAAAAGAAAAGCCAAATGGAAACTAATTTCAGGGGTTGTGAATTGCGCACATAAAGAGAAGTTGAAACATAGAACTAATTCCCATAATTTGCTGAAAACTTTGACACGTAATGCTTCCTATTCATTATTATTGTCTACTCTGCATCATCACGTGCGCGTCACGTCACTCTGACTGGCCGCCTCCAAGGCCAGCACCCATGTAATGATAGGAAGTCAGCCTGAATCTGAAGGGGTGGTGGCCGAAGATTACTGAAAGTGAAGGAGGGTGGTAAGAGGGGAGAGATGGAAGAGGGGTGGGGAAATAAGAGAAATACTCTTAGGAGTCATGCATATTATATAATATTTCCTTCATTGATTTGATATTGCTGAAGAATTTAGAGAAAAATATATTATTATGGCTTTATCTGTTATTTTCATTACATGTATATAAATACAGGTTGTTAAAGTGGACATGTAATCCACTTAACTTTTACATATTAGTCACATGGTAGCCTATTTATTATTGAGACTTAATGAGCATATTTACTCACATATTTCATACACTTTTCATTATAATTTTTTGTGTTCAAAAGATTGGGTGTGCAAGATATGTATGGTATTTTTTGTGCATTTATTGATGAACTGATTACATTTATAATTACTTTAAAAGCTAATATTTTCAATAGATAAGTAGTTGACATATGAGCTGCGGATGAAAGGAGCCGAGTTATGTTTGTTTTGTAGTAAAATTCTGCTACTGGCTGAAGCAGGTAGGTAATGAATGAGCAAGAGGTAGCGAGAGAGACAGAGACAGTCAATGGCTGCAGGGGGAGTGAGAGGGAGCTAGAGGGTGGCAAGCACAACACCACCAAGCTGCTGTCATTCTTGTTTATTTTTAGATCTTCCCCCTCTATCAGAATGCCACCAGTGATCTCTTACCCAGCTACACCCTAAGGGCCATCTTCCTTGCCCTTATCCCCCACAGTGCGATGTGTGCTCAGCTGGAGAACACAAAGGACTGGTTACTGATGTGCCTCTTTTTTTCTCTCCATATTTCATGACAAGGCTGGATAGTGGAACATTATTCTCTCTCTCTTTATTAGAGCCATAGAAAGGAAGGAAATGTCTCCTTATCTATGGCAGGAGGTTGGCAGAAGAGAAATTCCAGGAACATGAGGCCAAGCACCCTACTTCTTTCTTGTCTTCCATACAAATTACTGTGTGACAAAAAAAAACATGAACACAGTTTACAATGCATGATATAGCTACTCGTAAATATGCATTGCCGCCACTCCATCTGCTGGCTGCCACATGTTGAAATTTCATAGGGGTGAAATATTTTTTCCTAGAATTGGGAATGAAAATACAGGATGCGTAAGATGCGCAAGGGCATAAGATACATGGGGTTAAATACGGTAATGAATTGTTACAGGTTATGGGAGGTGTCCTGAAGGTATTTAGTGTACTGTAAATTATGATGAATATGTAAATGTAATCTGAACCATTTTGAATCCTTTGGGCAATGTCACTATGGATAACAGGTGACTGGTGCCATGGAGAACATGCCTGTTGTTCCTGACCAGGATGAGATGAAGGATAAGTTGGGAGTGAGGCAGTGACAGAGTGAGGGGTTAGGGAGAAATGGGAGCACCTGAGGAAACCTTTCTACCATGACAGTGTCCGCCATGCTTCGCTTCCCACATGAGAATCGCTGGTCGAAAATTCACCACCTGCCAGAGTCTGGTGTTGAATTGTGGTCTTCAGTGGTGGCACATCAGAGTCTGAACCACTGAGCCAACTGTGGGCTTCTTAAGTGTTTTTTTTTTTACTTGAGGCCTATTCATCATAGGTGTGATGAGAGGAGGCTGTTGCCAGGCAGATTAGTTTGCCCAGCTGCCCTTCCTGAGGAGCAAGTAGGGCAGCTGTCATTCTCAGTCAGCATAGATGATTAGTTCCTGAGGTGAGATAAGATGGTAGTGGAATGACCACATAAATAAGATGGGATATGAAAAGGGAGTAATGTGAGATAACTTGTGTATCATGTAAGTATATGAAAACTTGTAGGTCTACCAGGGCCAGGAAATAGGTATGTACCTTGGTATAGGGAGATTGGTAAAAGTGAAGTAAGGAACACACAGTTGAGTGTAGATTGACCGCAGGGGTGGTGTGTATTGGTTGTTGTAGCCAGGGGAACCGCACCTGCCACCCCAGCAGCCGCCGCCCACACTGCACCTGCCGCAGCCCCCGCAGATGCCGCGTCCTCACCCTCACCACCAGGCACGTGCCCTGCCCGCCGTGCCTCTGCATCAGGAGCTGCAGCAGCAGGTTGGTGAGCTGTGCCAGGTCTATTTCCGGGTGAGATCTGCACTTCACTTCCCCCTATGCATGATGGTTCATGACTGTGACTTAGGTCATGAGCGTTAGCATTTACAATACATAACTAATTGTACGCTGCCACTGGATGCAAGCCAACCGCAAAGTTTTAAACCCTCTCAAAAGAACATAGTATAACACAAAATGCAAACCAAATTTTATTAGTGGCATGATTCAACATTTTTATTAATTCTGATTTGTTACTAAGTGAGAAATATGTAATTAACGTAGGCCTACCGATTTTTTAGATTTTACTGTTAAGTATATTTCACTAACTTTTCTTTTGTGCTACTGAATGCTTCCAACTCCATGCAAAACATGTACAGTAATTTGTTGTTTATGTATTAGTCAGACTTTTCCTGCCTCTTGAAATGTTTTTAATTTAACCCACATTGCTGTATTTTATGCCTGTAGGAATTTTGTTAGTTTACTTAGACATTGTTAATCTCAAAAACAAAACACACATACTTTCGCCATGACTAAAAAGTAAAAACCTAGTCATTTTATCCAACATCTGCAGACCACATTTGGAAACTTGCAATTTTATAAACATCGCTAACAAAAAATTTACTACGCAATTATTAGTTACACAATTCACAATGGAAAAACCAAAAATTGGATAGCACACAGAAAATTCCTATTCTAAATTAGGAATATATAAAACACATAATTTAATTTATATACAAAAAAATTGATGTGTTTTTTTTTTAGGAAATTAAATTTGTAAAGGTTAAAAATTGAAAATTTTTTATTCTTTGATGCTAGCCTGAAATGGTAGAATCGAAGAATTGATAATCAAGTTGTCCAATCAGTAAAAATTTTGAACATCCTGTGCATGCCATATTAGCAGAAAGTATGCAGAAAGGTTATTGTTTGGGCATTGTACACTTAAACCTCATTCATACCGCACCTGGTTTGTATGAGCACCTTGTTTGTAAGGACAGATTTTTGAGAACCATAAATAATAGAAAACATTTGGTAAAAAAATTTTAAAACAAGAAGATTACCATAAAAACCTATTAAACACACTTTCAGGCTGCAACATTTAAAAACAGTACGAGTTGTATGGACTCTACCCTCATGCAATGCGTCATATGGTGAAAATAAAAGAAACTGAGCAGAAATACATTAAAATGTACAGTTTCTAGCATGCAGTGCGTGATCAAGGTCGTTGATCTGTCAGCAGTTCCACAGGATGGTCTCTGCTGGTGCAGTTTCTCTTTTCTGCACTGTACTTGCCTGCTGAGATATGCGTGCACAGCACAGTACATTCTATGCCCTACCTTGTGGCAGCTGCACCAGCCAATTTCAGCACTGAAGCGTGCCGTAATCAGCGTAAATAAAATAACTCTATATTTTACCCTCTTTTTTTTTCCTCATATGTTCCTCCCTTCTTGTTCCCAGTAAAATCACTTTTTTTATACATAAATATTGTTCTGTTGCGGAATTCATCAGGAATTAATCACACGTTTACCTTTAAAATAATTTTACTCTTAATAATTAAATGTTTTTTCTTCTGTGAAGCAATGTGTTTCAAAATGTAATTTGTTACCAATACGACGTTTCATTTAAGATTGTAAAAGCATTATGGTTTTGAAAATTTTTTTTTGCATTTCTTAGGTATATACATTGATGGAGTACAGTTTTGAAGTGAAGATGTCTACATGTTAAAATATTATAATTTCATTAATGAAAATCATCTCATTTCCTTGTGAGAAATGTAAACACAGGCCGTATCTTGCTGTATGTTAGGCCTATGTGCAATGCCACAATCCAGTTTTTTGTTTATTTTGACTGGGTGGTTTTTTTTTTTGCATTTTTGGGGTATTGTTTTACTCAGAATACATCATCCCATTAAATTTATTTATATTTCATCAATGAAAACAATATAAAATGTCACATTTGTTCGCAGGAAATGTAAACATAAGTCTGTTGCCTTGACAGTTACCATTAGTGGGATTTGCGGTTGGAGGGTAAGGCCGAGGAACTTCCTCCCCTGGATGACGGTGAAGCCGTGGTCGTCACTTGAACGGGGTTTTTCCTGGTGCCCGAGTTGTTGGCTTTGGGCGCGCCAATAATTGTGCGTTGAGCTTTGGGTGGCACGCAGGCGAGTCATGGGCGAGTGGTGCCCTGGTTGGAATGTAAGCTGGTGTGATGTTAAGGGTCCTGACTATCCTGGTGATGTTAGCTGGCCGGACGATGGTAGGTGTCTTCTTCGGCGGCGTAGGTGGCAGCAGAGTTACTGCACTTGGTACGTGCCAGAGTAGGTTAGAAATGGATCTTGCTGAGCTGGTGGTTGACCCTCTTTGTCAACTGGGCTACTTTCCCTTCGTACCCCAGCCTGAGCAAACCCTACCTTGGCAGTTTTGCCCCGCCCAGCTCTATAATGGGCTCAAGGTGTTGGGGGTAGCCAATTAGGTTGATAGTGGGTAGCAAGTAAGAGGTAGACACAACCTGATGGAATGCAGGATGCGGTGGTCAGGTGTGGGAGGCCTGTACTACTGGTCTTCAACCCAGAGACTTGGCACATGGAACATCACGATCTGACCCAAGTTCCAAGTTGGAGGTTACAGTAGACTGCAAAGGGCATCCACTCCAGTGGCTCCCTGGCGTGCAGAACGTCGTGATCTGACCCAGGTGTTATGAAGTACAGGACTCCTGTTGGGAGTTGGGCTATCGTTCCCAAGCAAGAAACCTGGTGCGTGGAATGTCGCTGTCTGACCCAGGCGCTTACTGGAAGATCAGTAGGCCAAGAGAAAACTGCTCTTACGAGGCCCAGTAAGGCAAGCTTCCTAAGCTGCACTTTGAAACAGCTATCAATAGGAGAGAATAGGAGTAAGGTGTCAGCTTGTGGCTAACCCTAGAAGAGCCTTACTAGGATAGGTGACGAACTGAGAAAGGACAAGGTGTGAGAATATAGAGTGCTGGAGAGACAACTCGACCAAGTCCACTTTATGCCTGTTTTATTGATCGCTCAATTAAAATACACACAAACCAGCCTGTACCCTGACTGAGGCCTGAAGAGCCGGTCCTAAGTTGCCAACTGGTATTGTTACCTATGTCTTGGAAGACGCGGCAGCACGGGGGGCGAGGCAACCCCAAGACTGCGGTACTTGCACTCATGATACCTTACAGTAAGCTACAAGGTAGCTGGAAGCACGGGTCTTTGGTATACTGACAGGCAGTGTGGCATTAGTGTTTTGCAGAGCAGAGTTCTCGACTGAATGGCATAAGACTGATGCGACTTGAAAAAGTCAGTAGTTCTTCGGGCAGCGTGATGTTCTGCTAAGGCGAGACGTGAAGTCTGGTGGATCTTGGGCAGAGTAACACCGGGCAAGTGATGAACTGGTGTAAGATGGCCTTGAACTTAAGACTGCGGGTCCTATTTATACCTGGCTCACAGGGCCAGCGTGGGGGTTGCGGGGTGTGGAGAGAGAGGCGGGAAGGAGAGAAGAGAATAACTGAGAGCAACGGAGACTTCCTCTCACATGCCAGGCACTGAAGGGGTAAGCGACGTCGTCATGCAAAGCGGGTTGCAGCACAGCATGCAGCAATGGCCAGGCAAACCACCCTGCCTCCGAAGGAACCGTGTGGCATGTACGGCGTAATGGTTCTTCTTAGGAGGGGGCCACAGCTGTTGCGAGGCTAGATGAGTGAATGACTTTACTCGTGGCGTGTCA
The DNA here is from genome assembly GCA_002778355.1 of Clitarchus hookeri. NCBI lineage: Eukaryota > Metazoa > Arthropoda > Insecta > Phasmatodea > Phasmatidae > Clitarchus > Clitarchus hookeri. The sequence goes on from NQII01001802.1 coordinate 134,727, forward strand.
AACCTCTCCCCCCCTTCTTTTAGCCGGAGCCACAGGCGTGGAGGACGAACATCCTTTCGAAGGCATATGGACTCTTGACGGCGAACTAGAATGGCGGTGCACTCTCTCTTGAAGTCAGGGGTCCCCCACATGCTTAACCCGTGTGACCGGTATAAGCAAAGGGTGAAGAATTAAAATTGTCAGCATGATCAAACAGCGTATGCTTAATGGGTGCAGATATGAAGGATCCTAATCCCTACTTTTGGGTACGGGACTGTGGTACATCGAATTCTAGCCTTAAGGGAGTAGCTCAGTTCACTGCGGAAATTAACCAAGTAGATTCTCTCGTGGTGCAGGCAGATAAAAGAAGTTAACTGGCGTAAATTGCAAAATAGTGAGAAAAGTGTGCAGTGAGAAAATCCTCTTTTGTTTGGCAACTCCTAGTTACATCGAAAGTAGAAACTACTACAGGGGGCGATATTCTGCTAGTTACATTTCAAAATACACAAAAGAACAGTTAGGATGGAGTCATTCATTTGTTTATCTTGAGGTAAGTGTCCATGTATTATTTTCTCTTGCTTTACAGTATTGGCTCAGGTTAAAAAGAGAAAAATAATTACGTGTAAAAATTATACAAGGTACAGGCTAGAAGTGACAAGTCACTGGTGGTAAAAGATTATACAAGTCATTAAGTTGCATTAAATTGACAATTAGTAGTTTGACAGTGTGGAAACAGGTGAGGTATACAAAGGTAAACAATGAGTAAAATCATTAAGTTCAACGTGAATGTAGGTAAACATGTGCATTGTGTACATGAGGTAATCTAACAAGGTTAAACAAGATTTTAACACAAGTGATTTAGATAAACATGGTACACAATAAGTGCAAGTATTAACTTGAGTAAAAATTTTAGTGAGAAAGCAGTTAAGACACGTGAAAATCTTAAAAGAGTGAACAAAAGAATTAAGAGTGAGCTAAATTTGTTAGCGTTAGGTGCTGTACTATACGATAGCAAAGTACGAGGAGTGGTACAAAAGTGGTTGTACAAATAGTACAAAAATAAGGTACACAAAAGTATGGAATATAGTTGGCACAAAAATACAAGTTGGCACAGGAATACTAACTTGGCTTCCAGGCATGCCTTCGTCTAGGGTAAAATACTTCCTTGGCTGGTTTACTACGTTACGTGTGCTTTAACTTTACTGGTTAACTTCTGGCTTTTGGCCTCAATTCTCAAATGGCAGTTAAACTGCGTAACAAATTAGTTGCAAACTTCAAAGAAAAATGCAAAAGCAAAACAAGTGAACAGAAAGTAGAAACAATATATAGTACTTACATCCTTCAGGAGCCAGTGCACGTTGTGGAAGCATAGCTAGTACCTTGGTCTACGTCATCAATACAGAAATCTGCTGAACAGACAAGCCGTGCATTCATGGTGGCTGAGCGCAATACAAGACCAGGTGATTCCTTAGCTTGCAGGTTTCTTGATGTGGCACTTAACTTGGCTAGGGGCGTACTCAGCTTTAAATTACGTGAAAAGGGGTTTTGCTTCTGTACACATTTCCTACTCTAGGAAATGCTAGCACTGGGTCAGTTCTGTTGTGGCTGGTTTGGTGGGTGGAGTTATTGGTGGAGAGGGCAGCGCTGGCTTCTCTCTGCGTGTATATTGGCCCACCAGCGGGAGCAGTGGGTGCTCTATCCTCCCCATGGTTGGTGCTGGTTCCTGCAAAGGCGGGCGTGATGGCTCAGGAGACAGCTGTGGCGCGGTAGGAGAGTGAGTTAGCTTGAGGGGTGCGGCAGGACTTGCCGGCACCGTAAAGTTTGCAGTGTTTGTAGTGCCACATCGGGCGGCGCGCTTGGCGTGTCGGCGACGTTTCGTTACGTTTGCTCGCTGTTCTTCTCCAACCTCCTGACTTTGTTTCTCCTGCAGTTACTGCATGTAATCTGTGTTGACTCATGGGTGTAGTCGGGGCTTGGTAAATAGCTGACAGATTACAAGCCTTCTCTTGGTAGCGCCCAAATATAATCTACGAAGTTATCAGAGCATTGGTTTTCCCTGCGTGACTGTGACTTGTAGGGATACTAGGGTTCTCCGTGTTTTCCGGCTCCTCCTTTTGCTTGGTTGCCAGTGCTCAGGCCGGTCCTGACTGCCAGTTTGGAGCTTCTGCCATAGTACAGCGCAGTCTCTGTGAAAGCGTCGGGCAGGACAATGCCAGCACTTCGGCAGTATAGTTGTTGGTACTGCGGCTGGACCCGACATTCGTTCGCATACGGTGGTCTCGACGACTGCGGTTTTTCTTGCTGGAGCAAGTGTGGGCTTGGTTTTAGCATGGGACTTGCGGATGTCCGCCAAGTCTGTATCTCTAATACGCACCCTCCTTACCACTTCTTCAAGTGTCGCTGGTTCGGGGTTGCGGAGATGTGAGCATCTTTCTGGTAGTAAAAGCCTGGTGATAAGTTTGACAGTGTCGAGCTCGTTGCGGTCTGGATGCACTCGCATGAAAATCTAGGCTTTATGCCTGATGAAGAGTTCTGCCTCTTCGTTTTCTCTTTGGTTTAGAGCAGAAAGCTTGCAGAAACTTGCTGGGATCCTCTTGGGTCTTCCTCGAGTAACGGGAGGGCCTCCAGTACTGGAAGGCGTTTTTGTGATGGAGTTTCGGTTCTGGGCAGCAACCGCTCAGGTGTCATTCTGCAGGTCAGGCAACGGAAGTAGAGACTGTCCTGGTCTCTGACTTGGTCTTGCCATCCAAGGCAAAGGTTGTGGTACTTGCGAGGGCACTCATGGCAGGCTACATGGTATATAACCCTTCTCGGGCAGACTGTTTGGTCGCATCCTCGTTGCCTATCCCTGCAGTTTGGGCAATGGTACTCTAAACCTTGGGTATCTCTCTCCTGGTCTTCCCAACCTAGACGTAGGTAGTGAAATGCTGCGTCGCAGCGTGCGCAAGATATAAATGTAGCGGCCTACGTCAGGACATTCTTCCATGGCGCAGATCTGTCCTCCTGTCTCGGTCATTCTTTTGGATGGTGTCATTCCGGTACTGTTGATGGGAATTGGTGCCATAGAGTGTTTTGAGTTGACTCCCCGAAGTCAAGTCAGTGGTTATTCTGGGGGGGCCCAAAAGTGCTTTTCTCAGGTGCTTTACGATCTGGAAAAAGGTGGTAAACTGCCCGTATTTCTCCAAAGGCCCCATGTTGGGCGTCAAGAAAGAAGCTTGTCGCCTCGTCACTTATCCATAGTGGGATTTGCTGTCGGAGGGTAAGGTGTAGGTACTTCCCCCCCTGGACGACGGTGAAGCTGTGGTCGTCACTTGAACGGGGTTTTTCCTTGTGCCTGAGTTGTTGGCCTTTGGCCACGTCAATAATTGTGCATTGAGCTTTGGGTGGGGTGCAGGCGAGCGATGGGCGATTGGGTGACTTGTTTGAAATGTAAGCTGGTGTGACGTTAAGGGTCCTTACTACTCAGGTAACGTTAGTTGGCCAGACGAAGGTAGGTGTCTTCTTCGGCGGTATGGGTGGCAGCAGAGATATTGCCCGTGGTACGTGTCAGAGTAGGTTAAAAGTGAATCTTAGTGAGCTGGTGGTTGACCCTCTTTGATGTGCAGCCTCCTCTTTCTTCCAGGAGTATACGGGGTTGTTAACTGGTCCGCTTTCCCTTTGTACCGCAGCCTGAGCTAACCCTGGTTTGGCAGCTTTTCCCCGCCCAGCCCTATAATTAGGCATAAGGTGTTGGGGTTAACTAATTAGGTTGATAGTGGGTGGCCAGTAAGAGTTAGACACAGCCTGATGGAATGAGGGATGCGGTGGTCAGGTGAGGTGGGAGGCCTGTACTACTGGTCTTCAACCCAGACACAACTGCTCTAATGAGGCCTAGGAAGGCAAGCTTCCTAAGCTGCACTTCCGAAACTGCTTTATCAATAGGAGAGAAAAGGAGCAAGGCGTCGGCTCGTGGCTAACCCTGGAAGAGTCTTACTAGGACAGGCGATGAACTCGAAAGAGAAAGGACAAGGTTTGGGAATACAGAGTGCTGGAGAGACAACTCGACCAAGTCTGCTCTATGCCTGTTTTATTGATTGCTCAATTAAAACACACGTAAACCAGTCTGTACCCTGACTAACGCCTGAAGGGCTGGCCCAAAGTTACCAACTAATATAGTTACCTATGTCTCGGAAGTCGCGGCAGCGTGAGGGGCGAGGCAACCCCAAGACTGCAGTACTCGCACTTGTGATAGCTGAGAGTAAGCTACAAGGCAAACAAATGACTGCCAACTATAAAGAACTATTACTTAAAAAATCACATAATATCAAGAAATACATTTTTTCCAAATTGAAAACATGTATTATTATTATTATTATTATTATTATTATTATTAATAATAATAATAATAATACAAATTTATTTTATCAGAATTGAATTTAACAGATTTTGCAGTGGATTTTCAATATAGGATTTGACAGCACTGATTGCACGCTTCTCTCCAATGATCTAAGTTCGATTCACAGATTTCAAATAGCTTCCCAGCTGCTTTTATTTTATTCAATTTTATTCTACAAAAATAATCACATTTTATTGTAGAGAAGCAAAATAATGTTTACAGTTTTCTGTCGCTATAAATTAAGCATTACGTCGTTTTAATAACATTGTTCCATAAAAACGGCATAGCTGATGCATGCACGATAGTTTGAAATGCCAATCACGGCTATAGTTTTTGTATTGAAAACTGAATCTCAGGGTAAACAACCACTATTTATTTTACAGTATCATAGATGGCATTTCTGAAAGATAATTGCAACTGTAATTCAAGTTTTAGAGCCATACTATTTATCGATTGCTTTCATTTGAATATAATCTGTAAACAATTTTCAAGAAGCGGTATATCTTACGAAATATGATAACGCAATCGATGGCCGCTCAGTTTCGCCAGTATGTAGTTCCTAAGTGATCCGCTAGAGATAGCCGCTTTGTTACAATTGCTGTGCTGGCCACTAGATTGCTGTGCTGTTTCTCAATGTGTAGTTACTAGGTTTATTGCTAGATGTTGCGTCGCCCTAGATCCTTATACAGTAGAACCTCGATTATCTGGGGTAATGGCGGGGAGGGGTAGCACGGATAATTGAAAACCACGGTTAATTGAGACACTTTTTATTTAACGAATTACATATGTACTGTAATATGGGTGTACAATGTCATGTTATAACGTTATCACTGCTTGAAATATGAAGTAATGAGTCTTTGTTTTTTGCGGTTTGAAATGGTTTTCCTTACTTCAGTTCTAATTTTTCTCAAATTCATGACGTTATGGAAGTCAAAATTTTCCTGTTCGCAGAAGTTCAGGAGGATATCAACTGCTTCCATTGCTTGACTTGGCTGAATTTTTTCTTCTTCACCGCCAACACTGTCATCATTGTCATTCTCATCGTCCTCTGAATCATCCTGTTGTGTAGGAGGAGTACTACTTGTGCTGCCATAACGAGCTGCTATGTCACTGTCACTCATACGTTCGAATCCCTCTTCATTAACATCTTTTTGTAGCAAATCAACAATATCCTCTTTATCAACGTTAGTGAAATCTGGAATTGATGTGGCAAGCTCAAGACAAGCTTCTATATCCCCCTCTTCTATATTTTCTTCGTCATCATAACCTTGATCTAAGATTTTTGCNCCTCTGAATCATCCTGTTGTGTAGGTGGAGTACTGCTGGTGCTGCCATAACGAGCTGCTATGTCACTGTCACATAGACGTTCGAATCCCTCTTCATTAACATCTTTTTGTAGCCAATCAACAATATCCTCTTTATCAACGTTAGTGAAATCTGGAATTGATGTGGCAAGCTCAAGACAAGCTTCTATATCCCCCTCTTCTATATTTTCTTAGTCATCATAACCTTGATCTAAGATTTTTGCCTGCGAAAGTCTTAACGCACTTGCAGGTACGTTTTCCCAAGCCTCACATACTGCGAAAATGGCGTCTTTAATGGTCCACTTTTTCAGAAAATCTTTCAATGAATCAAAATTGTAATTTTCCTGTAAAATAAAACGGAGAAAAATCTTTTTGTACCTTCTTTTCAAACAGGAAATCACGCCTTGATCCATTGGCTGGATTAAGGAAGTCACGTTAGGTGGTAGGTAGTAGACAAAAATTTGACCATCCTTTGTTTTCAGGGTAGTGACTGAGGGGTGTGAAGGGGCATTATCAAGCAGAAGAACACCTTTTTTTGGTATCCCTTTCTCATCCAGAAATTTTGTTACAGATGGTACAAAAACGTTGAAAAACCATTCACGAAAAATAGCCTGGTTCATCCAAGCTTTTGGGTGATTGTAATAGTCACATGGAAAACATCTCATTTCTGTTCCTTTAAAAGATCTTGGTTTTTTAGCTTTCCCAATTACGGTTAATTTGAGCTTGTGTGTCCCAGTTGCATTTGAACACGTCATAATCAGTCGTTCTTTGCTAGATTTGTGTCCAGGAGCTGATTTTTCAGATCGCGCAGCGAGTGATTTTGAGGGTAGCATTTTCCAGAATAGACCTGACTCATCTGCGTTGAACACTTGGTCAGGGGACGGGTTCAACTTTGAAAGTCATGAATTGAATTCCTCATTGAACAATGTTGCAGCAGTCAAGTCTCCACTCAGAGATTCGCCTTGGATGTCCAACTGTCTTATACCGTGTCGAGTTTTGAACCTAAATAACCAGCCCTGGGAAGCATTAAATTTTTCCTCAATTTTCAAATTTTCATGAAACCATTCTGCCTTTTCAAGAACCATTGGCCCAGAAAAATTGGAATTCCTTCAGTACGCTTCTGTCTAAACCACTCGAAAAGAGCAGATTCCATGTCAGATGATGACATTTTCACAGTTTTTCTCGCAGCTGATAGCTCAGAAGTGGATTCTGCAGAAGATATGAACTTGAAAATGTAATTTTTTTGCTTGATTATTGAGCCGTTTGAAAAGGAAGAGAAGAGGGGACAATTTCTTAGACTAAAGTATGGCCGCTTACTAGCTAAATTCCTAGAAAATTTTAATAAAGGTTTGGCTGCATTTTTTTCTCTGTAGTACCGGATCTCTGTCTGAAGTTTCTAAGAACTTATATACATCAAACATCCTGCTTACTCGCCTATGCCTTTCCTTTGTGCCTGTACGTTTTTTAGAATTGAACCCCTTACAAAAACAAAAAAANCTCGCCTATGCCTTTCCTTTGTGCCTGTACGTTTTTTAGAATTGAACCCCTTACAAAAACAAAAAAAAAATTCTCACGGAATAATGAGCACGGTTAATCGCGAACACGGATAATCGAGACACAGTTAATTGAGACACAGTTAATCGAGGTTCTACTATATTTTCAAACACGCATCTGTCTGACTGGCTACCACAAAATTTTCTGTTGTTTTATGGAGGATGTTTTTAATGTTACGTAGCATGTATGTAATATGTTTTGTTACGAAATGACTGCGAAAAACCATATTCCATGTCCTGCATACAATTTCATCTGTAAAACATGCAACTATTATGAACAATTTCACGTAGTACATAAGCCTTACTTAAACCATTTTATTGCGGACCTAAATTAAAATTTTTTAAAACTTATCTATTGTATTTAAAAAATTGGAAAACAAATATTTTAATTTATTAACATACAAACTATGAATGGCATAACCGTAACAGCTAAAAATAATTATTAATAAAAACAGTACCATTGTACTAAACATTATTTCAGGTCAAAAAATTTACGCTACTTAAGTCTCAGCCACACCATTGTTTTTCAAAAATATTTTTCGGAAAAATGTGTGGTTAGAATTAAGAAAATACAGTAATTAAACACAGCAAATAACATTCAGGCCACAACTCAAGCACAACATTTTTTTAATAGCAATGTTTACAACAAGGAATCAAATTTTTTCATCATGAAGAATTGGTATCGCCTATACCTCTCGATACTAGAAGTATTGAGTGTATTGTGGTATGAAGAATCAGAATTGACCCACCCCTAGTTAAAATTTATCATCTTGACCACTAAATATACATGTGACATCTTAAAAATATAACATGTGTTCCATGCTATCCTCCTCAAAAACTTCTTCAGCATCTGATGTCGCTTTCCAAATTTTGTGATCGTAAGTACCATGCAGATGTTGAAATTCACTACATATCACACTGCAAGGACTTTCTAAGAGTTTAGTGTTGTATGAATGGATAGGTTGCATCATCAGTTAAAAGAAAACAACCGTGAAAAAAAAAAAACATTTAGATTTATTGCATTTTCTGTAAAACTATTTTGAGGGACAGTAATCTTGATAAAATTTCTTTGGTCTAGGATAGAGCTGGAAACATTTTACAACAGCACAGTGCTGTAGCATACTACATCACATACGCCATGACTGGCGTAGCCTTGTTAGAGATCAGACCTGGCGAGGACTTGATCGCTGTGTGGTGTGTTTGACAAGATAANCCATGACTGGCGTAGCCTTGTTAGAGATCAGACCTGGCGAGGACTTGATCGCTGTGTGGTGTGTTTGACAAGATAACTGTATATTTTTAAGATCTAAGAACTCATGTTTAGGTCTAATGGTGCTAGCAAATGTACAGTGGAAAAGCTAAATGATCAAAGTGCCAAAAAGTTGTTTTGTAATAAAAAGGAAAAAAACTGTATACCAATGTCTGCAGATATACAGCAGCGGCCATCTGTTGACACTCATAAAACCTGTTAGGAAAATTATTGGAACTTTGATCCTATATCAGTACATTGGCATTGGCTCTTAGATCATTTTACTNTAAAACCTGTTAGGAAAATTATTGGAACTTTGATCCTATATCAGTACATTGGCATTGGCTCTTAGATCATTTTACTTTTCCACTCTAATTTAATATAAACTTGGTTGGAACTATATGCACCGTATTTACTCGTTTCTAAAATGCACCTTTTTTGTGGCTTTTTGATATTTGAAAATTCTCTGCATTTTAAAATTGATGGCATCTTACATTCGGTGGCATCTTGAACAAATGTCAGTATATAATATTGCGGGAATATGCTGCTGGGCTACTAATTACATTGTTATTAAAAGGAGACAGAATACACCAGTATTCACAGGGCGGTGGCATAAATGTGGCAAGAGCTAAAATATGGGCTGTTGCCCAGGAGACCTCCAGGGGGTCTCATCCTTGCAATTGCCCAAGTTGTAGCTCTTGTGCTATGAACCAATCTTCCACTTCCTTCAATAGCAGGTTCAGCAACCAGACATATCCTATCCAGGGCAGCTACAACAGTGAGAAGGGGCCACGGTGGTATAGTAGTCAGACTAATCGTTGCCCACCTAGGCGAACCGGGACCGATTCCCGGCAGGGTCATTCCTGGATTTTCGCATGTGGGAATCGTGCTGCACAATGACACTGGTTGGTGAGTTTTCTTGGCGATTTTCCATTTTCCCCCTCCTTTGCATTCTGGCGCTGCTCCATACTCACCTCGCTTGACTCTTATCGGCGCTCAAGACTTCGCTGTTAAGAGCCACCCAAATCTCTTCGCTCCACTACAACTGTGCAACAGAAAATCTCATCTACCAGCTACAGTATATTCACTACAATGCAGAGTACATAGGCCTTACTACCAACACTCTCAGACAAAGAATAAATGATCATATAGTGGACACCAAACAAGGCATAGCTGGGGTAAATGTGAATTTACAGGAGAAGCCAGTCGCAGCACATTCAGCATCTTACAACCAGAACTTGGTTGACCCTTGATACACAACCAGAGTGTTGAGGGCCCTGCTTCCTTATAATAATAATAGTTCAAAACAATGATGCTGGGAACTGGACCATAAATACATCACCAAATCCAGACACACACCTGGCTTAAACATAGATAACCCCTCCACCACATTTCAGATATCCTGCCTTACCCTAGTTCACCTCCTGGCCGCTAGGTTCACTGTTTGTCAACCACCACTCAACAGACCGCAGTATACCACCACTTGCTGCCTGATGAAGCTGGCCTAGCCAGCGAAATGTCGTGACCGTGCATCCGCGTGAGGAAATGTTTTTGTCCGACTTTTGTGTGCGTTTCCATCCGTGAGTACCTCCCTGTGAGTACTGGTGTATTCATGTCTCCTTTTAATAACAAAAAATGTCAGTATGAAAAAAGTAAGTGGTTTTAATCCCATAATTTCACAAATACTTGTATTTTTATACTGCTAACATGAAATTCACCAGCAAAAACAACATACTTATGAAAAATATTTATCGCCGAAATGAAAACAAACCATTTGACTACAGATGAATAGGTTTCATAGCAACAATGCTAAAAAAATAGTGAACACTGGAGTGCTCTAGCAGTCTAACTTATAACTATAATCAACTGAGATGCCATTTTGTTACACCACACTGTGAGAAGTGGTATCTGATAATGTTACCTGTTATTCTGTGATGTTGATGTTCACAGAGATGATGTAAAATAAGTAAAAAGGTGGCAACTAATACATTCTGTGAGAATAAGAAAAATTTAATAGAATTACGTATATTGAACAAAAATTGGGACATGAAACAAGATCATGTTACACAAGAAATGGGATGTGAAATGATTTTATGTTGCACAAGAACGTGTAAGTGAAATGAAGTTAATTACCAGAGAAACATTTGTATCAACAGAAAAATTAAACTGTCACTGTCAGAAGACTTAAGTTGGATTTACAATAGAAAAATTAAGCATTAAATTATGCGTTATGATGTGTACAGAATAACTGGAAGTGTGTTATCTTATTTGTTGGCTTCCTTTTGAACTTAGCAGGTCATGTGCAGTGTTAGGATTTCTTAAAGTGTTAAAAGAAATAGAGTTATGCTTCATATCTTAAGTAAAACTTGTGTGAAGGCGACCAATCAGGTTAGAGCAGATGGTGCTGTTGGCAGGAAACTGTTATTTACAGTAGTGTAATCATGAAAATATTAAAAAGCATGTTTATGATTATACAGTAGTACCTCTATTTTACACATTTCAAGGGACAATACAAAAGTGGTGTATGATATGGGAAAGTTTAAGAAAAGGTAAATGCTGAAATAAATAGGTCCAGATGGGGAATACATGTACATATATGGGTTTTTAAAAATTCTTTCACCAAATTTCTAGGGATGATGGAGAAGTCCACAACAAATAGATATTGTTTATTAACCATTTGGTGTGATTAAGAATAATACAATGTTACATGTTGGGGATTATTTTGTTATTAATATGTTTGTGCAAATAGTGGATTTTTATGTTAGAGAATTTTCAAATCGGATATGTAGTAACTAGGGATGGGTCGAATAACAAAAAATATCGATTCAGATTCCGGTACCGATTCTACAATTTAAATATCGGTTCCAGTATTCGGTTCCATTTTGAATACTTGCATTTTGATTGCAACTTCATTCAACCAATGCAGGCAAAATCCATTAAATGTTTTATTTAACCTACCGAAGAATAGAACAAGAACAAAGTGTGAAGATAAGATTTAATGTATACAGATACTCTTGTATTAAATTTATTTAAGGTTAGTAAATATGTAACAAATTATTCTTTTTTTTTTTTTCAATTAATAGGTGGTGATTGTGATATGTTTGGAAAATACTTTAACTAAATAACCCGCAGTGGCTCTAAAAGCCAAAACNTGGTGATTGTGATATGTTTGGAAAATACTTTAACTAAATAACCCGCAGTGGCTCTAAAAGCCAAAACATTGTGGCATGGCTTAACGTATGGTCATTAAAAGAATGTCAACAACTCCAGTGGGTGGCCTGCTTCATTTTTTTTTTGCTTCTTTTATGCAGTGACCTGCTGGTTTTTTTTTTGCTGTGTTGGAATGCCACACCTCTAAAAAAATGGTCGCTTCTTCCCTTCTCCACCCCCCTTCACTAGGTTATTTTCTGCCTTACATGGAAACAAAGAAGGCATGGAGAAATGTATTGATTGGCTAGCAGTGTTGCTTACAGGGGCTGGCTGAGCCATAAAGAAAGAGAAGGGAGAGGCGTGATCACCAAACAGTTTACAACTACCACTCCTTAATTTTTTTTCATGTATGGCACACACCCCAGAATTTTTTTCCTTTATTTTTGGGGAAAAGGGAGGGCTATACAGAAGGCAGTTATTTTTGTAAGGAGGAGTTTTGCAGTAAATTTATTGCTTTTTAGAAAGAGAACCAAGTAGTTTTTGTTAACCTAAAACCAGTTATGAGTCAAACCTCAAGAACCGGTATAAATTGGAGCCGAAGAATCGAACCGACCCATCCCTAGTAGTAACATTTTTGAATAACATGCAAATAGTTTGAAAGTCAAATTTTTGCATGAAATATGAAAATATGAGCCAGATACATTGTGACAAACTTATGATAACTTGCATGCATTTTCACTGCAAGGAAGAATTGAGATATTTTTGGTCATCAAAAAATAGCCCAATGTTCTTTGCAGAAAAACAAAAGCTTTATCTGGGAAGGAAATTATTTCCTTGGTGTTGCAGTTTTATTTTCAGCTATCATCAGTTTTGTTTTTAGTGATCATCATTGTCTACGACATGTATGATGCCTTGAAGTTTATTAGGCGTATTTTCGCTGTTGAATTGGTAGCACATTCTGCATATGCAGCGGTTTGGCTCTTGTGGTGGCTGTGCTATATGCTAACGAACTACAAACCGTTTGTAGATGTTTGCAATTTACTGCTACCGTGATCCTGAGTCGGTAGCAGAATCTGGTTACCGTAAGTTGTAAATTCTATTACACACTATGTAAATGCAAACGCTTTGTTGTAAATGCTTGTAACTGTTTTGAGACCAGTTTAACATGTACGTTCCGCTACTACTAGCGCTGTTAGTTCGCGTTTAACCCACAACACCTATGATGCGATGCCATGTTGATATTGTTTGTTTCCAGTCCACATCACTTTTTTGTGGTCAACCATGTTGCTTAATCATCACATCAACGATGTACCGAAATTGTATACTTTTGAATATGTTTGCAGGAATAAAATGTTATAATTTCCCTGGAATTCCGAAAATATTTGGTTTGTTCGTTACAATGGGTTGTGTTATCTGGGTAATAGCTATACAATGATATTTTTGTTTTGGTAGTGCACAACCGCGGTAACATAACCTTTTCATGCTTATTTCTTCGGCTGCAAACAAAACGAACGAAGAACTATATCCTACTTCCGTAAATACTACAGTGAATGTAAATGGGTGTGACGGTTTTCCTTAGTAATCCTAGTTTTTAGCTTGTTTATAAACGAGTTACTCAATAACATAACCGATGTAAATAACCTTGCTCGGATCGTTTATTTGCTGCCGTATCAAATGGAAAAAATTCATAAAAACGACCAGCTATCATGATCAGTAATGGTCCAGCTCTAACTACTAGGGAATAAATGTTTAAAAGAACAACTTCAAGTGAGTTGGTATATAATGTCAAGCAATTAACCACTTGAGACGGTAATGTAAATTATTCACAATTTTTGCAGAAGATATTCAAAGTTCGAATGCGAATAATTCATAAATTGCTATTCCCAACTATTTGAATTCTCGNCAATTTTTGCAGAAGATATTCAAAGTTCGAATGCGAATAATTCATAAATTGCTATTCCCAACTATTTGAATTCTCGATATTTGTACACCCCTAGTTATTAACAAAAGTAATAAAAGTGACTACATTGAATAATGGAAGGAAGCCAACTGCACGTGTTGTGCGCAACCAGTCACCCATCCAAGTACTCACCATGCCCAATGTTGCGTAACTGCATTGATAGCACGACAACCGGTATGGCCATGGTATGACCGTTGGCAACATTCTGATTACAAATCAATCCCAGTGCATGTTGATTTGAANGACAACCGGTATGGCCATGGTATGACCGTTGGCAACATTCTGATTACAAATCAATCCCAGTGCATGTTGATTTGAACTATGTAGTTGTGACGTCATACTCTCGGAGTGTACCTGCGCATGCCCAGTACGTACTGTGAGACATGTACGTGTTGTGTTTGTAAACAAAGTGTAGCACTAGTTCCTGAGTTACCTTGGCAGTATCACCATGAAGATGGAGCGCTGCACGTGTAGAAAACTGTGAGACACACAGCGCAGAGAATGTACCGCGAATGATTCCCTGGGCGATGTCCTCATTACCAAACATTTACTGGGAGATACCGGCACATTGATGGTAAGCTGGCCTAATGCAGGACAGGACGACCACGGCTGTTGCATACACCTCACTTTGAGAGTATTGCTATGCATTGAGAATAATCCTGCAACAAGTACACGAGAGCAATTGCCATGGAGTTTGGTGCTCAATGTATTTTAGTATGGATGGTGTTGGGTGAACAGCTGCTTCATCCTTTCCATCCCATGTGCGTACAGGTCATGGGCCTAGATGACTACCCACAATGTTTGGAGTTTGTACGCTGGTTTCTGCAACAGACTAATGAAGACTTATGGTTTCCGAAATGTGTGCTGTTTACAGATGAGGCTTAATTTACTCTGGGCGCTATGTACAATGCACACAACTCTCATGTGGCGGACGAAAATCGATGTTGTACAGTATTGTAAGCGACTACTTATTTGGAACTTACATGTTGCCCCCTCGACTCATTTGGCTAATCTACAGAACATGTGGTATCAGCATTATGGGGCCCCAGCTTACTTTGCCAACTCCATCCGTGCAGTTGTCACCAACACTCACGGCCATCGGTGGATTGGCCGGGGAGGACCTGTATTTTGGCCTACAAGATCTCTGGACCTCACCCCATTGATGCTCTTCCTCTGGGGATATATAAAAGCCTTAGTGTATTCGACTCTTGTTGACTCTGAGATAGAACTTGGTGATGCAGTGACCGTAATCATACAGGACATACCCCACATTTTCCAGCGAACACAGGACTTTCTTCTGCGACGCTACCGGCTCTGCAGTGAGGTTAATGGTGGTTACATTGAGCATTTTCTGTAACATTGCGTGTGCTAATAAAGTAATCCCCAACATATAATATTGTTTTATTCTCGCTCACACTCACTAAATTCCTCAACCCTTGTACCTAACCTGCACATGCTCAGTACACACTCAGTATGAGTTTCCGCCACGTGGCTGATAAACAAAATCAATTTGTTTTGGGCTTCTCCATCTTCCCACAAAGTTTGGTGATGGAATTTTTGAACATCNGGCTGATAAACAAAATCAATTTGTTTTGGGCTTCTCCATCTTCCCACAAAGTTTGGTGATGGAATTTTTGAACATCCGGTATATCACAAAGAGAAAAAAGAAGAGCATGGTATATTTAGATAGTTTCAGCACATTATTAACAAAACCTTTAGAAAAGTCTGTTTTATACTCGTAGTGAATCATAGACATTTTTGTTCACTTTGATGTTAGTTTCCAACTTATTAATGCCATTGCCTTAAATTAATTGTGAAACAAAAGTAATAATAGTTACATTTCATGCATCGGAAAAATAGAAAACTATATAACAATGAATATCACCTGAAAGCAAATTCTACAAAGTGGGGTCTATTGAAAAGAAAAACGTTGACGCATGACACTTACCGGCATTATATTTATTTACGACTCCGCCTCATCTACATGCCCCTTGGACAGGGAACCCTGCCACCGAGTCCAGCAGCCCAGCACCCTCCAGGAGGAAGGTGAACCCAGCCNGAGCTCCTACCTCGGACGGCGACACCAACCTCGTCCACTCTGGATGATGCGGTAGCTCACAGGACCTCGACACCGGATGGCCTCGAAACAGCCACTGTACAACATGCATCCCAGAAGGATGAGTCCAGCCGCGCCGACGAAGGAGGGGAGCTTGAAGAGCCCCTGCCTCGGATGGTGACCCCGACCACATCCACCTGTGAGGACGTGGTACCCTACAGAGCCTCGATTCCAGATGGCCTCGAAGACCCTGAAGAGTCCGGCAATCGACCCACGACCAGCCGAACGAGGGAGGTACCCCCCGCACCTGCCACACCACCTTCCAAGGTCAACCAGGGCGGTACAAGGAGTCACCGTGGCACCCCACGGCTAAACTCACACGGCTGTATCCACAGTACGAAGCCTTGCACAAGAGGAGAGGCCACCCGAGTAAACAACGAGACTAATTGCACAGTGTAAACAACCAGTGAAATCCCATGGTGTAAAATTACCACGCTGAAAAGACAGCAGAAAAACATGGTAATAGACTGCCAGAAGCAGCTGTACAGCATTGTAAATAATGTTTTATTTAAGTATTCTTGAGTGATATGTTTTTNGTAATAGACTGCCAGAAGCAGCTGTACAGCATTGTAAATAATGTTTTATTTAAGTATTCTTGAGTGATATGTTTTTTTCTTTTGTGTAGGTGGCCCATACAACATTGGACAGTGTTTAATTAAGTTAAAAGGGTAACTCATGTTGCACAATAATTAAGTAGAAGCCGGCCTAAGTAATGGAAGACCTAGAGCCGGCACAGGTAACAAATTGTCAAACGTAAACAACCTGCCGTATGACCAGTTAGGAGGCCACAGAGCTAAGCCAGTTAATACGCCTTCAGTGTTACCTGCCACCGCAGGTAAACAGAAAGTTGACACACCCCTCATGAGTGGTNTAAGCCAGTTAATACGCCTTCAGTGTTACCTGCCACCGCAGGTAAACAGAAAGTTGACACACCCCTCATGAGTGGTAATTGAATACATGCCTTCGTTATTTGAGAGTTTTAATCAGATGTGTACGTCTGTAAATTGGTTTATTTCAGAGTAAAACTCAGGAGCGTAATGTAAAAGGAAACATAACCCGCAGCTGTCTTGTGTGAGCGACATGTTACTGTAAATAAAGAAGGACGCGAGCCATTCATCCGACACCGGTANTAAGCCAGTTAATACGCCTTCAGTGTTACCTGCCACCGCAGGTAAACAGAAAGTTGACACACCCCTCATGAGTGGGAATTGAATACATGCCTTCGTTATTTGAGAGTTTTAATCAGATGTGTACGTCTGTAAATTGGTTTATTTCAGAGTAAAACTCAGGAGCGTAATGTAAAAGGAAACACAACCCGCAGCTGTCTTGTGTGAGCGACATGTTACTGTAAATAAAGAAGGATGCGAGCCATTCATCCGACACCGGTANAACCCGCAGCTGTCTTGTGTGAGCGACATGTTACTGTAAATAAAGAAGGATGCGAGCCATTCATCCGACACCGGTACATTACGCGCGACAGCTCGTACCCAGGGGGGCATAACCCATTAGCAGGCCGCTCGCCCTACCAGCCCGCACGATAGAGAGAGGGCATACCAGGAGTGGGAAAGTGAATGTCCCAGCACCGGAGCAGAGAGCTAGCACAGAAGAGGTAATGCTACATAAGCCAAAGCAGACAACTTCGAGTGACAGTAACACATATCTCATGCACCAGAAATCTACCAGATGAGTCTACGTTGCAAAGGAGGGGGGTGCGTTTACATGTGATGCATGTTGGCATGCGACGTCACATCACCCCGAGCGGCGTTCAAACCCACGACAGCTTGTTTCTAGAGCCGACAAGCTCACCTCTAGGCAAGAAGCACGTAAAGACATGGCAACCTAAGCCTTCTGCATCATTATGCCAGACGCCACTTGCCTTGTAATACCCTCCGCGTGCTAGAGAACCTGAGCCAAGCGTTGCCCTTAAGCGAGCAGCAGAGCTGCAACATGCACACAAGGAAAACCCATCACTTCCAGTCTCCCCGAGAGAATGCTGCCAGTGCTGCAAAGGGAAGAGCTCACACACGAAGATACCCGACAACAGAAGGTAGCCGAAGTAGCAGCGCTGGCTGACTTTATACGTTGGTGCGCACCCCAAGAACGGCAGTTAATTCTCAGGAGCTTGCTCCATCACTACTAGTGCTTGAGCTCTCTTCTGCCTAATGCCTTCCTCACGAAGGACCACCACAATCTTCCAGAAGCTTTCTAGACCAGTGATCAGCGACCCTCGAAGAAGTCTTCTCCCCCCCTTTACACTCACTACCACTTTGGTAGTGACCCCCGAGTCCCTTCAGGACAAACAGTGTAGATAGTCAGGATTCTGTTGTTATAATATCTACTTAGCTCATCTGCTCTTGTTTAGTTTTGCCCCAGGTCACCTTCATCTGGTTATCATAGTCTACTTATGCCGGTTACAGTACAATTGGTATGCTTGGAGATATGGTCCATCTCATATATGAAGGCCACATTCTTGATAGTTGACGATCGCCACGCCAATGTTTACTTTTTGTTTATGTATCCATTTACCATCAAGTGGTGCGTCAAGTGAAGGCTTTGATGCGACGAGTCAGCGCGTCCAGGAGGTGCTGCTTCGTGCTGCAATTGGTGAACTACTTGGGGGTGGCGCGGCAGGCGGCGAGAGAGGTCTCGAAACGGAGTTTGGAGGGCGTGTGTAGGGTCGTTCGTAAATGCTGTACGCAAAATATATGTTACTTTAAAAATTATGCAGAGCTCGCAAAAATTAAACTATAGGTATCTGTTCGTAAATGTATTATATAAAGCAAACAAACGCTATTCTCGTCTGGCTTGTAATGCTTCGAAAAGAATCCCACGGATGGCACGCACAACATTTCAGCGCGTGGTCTGAGCCACATTTTTCCTCAAGAGGTAGTGTGTTTGTAAAGTTGACTGTTCTTCTATTACTGGCTCNAGCGCGTGGTCTGAGCCACATTTTTCCTCAAGAGGTAGTGTGTTTGTAAAGTTGACTGTTCTTCTATTACTGGCTCGAAACCTGTGTTTAATTTTTATATAAATCAGTTTAATAATCTTTTTTATTAAGAACAATATTATGCAATATTTCTGTATGTTTTTGGAATTAATATCAAACACGTAAGGAAAGCGGGGTTGGAGAGGGAGATAANTATTATGCAATATTTCTGTATGTTTTTGGAATTAATATCAAACACGTAAGGAAAGCGGGGTTGGAGAGGGAGATACGACACGAAAAAAGGTTTTGAAATCACATTTCATTTGGATATGGGTAGTTTTATTGTGCATTTAATTTTGAACACCTATACATTACTACTTTATCACAAAGTTTAATTTGTAACACTAACATTCACTGTTTTGTGACCACGTAAAATAAAATGTATTAATTAATCTAGAAACTCATTCTTATCCGCGTATTTCCTGCTTGTCTGATGTGCACCGGAAGTGCACTCAGAATAGCCAACGTAATATTAATTTTCGTTTGTTCATGCATCAACTGATACAGGTTTTGTAAATGGCACATTGTTTGTTTGGAATATGTCAAGTTGACACTCACTGACTGTCAGAATCTGGCCAACTTATATGAAATGAAGTATAGTATGGGCCACCGTGTCTATTCCTCTGAGGAACAAACACGTGTTCTTACCTTAACCCCGCGTATTCATTCTAGAGTGATTCTTACTTTATACATCATAGCTGTCAATCCACAAAGGAGAAGCAGGAGACCACGTCTTGATACTTATATTGCTGAAACTAGTGTAGGACTGTGGGCTAGCCTTAACCGGGCGCAATTACATCACAGAACACAACACATTTGAAGGCCACTCGTACCTTGAACCAAGTACTCCGGTACTGGGAACATTGTAAGGTAGAACCACAACAATGGGAATACACGCAATGAAGCAGCTAGACAACCAGATCAGATAACCCACTCCATCCGTTGCGTTGAACTTCGCTGGTTGAAGTGATAGGACTGATTCTGGTTGGCCTAACTTCTTCTGGTTACACATTAGCCAGGGAACTCGTCGCCTGCTCCTACTTCACATGTGGTACACCTTAGTACCTTACCCTTATGCCCTTCACCGATAGAAGCAGTGCAAGGTGGAGAGCTAAGAAGGCAGCTACTGCCTTTAAACCAAGTCAGTTGCTCTGTAAACCTCTGCCATCTGCCTTCAGCAGCTCCTCCCCAAGGAAATGAGCTCAAGCCGCCCGATGACTGATGAGGTCTCACCTCCCAGTATCCCTAGTGGCCTTTTCCAGCACCTCAGAAGATTGCCGGAGAACCACTTCTCCTGGTGGCATGCATGTGTTGTTGGGTATTTCCTGCCCCTTCTTCATGCTGTCACCACCATTGAGAACGCCAGAGTAGCTCAGACCAGGGAGCCTGAGCTACCCTACCCAGCCGACTGTCCAGATCGCCACCCACAGCCAGGACACTGCCATCGGCTAGCTTACCATCCAGGATCTACCTCGGGTGAGACCCAAACAAGGTAAAGCGACACCAGACGTAAGTCAGTTACCATCACATCTGACTTTGTACTCTGTTGGCGGCCTACCCGCCCTACTGTTTACCGAGGGATAGTTACGGCCCAACGTAATATAGTGCAAACTCCCCCTCAGTGAGTATGGGAGCCAGTGTTTCTGTCTGGCACTAAGTGAACCCTTGTCTGATCGTGACTTAAGTCCCCTATACAGTCGCATGTCAACGTAAACATCATATGTAAAGGAAGTGTAGTATAGATGCTCTACACTTGCAAAGCACAGTTTTTACCAGTTAAATGTTGTCAACGTTGATGAAAAAAATTAAGTAACGACATTCTTGTAATCNCTACACTTGCAAAGCACAGTTTTTACCAGTTAAATGTTGTCAACGTTGATGAAAAAAATTAAGTAAAGACATTCTTGTAATCTACAGCCGCTGGTGATCAATAAAATGGTGTCATGATCGTACTTGTGACTGTTTCGAGATATTGATTGTGATGCATGCAGACATAAACACTATTTCACGTATATATTTTGGTCGCTCTTCCTCATTCGTAGTTGCTTATGAAAGTAAACAAATACAGTTTCAATCTTTTCTTCTTTCAGTAAAGTGTGAAAAA
This sequence comes from Clitarchus hookeri, assembly GCA_002778355.1. NCBI lineage: Eukaryota > Metazoa > Arthropoda > Insecta > Phasmatodea > Phasmatidae > Clitarchus > Clitarchus hookeri. The sequence continues at coordinate 155,503 of NQII01001802.1, forward strand.
GCCACATCCTCATTTTATTCTTTAATATTTGCTGTGAAAAAAAACGTAAGATGCGGAAGTGAATCAATATATTAGTGCATATTCCGGGAACATGTACCATTTTAAATATAGGAGTTCTGGAAGGACAAAAATAAATTGGTGTAAGACATGGGAAAACGTAAGGTACAGGAATGTAAAAGTAGGGTTCTACTGTATTTGTTCACAAAAATTAGAGCTGTTCCAATTCACAAAATTATGCCAATTTCCTAAGTCACTGATGATGTATGGATTCTGTAATGCTGATTTACCGATGTGCTGGCATTGTGAGGAAAAGACTTTTGCTTATATTTAAATTGAATTTATAAAAAGACAAGGTTCCAACTACTCACAGTCTAGTACTTCTCGACAGGCACACACACAAAGGACGACACATTTTTCACGTGGTTGTGCTGACCTACAACGGGCGTCGTCGTTAATTTGATCTCGCCTTGCCACAGTCGCGGCATCCTAAGAACAGCCGTTACGCCGCACATGCAACACCACGCCTAGAAGCCAGGGTTGGCTCGGCTCAGCTGATGCCTCCTGCTGTGCTGCAACCCCCTTCGCACCACACTGCCACATTCTACCCCTCCGACCTGCGGCCACGAGAGAGGAACTAGCCGCCAATTACGGCCGCCTTTGGCCATCTCCGCCGCCCTCTCTCTCCGTGACCTCTCAGCTACCCTCGTACCCCCCGCACTGGCCCTGTGCACTGCATATAAATAGAGCTTGCAGTCTAGTGTTCGAGGTTGTCTCACATCAGTTCAGTTGTATGCCGTTACTCTGCCCGACCGCCTACCGACTTCACGTTATCCTTTGCAGAACGTCACTACCCGAGAGTCAACCGACTTTTTCACTGCTATATGCAGCTTCTATCGAGAGTCCTACTCTGCACAACACCACCACACTGCTCGCCAGCACACCGAAGCTGCCTTTCTTCTAGCTACCTTGCAGCTTGCCTTTGTTGACATGAGTCCGAGTATCGCTGATTTGGGGTCGCATTCACCCCCGTGCTGCAGCTTCTTCCAAGACTAGGGAACATAGGATCTGCCTTTTAGGCCCTAGTCAGTGTACAGGATGGTTTATGTGTGTTTACTGACAAGTCAATAGACAGACATAATCCAAACTTGGTTGCGTTGTCACTCCCAGCACTCTATATTTCTCAAGCTTGCTCCTGTTATCTCCTGCCTAGTCACCATACCCTTTTACATTCTTGCAGGAGTAGTCACGAGCCAGAACCTTGTTCCCTACCTCAGTCCTTTGAAGCACTGTCTCGACGTGGAGCTTAGGAAGCCTGCCTTCCTGGGTAACACCAGAGCAGTTGCTTCCTTGGACTATCGCTCCCTCCAGTACGTGCCTGGGTCCACCAGCGATGTCCCGCTCACCAAGTAGCCACGAGAACGGAGGCCCTGAACCTGCTACTGTTACCCTGTGTCTGGTTCTTGGGTCTGCCAGCGACGTCCTGCTCACCAAGCCACTAGACTGAAGGCCAGTAGACCAGGCTGCCTACCCCATCCAACAGCCTCTCCTTATTTCCATCAGGCTGTGCCTACTCCTTTGATCACCCACTATCCACCTCTCTGTTCTGTCATACCCCCTTATGCCTCATCATAGGGCTGGGCGGGAGAAAGAAGCCAAGCAGGGACCAGCCCTGGTTGAAGTCCTGGAGGGGTCCAGATCCAGGTGCAAACCAGGTGTACTCTTGGAAAAAGGTAGAAGCTGCTTGCCAGAGAGGGTCAGCCACTAAGCACATCCAGGATATCACAGAGTCTCATCCGGCACATGCCATGTGCCCTGTTGCCATTACTGCTGCCGCCACCTAAGAGACGGCGCACCTTCACCCGACCTGCCAGTGTTGACAAGGTGGTCAAGCGACTCAATATCACGCATGGATACACCCAGACATGTGTGCCTACACAACCGACACTTGGTAGCGCACCTCCCAAGGCCCAGCGCACTGTAATATAGGTTGCCAAATTCACCACTGCTGAACCCCAAGAATAACTCCGTCAGAGCAGCGACTCCCGCTTCTCAGTCGTCGGGACGGGGGGAGAAAGCCTTGACGTCGCCTGCCATCTGCCAGACTAAATAGGTAGGGCTCCACTTTTAAGGTATGAGCTAATTTCGTCATTAAAATTTTGCAATTTCGTCAAAAAAAATTTCATTTCGTAAAATACATTTTTAGCATAAAATGCATGCATCAATACTATTATTATAACATGAATTTGTTGATTTTTGTTACAATTTCACTTAAACTAAATGGAATGTGTTATTCATTCTTTTAATTAGTGGAAAAAATAAAAAAATATTTAACGATAAGAATGAAATGACAACCTTATGAGAGAACAATTGTCATGTAACACACAATGTCACGTCACAGTAATTTTGGTGCAATAAATCTTGTACTATCTCCGAATACACTGGGAAACCACAGGAAAAACTGCAACAATTCATAAAGGGCTGCAAGGCCGAATTCACTCGCACTAAGCTCCCGAAAGCATTATGGATTACGAAAGCCAAAGCTCAGCTGGAGGGCAAGGCTCGCAAATGGTGGAATCGCTATGTCGAATTTGTCACAAACTGGGATCAATTCTCTGAGATACTAATTGCCCATTTTTCGGGGAAATCAGTGCTGTCATAACTGACCAAGGAACTGTACAGCCAGTGCCAAAAACCCAGGGAATAAGCTAGAATTTTCATTAGGCGAAAGGTACTGCTACTTTAGCACTTACAGCCAAGCCAATCCAAAGAGGCCAATGTAGAAATGATCATGTTGCAGTTACTCCCCGAGATCAAACATTTTCTGTGTAACCCGCCCCCGCAAGGGATTGAAGAGCTACCTACACGTGCATGGGTCTGTGAACAGGATGTAGCCAAGGAGAAGTGGGCCAGTCACCCTGCCCGGCCCACTCCAGCTGCGCTGCCGGGTAACAAAGAAACAGGAGGGATGTGTGAAAGGCAGCATCCCCTCCCCTACCAAGTCAGAGCATACCTAAATGCTGGTATTGCCCAGAACGACACTTCCATCGCGATGCCTGGTGCTACAAGGCAGACGCTGCAAGAAGGATTTTCAAGCCAGCGCTTCGAAGGTTATGGACCCTGTCCAGAACAAACCAAAGTCGAACGATGACACGCAGAAACCGGCAGGAAACGCAGTGGCGGGGGAAAACTGGGGGTCGCCAGCACCGGCAAAATAAGTGAGGCCCAAGAAGTGGCGGTGTTACAGAAAGAGGGTAAAACCGAAGAATCGCCGCATATCACAGTTAAGATTGACGACTGCGAATTACTGGCAATGCTAGACACTGCAGCGAATGCCAACTTCATTTGCCAAACAGCTATACTTAAGGGCTACCCAAGATGCGAAATTCCGGGACACTACCACCGTGAATATGGCCCACGAGGGGTCACATCTGTCAATTGAAGGGGCAATAAATCTATTGATCCAGGTGGGAGAAGAAATCATCCCGACCGAATTTTTTGTGACCCACAAGTTAAGAGAAACCATAATTCTAGGGCAACTGTGGCTAGCCAAGCAACAGGTAACCATTGACTGCCAGCAAGGAAAAGTGTATCTTAGGAACCGAGAAGCAGAGGTCNCATGCAGACTTGCTCTCCATCCAGATGTCAACATCTGGTTTGCTGTGTGGGTGGGTGCAATATGCCACAAATAATTGCATATTCTGTAGTTGGTAAACTTATGTGTTAAGAACAGAAAGGCAAAGAAATAAGAAGTTCTTGAGGCAGAAAAGCTGCATTGTGCTTGTGTTACCTTCTCATTGTCTGGCACCCTCCTGTCACCCCCTCTGCTGTCACCTTTTGTCGACTTGGTGCCGCTGTGAAAACAGTCACTTGTCAATGTCAAGCTGTTATCATCTCACAGCAGGGTGGAGCTTGCTCGGGACAAAAACTACAAACTGTGTTTGTAAAAACTGTTGAAGTTGAGCACCTTTCCAGTAATGCTTTTGCTTCCTTACATGGGAAAACTTTCAATCTTCACAAAGACAAGACATCAATTATATAAACTGAAGAATAACAGGAACTACCAGCAACATTTTATGTTTGTCAAATTGACAGAAAATGATTTGCAGCTCATACATTGGCAAAAGCGCGGATTCGGTCAACATGGGCAAATTTGGCAGAAGCCTATTTGAATCCTCATAGCTATAACAAAAATAAGCTTCTCTTCCAGAAAATGTCAGCTTTGACGTATGATCTGCTTAAATATGGTTGTGTTATACAAGGTTAGGGCAGGAACAAAAATAAACAGGCAAGTTTTCATTGGCTGGACTGGAGAATTATCACATGAGTGGTGACTCATAAATTCAGAGGTCATAGTTCCATGTGTGAGAACCTCAGTTACTGTATAATTCTTAATGCATAATTTTTTAATTGTAAATCCAGCTCTATCTGTTGGTTAATCTGCGGCAGTCGTTCACAATGCCAAGCCTACTTGTTTTGAGAGGGAGAGGGGTACAGGCCTGAACGTGTTGGTTGTTTTATTAAATCAAACTGCATCTTAGATTCACATGTAAACTTTTTTTTAGAAATTCTAATCACTAAAACTGAGGTGCATCTTAGAATCGATTGCATCTTAGACTAGAGGAAATATGGTAACATCTCCAGTCCTTATACTAAGCCAAGGGGTAATTTTAGAGGATCTGAATCTGTAAAAATTTTTGGCTTACAATATGATAAATACTGCCAGTTAAATTTAACAAGTAACAAATTTTAATGTACAAAAAATTAATTAGTAACTGAATTTTCAGTTTACAGCAGTACACGTGATTTCAAAATACCAAAAACCAAATTTTTCCGTTGGAGAAGTTTTTTCCTCCCCCTCCAGAATTGTTACTCTTGTGGTCTGTGATTTTGTGTTGGTTCAACATAGATAGTTTTCTTGATGATTCTAACTTATCAGAGGTTGAATATCTAGAAAAGCAGTTGGTGACTAACGATGGTGAACGCATAAACAGTGTTTGTGAAATAGCTGGCACCAGTTCGGTGTTGTCACCATTGGCAACCACAAGAACTGTGTTCCAAAAGCTGGAGGGCGAAATGTCACAATGTTTTTTCTCCTAACCACATCAGTAATTTAAAAGTTAAGTCAAGTCTCATACATTATATACACTATTTACAGCTTTCCAAACAGCAGTACTGAAATGAACAGAAGCCTGGGCTTATTTTCGGCAATGGATACAGTCCATTTAAATACTTGCAGGAATTGCACAGATTTATTACATTTTCTTTTTTTTTATATTTAATGGCAGGTCCAGTACTCAGTGTAGTATACTATATTTGTGGCTCTGTTTATTTTATTTCTGCCGGGTTTGTGGNGGGGTTGGTGGGTGTTTTAGTTTAATGTCTTATGTGAGACTGTATTGATTTGCGATTCTTCTTATGGGACTATCTGTTATCATTTGGAATTGTACATAATTTTGATGAAAAAGTGGATAATTTTGCTAGTACATAAATAACATTAAAATTATTATAACTTGGAAAGTTGTAACTTTACCAAAATAATAAATGGTTGTAAATATATTGCTGTTCATATGGATGTGAGCAATAAACACACTCAGTAGGTAAATACAGTGTGGCCACAGACCTGGAAAATCGGGAAATATCAGGGAATTCCTTTAACCGGGAAAATATCAGGGAAATTTAAGATGCATCATAGAATTTTATACCCATCTGAACTTTTTCCAGTTTGTATGCTACGTGTTTTGCTCTGTAAGCGAACAAAGCTAATTTTTTAGCAGGTGACAACATAACTCTTAGGGTTTGGATTGGTATTGCTAGCGGCTTTTCACGGTACAAACATCCCTTTAGGTGAAGTGAAGCTCGTTGTGATTGGTTTGTGGTTCTTGTAATAGGGATTGTCACGTGACCCATAATCAATCACAAACACGGTTACTTGCCACAGTTCCGTAACCGGCCAAAGATGGCCTCACCGACTGCCGACATCGTAAACAATTGTAAAATGTTGATGTACTCATTGAATGGAATGTGGAAGTGTTAAATTCGTATTCGTGATAGGTGAATTTGTTTGGGATACAAGTTAAGCGACAATCACTCAGAAATGTTTCATTATCAACGGAGAAGAGTTAATGGCATATGTAGTTATTTGCAACAAAGAATGCATTGGTGATAGTGTGCAATCCAAAGCCGCGTTGTTATGTTGACAATTTTTTTGTGGATGGATAATTTGACTTGAGGTGAGTAAGTTTGATCACTTTTTCACAAATTCGACAATGTTTTAATCTGGTTTTACATAGTTTTGTAATCCATGGTCTTTCAAAAGAAATCAACTTCCTACTTGCAGCACCACATCATCGTTATTACAATTGAAAACACCATTATAATTTATTAAATAAAAAGCCTAACTACTGTAATTTTGAAATAATCATGCGGGAAATGCTAAAACTGACAATTCGCTGTAATTTGTATTTTCAACATTTGTTTAACAACAAATTTACTGTAATAAAAACGTAGACGTAACGAAATAATATAACCTGCAATTTTAACCAATTTTCTCTACAGTCGTGTCCTAATCCGCTAATTTAAGAACTATGGGTTTAGGTATTGTGTTGGATGGATTCTAACGTCAATAACAGCACCGCATGCGTGAATTTCGAAACTGCTGGCTTCTTAGAAATGTTTTTTCCCTACGCAAACTTTTTTTTCCGTTGTTTTGTCGCTCTTTGCAATTAACATTTTTTTAAAATGCTATAGTACAATCACATTGTTTCGGATATTCAAATATAACATATAAATTAATTTTCTTAAAAAAAGTTATTCATTACGTAACAAATAACATGACTATCCGTTCATCCTATCTTATGTTCACTTTTTAAGATATGGTGGACATTCATATTTGTTTTCAGCCGAAACGCATTATACAATACGTAAATAAACAACAGCAGAGTTGAGTAAAATTCCCATGTCGTTGTGCCACTTGTGCAAGTCCATATAAGGAATTATGGATAGGATTGGGAATAGCCTGAGAAATGTATTTTGTAGTGCGTTATTAAGCGAGTTTTGTGTGTGTATATTTTGCATCCAAAATTGCTTTTGCAGTGCCAATTTCCTAACAAAGGTGCTGATTTTAACAAAACCAAATACAGTAGCACAATTCTTGCCCATTTCACATTCTTTGTTTGCTATTGTCCACCTAAAATTTACTGAAGGTTTGTTTTCTCAGCCTTATATTTGGCAGCAATATTTTTTGTGTTTACATGTACTGTTGATTTTAATTTTGAGAAATAAATGAGGAACTTTGCACATATTATTCGTGCCTTCTGTTTCTGTAGAAAAATGTGCTCTTTGTGCAGGTGCCTTGTAAAATGACAGCAAGGTTTCAGGATGACTGGCTTATTGACCCTAATTGGGGTTGGCTTGATAAAGTTTCTTGTGACCCAACAAAAGCCAAGTGTAAAGTGTGCAACACATAGTTTACTTTAGGCAACATGGGCCATACTGTAGTCAAAAGCCATGCTAAAGGGAAAAAACACTTATCAAGGGTTAGTGACAAAAAAACACTTTCAATAGGTGAATTTTTTTAAAACTTCACAAGAGGACAACATTGATTCAGTGCCAGCGTCTCCAAACAGTCAACACTGTCCATCGACATTTGTTCAGCCCCCAGAGAAACAAATTATCATGGATGTACCTCACTGCAGTGTTAAGGCATTTGTTATTAGTGAACAAGTGAGTCGTGCAGAAATACTGTGGTGGTTGCAGACAATTATTGCACATAAATCCATGCGTACAGCAGTAAAGTATATTAATTTGTTAAAAGTTATGTTCCCAGACAGTGTTATAGCCAGTCAGGTGCAACTTCAAAGAAACAAGATTGCATATTCTATACTATTTGGTATTGCACTTCACTNCAGGTGCAACTTCAAAGAAACAAGATTGCATATTCTATACTATTTGGTATTGCACTTCACTTCAAGAAACAGTTGCTGGAATCAGTGAGTGCTTGCAAACATATTGTAGTGGGTTTTGATCGCTTAACAGAGTGAGTCAAGAGATTCAAATGGATCTGAACATACGCTTTTGGGACAATGATAGCAATGAGGTAAACACTAGATTTTTAATTCCGCTTTTATGTGCCGCGCCAAAGCAGATAATCTTAGAACAACTTTCAAAGAAGCAGTGTCACCACTTGACCTGAAGAAAATTCTTCAGATTTCAATGGATGGGCCCAATGTGACCCACAAGTTTTTCAGAGATCTAAAATCAGAACTGGACATTGGTGAAAATAATCCAGTTATTCTCAACATGGGAAGCTGTNAGTTTTTCAGAGATCTAAAATCAGAACTGGACATTGGTGAAAATAATCCAGTTATTCTCAACATGGGAAGCTGTGTTTTGCACAGTATGCATGGTGCGTTTAAGGCTGGCATTGAAGCTTCTGGGTGGAATATTGTGCAGTTCCTTAGGTCACTGTATTATCTTTTCAAGGATGTTCCAGCACGGCGTTCAATGTTCACAGAGTATTCAGGCTCATCAGAATTCCCGAAGAAGTTTTGTGCTGTCCGTTGGTTGCAAAACGAGGATGTGGCTCAACGAGCATCTGATATGATTCCACATTTAAAGGAAATGATCCGTGGAGCAAAAATAGAAAAAAGAGAACCCATATGTGCAAGCTATAAAACTGTTGCAAATTAGTTGCTGACCCACTGCTTCCAGCAAAGTTGGCTTTAAGTCTTTGGCTTCGGAAACTCAGCCGTTCCTGTTAGAATATCAGACTGATGCCTATTGTATACCATTCCTTCACAGCTCTCTCACAACTGTCATTCTGAATATTATGAAGAGATTTGTTAAGGAAGATGTTTTGAATNTCCTTCACAGCTCTCTCACAACTGTCATTCTGAATATTATGAAGAGATTTGTTAAGGAAGATGTTTTGAATGAAGCACAAAATCTTGTGCGTGTGGACATTGAGAATAGAAGTAATCTTCTAAGTTCTTCCAAAGTTGATGTAGGGTATGGTTGCCGGAGGACACTGAGAGATTTAGGTAAACTGTCCAAGGAACTGGATAGCGAACTATTTTATAAAGATTGTGTTATGTTCTTGAAAGCATTTGTCAAGAAGTTATTGGAGCGTTCTCCGTTGCAGTTCAACCTAACTAAAGATGTTTCTGGTTGGGATCCCTCTGTTGCAGCTATGGCAAACGTTCGTAACAGTAGACTGAAGAATCTTCTCACAATCCTTGAAAACAACAACTGGATTGATGGAGCTGTTGCAGACAGAGTAGATAGAGAATTTTGAGAGTTATGTTCTCAGCCTAGTGTGGAAAAGTGTCTACAGAGCTACTCCAGATCAGAAAAACGAGTTGACCACTTCTGGCGAAATGTCATTCATGAGAATGGCAACCCGATATCTGTGAAGATAATCATGAAGATCGTCATGATACTTTCCCATGGCAATTCGAATGTTGAACGTGGTTTCTCAGTTAATAGTGAGTGCGTCGTTGATAACATGAAGAATAAAACCTTGGTTGTGCAAAGGATGGTCTATGACTTNTCTCAGTTAATAGTGAGTGCGTCGTTGATAACATGAAGAATAAAACCTTGGTTGTGCAAAGGATGGTCTATGACTCTATCATGGCACCAGGTGGTGACCTGTCAGATTACAGAATTTCCAAGTCACTTTTGCTATCTTACAGAAATGCACGAGCCAGACTCACCGAAGAAACTGAGAAGCGCCAGGAAGAAGCAAATGCGATNTTTTGCTATCTTACAGAAATGCACGAGCCAGACTCACCGAAGAAACTGAGAAGCGCCAGGAAGAAGCAAATGCGATCAAAGAAAATGTGACATTTGTAGAAAACGTCTGGCCAAAGAAAAGTCTGATTTGGAGGCAAAAAAAGCTAAAATGCTAGCCTAAGTTCGGGCTATTGAGGAACAAATAAATACCATGAAGCAGTAATAAGCACATTATGGCTTTATCAATTTTAATGTGTAAATGTATGCACACTTGGAATGTTATTTCAGGAATAAAATAATGCATATTTGATTTTCTTAAGTAAACAATTTTTCGGTGTAGTTTTGAAATGTCTTTTGAAACAAAAAAAAATTGTTGTAAAATATCAGGGAATTTTTTTTAGAAAATTTTNGGTGTAGTTTTGAAATGTCTTTTGAAACAAAAAAAAATTGTTGTAAAATATCAGGGAATTTTTTTTAGAAAATTTTTGGAAAACCTGGAAATATCAGTGAATTTTGAAATAAAATTTTTTGTTGCCACCCTGAAATATTTTTAATGACGTTAACCTCACACTTTTGGGATTTTCCTCAAAATAAAATTTTATTCTTACTCTACAAAACAAGGAATTGAAAGAGTTTTTTTAGACGACATACATTTAAATTATTCCAATAACTTTTTGAAGTACGTTATTTACAAAAAAACATAAACTCTATGATTATAATCCTAATAGGAATCTCTGAACACGTGTTATTTTATGACAATCCATGGATGATTACTTCACAAAAATCATGATACAAAATAATTAATTTGCAGAATCGTTCACTTAATACAACGCTCCGCCTGTTTTCCAAAACCAACCAATTTAAACTTGGGAACATAAATATGTTTGTAGAAAGTGTTTTTAAGCCTACTTTCCAAAGGAAAGAAATGCTTATGAGATCACTTTCCTGTGTGTGTGTGTATCCCATTTCAATTTTTGAACACATAAACCAAATTTAGCCAACCTCTGTACATATATAGTGCTTAGTAAGGACACCTTACTTTTATAGTTTTCGACCATGTCGGGCACTTACTTTCAAAATGGTGGCCATTTTAATATTTAGGGTGATGTCATTTCTCGGGAACCATTCAACCAATTCAAACCAAATTTCGTATGATGGCAGACCATCATGTAAGCATTAAATATTTTTATGGATATTGTTAGTCCACCATTTTGGAAGATAGCACCAAATGTAAAAAATAAAGATAATATTTGCATTATATCTCAAAAACTATCAAAGCAATTTTCACCCAATTTAGCATGTAAGTAATATTATGACAGGTCAGAAAGCAATTAAACTTGATTAGGTACTTATTTTCAGAATGGTGGCTAAAGAAATATTTTAGGTTTATTTAGTGGTATATAATATACCATTTACCCATTTTGACCATATTTTGTATGCCGAAAGTATTTTTACAAGTGTCGTCTATGCCAACACATAGCCCCTTTTTTCAGCCATTATAGTAGTTAGTGCCACATGAAAAATAAAGTTTTCTGTCATCTCTGTAAACTATAAACTGATTCCTACCAAATTTGGCAAACAAGTAGTACTGTTGACGTGTAACACATTTTGGAGTAGAAGCCTTGCTGACCCCCTTCGCGAGTGCCTACCAGTTGACAAGTATCATGAGTTACACGTGTCAAGGTTGTGCCGAGTAAGAGCTGGCATATCGCCGGAGCACCCGGAAAGTGCTACGTAAATACGNTCTCAGTTAATAGTGAGTGCGTCGTTGATAACATGAAGAATAAAACCTTGGTTGTGCAAAGGATGGTCTATGACTTTATCATGGCAGCAGGTGGTGACCTGTCAGATTACAGAATTTCCAAGTCAGTTTTGCTATCTTACAGAAATGCACGAGCCAGACTCACCGAAGAAACTGAGAAGCGCCAGGAAGAAGCAAATGCGATCAAAGAAAATGTGACATTTGTAGAAAACGTCTGGCCAAAGAAAAGTCTGATTTGGAGGCAAAAAAAGCTAAAATGCTAGCCTAAGTTCGGGCTATTGAGGAACAAATAAATACCATGAAGCAGTAATAAGCACATTATGGCTTTATCAATTTTAATGTGTAAATGTATGCACACTTGGAATGTTATTTCAGGAATAAAATAATGCATATTTGATTTTCTCAAGTAAACAATTTTTCGGTGTAGTTTTGAAATGTCTTTTGAAACAAAAAAAAATTGTTGTAAAATATCAGGGAATTTTTTTTAGAAAATTTCTGGAAAACCTGGAAATATCAGTGAATTTTGAAATAAAATTTTTTGTTGCCACCCTGAAATATTTTTAATGACGTTCCTCACACTTTTGGGATTTTCCTCATAATAAAATTTTATTCTTACTCTACAAAACAAGGAATTGAAAGAGTTTTTTTAGACGACATACATTTAAATTATTCCAATAACTTTTTGAAGTACGTTATTTACAAAAAAACATAAACTTTATGATTATAATCCTAATAGGAATCTCTGAACACGTGTTATTTTATGACAATCCATGGATGATTACTTCACAAAAATCATGATACAAAATAATTAATTTGCAGAATCGTTCACTTAATACAACGCCTCTGCCTGTTTTCCAAAACCAACCAATTTAAACTTGGGAACATAAATATGTTTGTAGAAAGTGTTTTTAAGCCTACTTTCCAAAGGAAAGAAATGCTTATGAGATCACTTTCCTGTGTGTGTGTGTATCTCATTTCAATTTTTGAACACATAAACCAAATTTAACCAACCTCTGTACATATATAGTGCTTAGTAAGGACACCTTACTTTTATAGTTTTCGACCATGTCGGGCACTTACTTTCAAAATGGTGGCCATTTTAATATTTAGGGTGATGTCATTTCTCGGGAACCATTCAACCAATTCAAACCAAATTTCGTATGATGGCAGACCATCATGTAAGCATTAAATATTTTTATGGATATTGTTAGTCCACCATTTTGGAAGATAGCACCAAATGTAAAAAATAAAGATAATATTTGCATTATATCTCAAAAACTATCAAAGCAATTTTCACCCAATTTAGCATGTAAGTAATATTATGACAGGTCAGAAAGCAATTAAACTTGATTAGGTACTTATTTTCAGAATGGTGGCTAAAGAAATATTTTAGGTTTATTTAGTGGTATATAATATACCATTTACCCATTTTGACCATATTTAGTATGCCAAAAGTATTTTTACTAGTGTCGTATATGCCAACACATAGCCCCTTTTTTCAGCCATTATAGTAGTTAGTGCCACATGAAAAATAAAGTTTTCTGTCATCTCTGTAAACTATAAACTGATTCCTACCAAATTTGGCAAACAACTAGTACTGTTGACGTGTATCACATTTTGGAGTAGAAGCCTTGCTGACCCCCTTCGCGAGTGCCTACCAGTTGACAAGTATCATGAGGCACGTCGACAGCCAGAACGGATCGCAGTTACACGTGTCAAGGTTGTGCCGAGTAAGAGCTGGCATATCGCCGGAGCACCCGGAAAGTGCTACGTAAATACGTAGGAAAGTGGGAGAAATTGCAAAGCCAAGCAAGAGCACCTCTAGCTTCATGCTTGAGAAAACGGCTGACCAATTGAAAGTGGGGGCCACGAATACGGAGAAGAGGGGAACAGTTCATTATCACCGAGCTGAGAGAAGAGTTACGTCAAGAAATCGCGAGAAGACGTCAGAACGAACCCAGAACAGCAGTCCAGGGGAGACGGCACCAAACGCGGGCCTTTTCCAAGGCCACCCACATCGCCGGATCTCATCCACAGCCGACAACGTACCAGCAGAGTTAAGTATCAAGTCGCCGTGCAGAGAAGCCCCCCCTCCACCATGACGTCACCCACAGTTAATCCGAGTTAGCCAAAATAGAGTAGCACACCTCGGAAGTGTTTCTGTATGTTGTGTTTGTTTAAATTCGAGACAATATATCCATCCAGTTAAGGGAAACGTTAAAAGACTCCTTTATTGATATACCCTCAACCGTCAAGGCACCTTATAGTGTGTGCCTGGAAGAAATAACTCCGACCCTATGAACCACCCTGTGTGCCACAGGTGGGGAATAGCGTCACTGTGATAGATGATTTTAAATGATATGTATCAGGTATGTGAGACACTTATTTTCAAAATGGTGGCCAAATTGTCCACTTAGCTTAGAATTTTATATTGTCGAAACCATGTAGTAAATTACAACTTAACTTTATATGCTGACAGTAGATATTACAGCTTTCTAATGTGTCTGCCATTTTATAATATACAGTGCAGTCTCGGTTAACCATCACCCTTTTAACCGTGAGTTTCTGTTAACCATCAGTAAACTGACACTGGAAGTAAAATAATAAAATTGGATACAAAAAACAAACGTAATAAACTAAAAATGAAATAACTTTTTTCTCNGACACTGGAAGTAAAATAATAAAATTGGATACAAAAAACAAACGTAATAAACTAAAAATGAAATAACTTTTTTCTCGCTTCATATTAGATCAAATTAAGCGCATTATTGAGTTGAACAATATGTATACTGTACTGTAATACATACTTTTGTCAATGAATACCCAGTAAAAATGCATTCTGTGCTTTGCGGAATGCGAATGACTCACGTTTGTTGTTTATGTACAACCTACATATGTACTTCGTAGAATCGTTCCGTCTTCACCACCACCCTACCGGAATTCCTAGACACTCATCTGCCCTCCCATTCCTACAGTCAGTTCAATAGCGGTAGTCACTTAGTCAGCAAGTCATTGTCCTCAGTCAAAGTGTTGTGTGTTTAAAAATGTCTGAGAAATGGAAACATGTTGTATTGGGACTTTCTCAAAAACTTGAAATTATAAAACAACTGCGTAAAGGAGAAAGCGCGACGAGTATCGCTCCGCTATATGGAATTAGGCTGACGACGGTCAATGATATTAAGAAAGATGCAGATAAAATCGAAAGTCATGTTTCAAAAATGCAAACGACAGATGGAGATGTCAAACTAAGAAAAACTATGAAGCCAGCAAAACTGGACCAACTGGATACAGTAATGTATCAGTGGTTCATTCAAGCCCGCAGTCAAGGGATACCAGTTTTTGGGCCCATAATAATGGCTAAAGCTATCGAGATGAACAAGAAGTTTGATGGGTATCCTTCATTTAATACTGGTATAGGTTGGCTTGATAAATTTAAGGGTTGACATGGCATAAGGCAGTTGGACATATAGGGTGATAAACTAAGCGCTGATAGTACAGTCATTGTAGAATATCGGGAAAAACTAATGAAAGAAATAAAAGATAGAAATTTGGTCAGAGAGCAGGTTTACAACTGTGACGAAACTGGCCTTAATTGGAAAGCACTTCCTGCGAAAACCTGAGCCTCCTTATCGGAAAAATCTGCACCTGGTTTTAAAATGCAAAAAGACAGCATAACTGTTATGGTGTGTGCGAATGCAAATGGCAGACGTAGGGTTCCTTTACTAATCATTGGGAAATCTAAATAGCCTCAAGCTTTCAAAAATATGAATTTAAATGTCTTACCTGCCAAATATTATGCACAAAAAAGTGCCTGGATGAGCCAGGATATATTTAATGAGTGGTTCCACAGTGTGTTGCGCCAAATGTAAAATCACATTTAAAATCTATTGGATTGCCTGAAGAAGCCATGTTATTAATGGACAATGCACCAACTCATCCTTCTCATGACTTACAAAGTGATGATGGAAAAATTACGTGGCACTTTTTGCCTGCTAACACTACCCTACTAATTCAGCCCATGGATCAGGGTATTATTGTTGAAAGCATGAAGCGACGATATTGAAAATGCTTTATTCAAAAGTTGTTCGCGTTGGGGATGAATTAATAAGTGTAAAGCAGTTTTGGAGGTCATACACTATTAAAGACGCAATTTTTAATGTCGCTGAAGCCTGGCAAGATATACCAGATGAAACATTAAAAAAGGGTTGGAACAAACTGTGGCCTTAGACTGTAAACGAGAATGAGGCCATAAACGAATCTGGAAATTATGAGGAAATTTTACATCTGTGTCAAGGAATTCCAGGTGGAGAAAACATATCAATAGGTGAAGTAAGTGAATGGCTGGGAATTGACAGATTTGNAAAATTATGAGGAAATTTTACATCTGTGTCAAGGAATTCCAGGTGGAGAAAACATATCAATAGGTGAAGTAAGTGAATGGCTGGGAATTGAAATATTTGATGGAGGCTTTGAAATATTAAATTATGAGGAACTTGTATTAAGTGCAACAGAGGAGGTAGAATATTTAAGTGAAGAAGAAGAGGATGATACACTCATGGATTGCCCCAAATCAATTAGCCACATTGATGCTGAAAACATGTTTTCCAAGTGCATTGAATGGTATGAGCAACAAGAAGAGGCAGACGCTACACAGATATTACTCCTACGTAAGATACGGAACACGACAGCAACAAAAGCCCATGGAGTATTAAAACAAAGGAAAATGACAGACTTTTTTAGGTAGGATTATACTACTAAACATATACATAATAGTACTGTATTAAATTTTGTTATTTTATCAACATAATAAACAGAAGTCTACAATATTTAATANCATAATAGTACTGTATTAAATTTTGTTATTTTATCAACATAATAAACAGAAGTCTACAATATTTAATATCAAATAAATATTGTCCTGTACATACTTCTATTGATTGCTACCTGTTTAAAATATAGTGCTAAATATTGTATACATTATTGTCTCTAGTATCTGTCGTGTCTTTGAAAAGGGGGGTGGGGGGCATTTCTATTATCCGTCTATTCTCTCAACCGTCACGGTGACGGTCCCAAGACTGACGGATAATGGAGACGCCACTGTAGTACCACATAAATAAATAAATTTTTGTCATATCTTGGGAAACAATTGGGAGCATGGTGGCTGAGCGGTTAGACTGCTCGCCTCCCACTAAGGTGAACCAGGTTCAATCCTCGGCCGGTCCACTCCGGATTTTCGCAAGTGGGAATTGTGTCAAACGATGCCGCCGGTTGGAGAATTTTCTCGGGAATCTCCTGTTCCCCTACCTTTTCGTTACGGCGCTGCTCCATACTAACCAAACTTTGCTGTCAAGACCTTGATGTTAAGAGGTGCCCAAATCTCTTCACTTACTCTGGAAACAATTGACAGTTTCCTACCAAATTTGGCAAACAAGTAGTACTGGGGCAGATGATGTAAAATTGTATGTTTAAAGTGATTCAGGCACTTATTTTCAAAATGGCAGACATATAGCCATTTTAGCTTAGAACGCTATATTGTCGAGACCATGTAATCAATTCCAACTTATCTTAGTATGCTGGCAGTATCAATTACAACCTTCGAATTTGTTTATACAGAGCCTCATTTCTCTGCCATTTTGTAAATTAGCACTACAATAAAAATTAAGTTTTTTATGTCATATCTCGGGAAACAATCAATCCATTCTTACCAAAATTGGCGAAGAAGCTAATTGTGGTGAGCCATATAACTGCTATATGTATTTTTGAAGTGTGACACGCTTATTTTCAGAATGGCGGCTGTAAAACCATTTTAGCTTAGTGTTCTATATCCACAAAACTATGTAATTGAGTTTATAATGTGTGTTATTGACATGAAGTAGTATACTGTACATAAGGAACAGAAATCAATGAAAATAACAGCGAACATGTATTACCAGCGAGAAAAATGATCTACTACAAGCAGGGTGTAAGTGAATAAACTGTATGGAACGGAGGTAATAGAAAAGGAAAAGAAGGCGAAAGAAGGTGAAACTAACCAAAACCCCAATGTAATTGATTTTAGCTTTGTTTTGTATACTGGCAGTATACAATCATTGAATGGGCTAATACATACATTTTTTGTTCTCCATTTATGATGATTGTCACAAAAATTATGGAGGTTTTATGCCATGTCTCAGCAACCAATCAACCGATTTTCACCAAATTCTTCACGCACCTAGCACTGTGGTAGGCCATGTAAACTTACTTGTTTAAAGTTGCTCAGTCACTTATTTTCAGAATGATGGCCCTGTAAATATTTTAGGTCGGTAAACCCTATCATTTGAAACATTAGACTTATTTAATTAAAATTTGATGCTTAATTCGAACTCCATAATGCAGTTGTTGTACACTAGCTCATACGAGGTTTTCTAGGTTCGAGTCCCGGGTAAGANCTTAATTCGAACTCCATAATGCAGTTGTTGTACACTAGCTCATACGAGGTTTTCTAGGTTCGAGTCCCGGGTAAGGCACATGTGTATTTGTAACTGTCTTACTACTGTTACGTATGTTTCTGGTTTCATATCTAATGATATTGCTTTCAACGAGACAAGTCCTACCTACCAACTCAGCTTTTAAGAAATTAGCAAAACATTAACTTCACCCATGTTGAGAAAAGTAGGCTCATTAGTTATATCAGTAACTTCTTGTTTCTAGTTTGGGCAGATCTGGGTCCCCTTTTTCAGAAGCTGTGTGCTGATCCCTTTGAGGAACCAGAATGAGTATTGAGCATTTTATCTATGTTAAAGGAACTTCCTTTTAAGCCATTAGTGTGAACAGACCACATCTTGTACTGAATGTGATGTGTGAATTTTAATTGCTATTGAGGTGGACATATGGAATATATTATTTGATTGTAACATCTCGGTGAATATTTTCAGACGAATTAACTTCCTGCAGTATTTAATGCGATCTATTTTCCTGTGAACCAACCATTTTGTACCAGTGTATGACCATGTAAACTGAATTGATTTGTAAGAGATGGAATCGCAGTACAGTAATATATTGTGCAGTCACCAGTTAGGTAGGTTTCAANTGTGTGAATTTTAATTGCTATTGAGGTGGACATATGGAATATATTATTTGATTGTAACATCTCGGTGAATATTTTCAGACGAATTAACTTCCTGCAGTATTTAATGCGATCTATTTTCCTGTGAACCAACCATTTTGTACCAGTGTATGACCATGCAAACTGAATTGATTTGTAAGAGATGGAATCGCAGTACAGTAATATATTGTGCAGTCACCAGTTAGGTAGGTTTCAANAAACTGAATTGATTTGTAAGAGATGGAATCGCAGTACAGTAATATATTGTGCAGTCACCAGTTAGGTAGGTTTCAATTTGGGACAGGTTTCTTCAAATTCTTTCCCAAACCAAGGGGGGTAATGTAATGTTGCAGCCAATTTTAATTAATATGTGTGAGAAGTATTAATTTTTTGTTATACTTTTGTAAAATAAAGAAATTGATTCAGTTTTGAGGTAGTAGTAGTTTGTATTTATTCTACATATTTTGGATTTCAAAATTTATAATTTTATTTTAGGTAGTTTGACAGTAGCAGTGATTATCGTAAGGTGATATAACACCTTTTTCTTTTATTAGAAAGCTAAGCACACTTAGTTGGTTGTTGTGATACGGTGCAATATAGGTAAGATGACAAGGGTCAGGCTGTGGCAACGCGATGAGATACATGCCGATGTTGCGAGGGGTGTTTGTGCTATTTTAGACATGATCACATCACGCGACAACCCGATTTGGCAGAAGACTCGCATAGTAACTACTGTACTGCACTGACATCTTTGGGCCAAGAGAAAATTCTTGTAGCTGTGCATAGGGTTAGTAAGAAGTAATTAATGCTAGCTAGGAGCCAGTGTGACCATGATGGATGTCGCTTTCGGCCAAATATACAGTTGAGCGGTGAAGCAGAGGTTGTCCAGTCACAAAGGAAATCCATTTCCCTATGTCTTAATCTCACAAGGGTATCTGTACACATCCTTGATTCCAACTTGGAATGTCTTGGTGATAAGATAGTCTCTTAGCAAACTAGGTAATGGAGATCACCTGTAATTTTATATTATGTTTTGCCATTTTTATTGTCAGTTGTACATATAAACACCTTATCTTTTCCACGACTGTATTTTTCATGAAAACCAAATTAATCAGTTATATCATCTTAAAAATGCTCTGATGGGTATAAAAAAACTTGCTTCTGAATGCACTCTATGATGATTATAGTGTTCTTTAAAAGGTTTTTGGCAATGATGGTGAGAAACTGAATGAATAATTACGTATCTTGATATTTGCGGTGTCATGTTTCCAAAATAAATTTTTCCTTCAAGTGACTATTTTTGCTGGTAGACTAGAGAACCAATTTAAATAAAATATAATACTAACATTATATTCTGGAATGTATGCTTAGTATGCAAAGTTTTTTATAGTGTTTGATGTTTAATCTTGCACAATACTTTTAATTTTTCTTAAGTGTGTAGCGTGCAGTGCTTAACCATTAATTTTAATTCAGAATTTTAGTTATTTGTCATTGGTGTAAGTCAACCAATATTAGCTTTACTGCACTTAAAAGTGTTATGTTTGTTATTTTCACACAATTTTTTGCTGCGATCAGATGAACCTTTATGGTGGCAGTAAGAAATTCAAACTCGTGGAGTCCTTTTTATTTCTTTACACATGAAGATTTTAAATAACATTTTTGTGTATCAGTACCATGCACTAATGTTATAATATAGTAGTAATTCTCATCAGAGAAACAGTTTGTGATAAATCCACTGGGGAATGTTTGGTTAAATCTAATGGACNAATATAGTAGTAATTCTCATCAGAGAAACAGTTTGTGATAAATCCACTGGGGAATGTTTGGTTAAATCTAATGGACTACTTGAAATTTGAAGAAGCCTGGTACTTTAAACTGCTCTCAAAAGAGCACACTATTGGATACTGTGAGACACACACACAAGCAAACAATACATCTCATATGCTAGACAACAGCAGCATTGAAAGTTAATGTGCAAATGAAAACAGTTAATAATCTGAAAAAGTTTAACGGAAGTTGTATTTTTATTCATTTTCGTAATGTAAATGAGATGATTAGTTAAGAAGAAGGGTAAAGTTTGTGTTACGATATAACAAGAGATGTGTATATGGCAAAAAGGTAGTAGATTATTTGTGAATGATTGTTCTGCAGCGGCATTGTAAAACTTAACTCTCCAGTTTTTTGTGTTCTAACAAATAATGGGAAATAAAGTTTTTTAATTCAATACTTTTATAACTTAAGTTGGTGTTTGTCGTAAATTTTCTTTGTGATCATCTCATTTGCAGTTATTCACTTAATATTGGTGTTTTCTTAAATTTGCTGGTTCGTCTTCCATTTTCAGTTCTTCATTTGCTTATAAAACACATAAAACAATTTGAAAAGACTGTTTAATGATTTTATTAATATGATGTAAAATTTAATTACTGTGAAATTATTAAGTAAATCAATTGAATGTATTTCATAACCTTAGTGTTTCCACATACATTTGAAAATACTACTTACTGATATTTATAACCAGTAATTTAATTTGTTTTGCAGTATTATACAGTGAAACCCTGTTATAACATCCCCTCTTATAGCATTTTTCTGCTTAATAGGCTGCCTTCTCTTGGTCTACAAACATGTTTTTCAATACAAAATTACCCTTTTATGAAGTTTTCCCCTATATAAGGCTGATATTTCTTGGGGCCCTTCAGAAATGTTATAACAGGGTTCCACTGTATTTAGTTTTACGTTGCATGGTTATGAGCTATTACAGTACCAATTTGGTGAGCAGAATTTTTTTTATGAAAACCGTAGTGTGATTCAATGTAGAGAGTGGTAAATACGAGTTACATCTTGGTGAGTATGGCCTCATAGAACAATTTGTTGTAGGGAAAAAATGTACACAGCTAAAGGTTTTGTTTCATATATAAGAATATTAAAAATTACTTTTAATAATGCAATTTTATACTAGGGTTATGCGAGATTTTTCATACTTGGTGACTTTCATGTTTAACACTGATAATATACCCACTTTAAGATTATTTAATTTATGTGTATATATCAGTTTCCAGTTTAAGATATCAGCTACAAAACACATGAAATTACAAATACAGTCAACTGTTGTTTCTAAGATCCCCAGTATAGCGATCCTCTCGAAATAATAACGACCCCTTCAAAATAACAACCAGTCTCCTGGGAACCATGAAAAGTCTTGAAATTGATAGTTTACTGTCAATATTTATTTCTTGAAAGCAAGTTCTGTGGAGAATACTTAATGTNATATAGTAGTAATTCTCATCAGAGAAACAGTTTGTGATAAATCCACTGGGGAATGTTTGGTTAAATCTAATGGACGACTTGAAATTTGAAGAAGCCTGGAACTTTAAACTGCTCTCAAAAGAGCACACTATTGGATACTGTGAGACACACACAAGCAAACAATACATCTCATATGCTGGACAACAGCAGCATTGAAAGTTAATGTGCAAATGAAAACAGTTAATAATTTGAAAAAGTTTAACGGAAGTTGTATTTTTATTCATTTACGTAATGTAAATGAGATGATTAGTTAAGAAGAAGGGTACAGTTTGTGTTACGATATAACAAGAGATGTGTATATGGCAAAAAGGTAGTAGATTATTTGTGAATGATTGTTCTGTAGCGGCATTGTAAAACTTAACTCTCCAGTTTTTTGTGTTCTAACAAATAATGGGAAATAAAGTTTTTTAATTCAATACTTTTATAACTTAAGTTGGTGTTTGTCGTAAATTTTCTTTGTGATCATCTCATTTGTAGTTATTCACTTAATATTGGTGTTTTCTTAAATTTGCTGGTTCGTCTTCCATTTTCAGTTCTTCATTTGCTTATAAAACACATAAAACAATTTGAAAAGACTGTTTAATGATTTTATTAATATGATGTAAAATTTAATTACTGTGAAATTATTAAGTAAATCAATTGAATGTATTTCATAACCTGAGAGTTTCCACATACATTTGAAAATACTACTTCTGATATTTATAACCAGTAATTTAATTTGTTTTGCAGTATTATACAGTGAAACCCTGTTATAACATCCCCTCTTATAACATTTTTCTGCTTAATAGGCTGCCTTCTCTTGGTCCACAAACATGTTTTTCAATACAAAATTACCCTTTTATGAAGTTTTCCCCTATATAAGGCTGATATTTCTTGGGGCCCTTCAGAAATGTTATAACAGGGTTCCACTGTATTTAGTTTTACGTCACATGGTTATGAGCTATTACAGTACCAATTTGGTGAGCAGAATTTTTTTAATGAAAACCGTAGTGTGATTCAATGTGGAGTGTGGTAAATACGAGTTACACCTTGGTGAGTATGGCCTCATAGAACAATTTGTTGTAGGGTAAAAATGTACACAGCTAAAGGTTTTGTTTCATATATAAGAATATTAAAAATTACTTTTAATAATGCAATTTTATACTAGGGTTATGCGAGATTTTTCATACTTGGTGACTTTCATGTTTAACACTGATAATATACCCACTTTAAGATTATTTAATTTATGTGTATATATCAGTTTCCAGTTTAAGATATCAGCTACAAAACACATGACATTACAAATACAGTCAACTGTTGTTTCTAAGATCCCCAGTATAGCGATCTTCTCGAAATAATAACGACCCCTTCAAAATAACAACCAGTCTCCTGGGAACCGTGAAAAGTCTTGAAATTGATAGTTTACTGTCAATATTTATTTCTTGAAAGCAAGTTCTGTGGAGAATACTTAATGTTTGTTGAAATTATATGGTTTTTTTTTTAAAAAAAAATTATATCCCATACTTAGTTAGTATTATGTCACATGGCAGCGTGAAGTTTATCCCCTTGCGACACACATGACTAGTGCCTGGCTGGGATTTAAATCTGGGACGTGTAGAATGGTTCAGTGGTTATGAACTGCTGGAAGCTTTGTACCTGTGGCCCTATCCAGGGGTTACGGGGCCCAGGAGTCTTGATTGTCAGGCAGAATAGTCCCTGCGGGATTGCCGGATCAGCAGGCATCATGCTGCTTTATTTCCATTGGGCCTGGGCTCGCTGTGCTGCGTAGAAAAATCAGCAGCTTGGGCATGGCCCACAGGCTACAGGTTCCCAGTGTCCTAGTTGGGATGTGGAAAAACCCAGTTTTGTATTGCAAGAGGGCTCCTTGACTAGTTTCTGTCACTTGAGTTGAGTGAGCTCCTGCTTGGTGTACACCACCTGAGTCACGGTGCTAGGGGTGTTGGCTCTCAGGTTTGTAAGGTTACAGCCACTTTACCCTTCCTTTCTCCCCTTTGCTTGGAGAAAAGCATATGTAAGACTAGCTTAGGGAGTAATATAGGGGTCTCTTGGCATCAACAAAGAAATGTAGTAGTATTCCCCAATGGAAAATCAGTACCAAGGAGACACTTTGCTGTCCTCCTAACCTACACACCTGGTCAGAGGATCACGGTGGATGATCACAGTGGCTCGTACAGAGGTGGATGAGTAGGCTCAGTGACAAGCCCTATCCTCTGTGTGCCAGGATCCCAGTTACTCGCACCGGCCCTCCAATTCCAACATCCAGTGGCATATTGGATCATTAGGGATAATTCGGAATTAACCTGGGTGTTACCTAGTAATGGCTTCCCAGTACTGTGCTTGACCATCATGTCTGGAGGACTCATCCAACAAAAACATGCTGAACAGCTACAATACTGGACATCAAGTTACAACAGTGACCCCCCTCTCATCTTGGGGCACAATCGTCTACTGCAGGAATTGTCTTGTTTTGTCTGAGTGTGTGTCTGGCTCACCCCTTTTCCTCAACAAGAAGTTCGTGTGGATGTGATGGGTTTGGATTCTAGGTTATTAGGGATCGAGGGTAACTAGAGAGTAAATGAGAAGAGATGTTGTATCTCCAATAAGTAGACGAAATTCAAAAATAAAGAGCGGCAGAATTGATTCACAATTGATGCTAGCGTTCCTGTTAGAAACCCACTAAAACCAAGTCCAAATACTATCCTGTACAGGTCTGACCCATGGAATAAGTCGCCTCAGCCATGTCACAACCTTGACTACCAGTAAACTAATAGAATTCAGGCTAAGTCCTACTCGTTCCTAATGGACAATTGACTGGCAGTGCAAGCAGCGGATATCACAGTGCTTGTTCAGTTGTAAGGCAGTTAATGGATGAAGAAAAACTGCCATTTGGAGGGTCTGTGATTTAATATATACCAGCGTGGCAGTTGTCATGAGGGCCGGGGGTGTGCAGGGGGTGGCACACTGCTCATTCTTACCCCTATCTGCAGCGGTGCATGAGCTAGATGTGCTTGAGAGGGAGTGGTAATGGGTGGCGGCCAAGCTAGCCCTTATTGCAAAACGTCAACAGGATATCGGGTGGGCAGTATCCATGCCCAGTTAGGGGCGATCCAACCCCTGCCTGTGCCCTTTTACACCTGCATTTGCAGTGGGAGGGGTCTAGGCAAGATGGGATAGCTGCAATTGTTCTTGTTTATGAGACTGCATGCGTCAATTCTCCCTTTCCAATGCAATGCTGAATCACCTCGCCAGGTGTCAGATCTGGTTGGCTTCAATGGAATTCCATACCTCCCCCTCTTCTGTGCTGCTCAACTGGCTGGATTTCATTTCTGTCACTTCCTCTCTTCTGCGTCCGCGTATGTGCTCCGCTGGTTCATCCTCATTTCCCCTCTCTTCTCACCGTGCCCGCCAGCCACTCGCCATTTCAAGGTCACAGGTGATTAAAGCTCTGTTTATAGTTAGTTTCCCTTATCTGACTAGCAGAACTGCTTGCAGTTAGGGCTGATGGCCTCGTTACGTAAAAAACAAATTTTTATTTTTAAACATTTAGCAGCAGCAATTTATTTTTAGCCTATTTAAATTATAGCTTAGTACTTCCTGTCCAAAAAAGCCACCCAAATCTCTTCACTCATCACTTCCTGTCCAAGTTTATAATGCTTTTACTTTCTAACTATGAGTAGTTCAGATATTGTTTCCCACATCATTTGCAGATATATACAAACATACAGTTTTTATCCTACTGTTATTGTCATTGTTCTCCTCTTCTTTGCTTCGGTCTCCCTTTCCTGAGAGCGTCCTTTCATTTGTTAAAACATTGTGAGGTTTTAAAGCAGGGCTTTTAATTTCTTTTCCCATGGGGTCACTTACAAATAATTACATTGCTTGACAGGCCGTACTCATTTATTACAAAATCGTGGCTCACTTATAATAGTGAGTTTATTTATGTAAAAATGCCATTAATGGAAATAGTATATAATTTATATACGAGGGCTGATTCAGAAGTCATGGCAACTATTGTTTATCTCCCGAAAATTATCCAACACAGGAAATGTACTATGTACAGCTGAAAGTGTACGACATGCACATTTTAAAGGTGACTCCACATGGGTTATGGACGCAGGAATGTCTGACAAGGAGCAAAGACAAACATGGCTTCTAGAAATCACTGTTTGATATATTTTCATACAAACCATATACACTCATGTGAATGGGTACGTATTGTACGTCTATGAGCTGTTTAACATCCTTCAAATTAGTGTCTGAGGTTGCCCGTGTTTCGTTGTCAGCAATGAGGCAGACATCATCACAGCATTTCGACAAGAGGTGGTGCACATTGACAGATCTCATGCAGCCGATGGTATTCCCTGTCTGCCTCATCGCTGGCAACAAATCGTGGACTACCTGTTGGTAGGGATTGGGGGTAGTTTTTCATACTTTTGCCGGTAGGGACGTGCAGCACTGCTGCGGAAGTTCTTATCAGTTTGGCCGGAAGTCCTTCCTTTGATAATTTGACCTTGCTCTTATGGGCTCCCGTTGCGGCAAGCGCCTAGTCTTACTGAGCGCTGCAGCGGAGTGCTCAGTAGTATATAAGCGTTGGTCTGGAGCAGTGCGTTTTTAATGTATTGTGAATCCCAATTAATATTCACAGAGCCATGAGGCGAGCACGTTATTATAAGAAGAGACATATTTCAAGACCTGTGTTTCGGAATATTGGTACTTTCGATTGTGATGTTACGAAGGATGATACTGTTTTTGTAAAGCAAGCTACAACTGCAGAAGAGAGCTTCGTTCTTCTCAGCTTTATGTATCGGTTTGTTCTTCAGGGTATGACTGCATACAATGGATCTGGTATTCTGGAAGTTTGTTTCTACAGATATCCTCATAACAGTACAGTGACAGGTGTTAATTATTTGAGTCAGATTGATTCAAGAGACATATAATGTTGAAAGACTTTTGCTATTAACGAACTTGTTGCTAGTTCTAATTCTCTAATTGGTTTTTCTCCTTCTCCAGTATTATATTCTCGGCGTAGGCTGACGTTTGAGCTAGGAGATGTGATTTGGATTTTTAGAAAATTGGTTGGTACGAATGGTGATGTTTGTGTATTAGGTCATCTACAGTATGTGTATTGTGCTTAATATATTGTATGATGTAAGAAGTATTATTATTTCCACACTCCAGATCCCTTTAACACATCCGAAAAAAGGTATTTGACACTTGTGGTGACAAAGGTGTACTTCTCCAGGCAGTATGTCAGTCTGTACATCTTGAATCTTTAACCCCAAATTGCAAGGTCTCCTCCTCTGGTATCATAAAATACATATATTTTTGGTAGTCCAGGTACATCTGAATCTGCCAATAGTCATTCCTTATGTCTTAACGTTGAGGATATATGGGTGTTCCCATGGTCTTGGAGGGTATGTGCTTTGTTAATCCTTGGCAATGCTGTGAGATGGGTGATGTCATTCAGCACTTGGTAATTTACACAGAAGCGTAGATCTCCATCCTTTTTGGGAACCATCATTATTGTGGAGTTGTACGGGTAATTGGACGGTTTCACAATCCCTTGGGCTTTCATATCAGTTACCTGATCCAGTATTATCTTGTGTTGTAGTTCAGAAGGATTCCTGAGGTTGCAATACACAGGCCCTATTGTGTTGAAGCCATATTTAATGGGTATTGGCATTTGTTTGAAGAGGGAACCACTATTGTCGAAAACAGCAATATGGGCATTCAGAATATTTATCAAGGGGGGGAACTCTGTTTCAATAATCCTCGCTTCTGTCTGTAAAGGTAGTTTGATTAGCCCGTCATTGGCCAATCAGACTTCCCCCCACCCTCCTGGGACATGGTCATGCCTTGTTCCTTTTAGAATATTGGAGAGAAATATTACTTGGGAAGTGTGCAGTTCCAATTTTGTCATCCCGCATAGTGGACGAAACAACTGCCGGCACCATGTTGAATCTAAGAAGCACAAAGATCTGTTCACAAAACAATTTCATATTTTTTCGTAAATAGTGGTGAAAATGAAACTACCATTGCTGAAATGTTATTCACCTCATTTCTTTTAGAACACAACATTCCACTGGTCATCTCTTCTCTGCTGTGTTCCAGACTCAGCAATAGTGAAAAAATATGGCTATGCCAGGACTAAAACTTATGCTCTAGTTCTATATATGTTGAATCATACTAAAGAAATTGCCTCTGTTTTGCAAATTGCATCATTTTCTCTGTTAACTGATGGGAGCACTGACAAAAATGCTGTTAAATTGTACCGTCGTAGTTTCATTTTTTAATGAGAAACTACGGCAAGTTTGTACTCTCATGCTGTCATTACTCAATTACACAGACAATTAATAAAGAATTTGTTTCCTTAGGCATATGTTGAGGAAACTGTGTTGCCTTTTTCTTCCAACAATTCAAACACTATGATTGGTGTCAACAAAGGAGTTTTGTCATTTTGTAAGACAACGTCCTTCCATCATTATTCTGCATTGCTCTTATCATTTAATCCACTTGGCTACACAAAAAGTTTCTACTCAGCCTAATATTAACGTTAAACAATTTTTGGTTCAGGTGTTTAATTTTTTGGGGGAAAGTATTAAAAGTTAAAACATTTTGAAGTTACACCAAGAACTATATGGGATAAACCACATAAAATTTGGAATTGTGTCAGCACCAGGTGGCTTTCACTTCTGGAATATGTTAAGAGAATTTTAGAACAGTGGGATCTTCGAAAACTCTTATTTTGTGAACCAGACAGTTAACTTCATGTTACGAATTCTAATTTTGAGAGCATCAAGTCATTGATGCAGAATTCTTTGACAGATCTCTACTGTATGTTCTTTGAAAGTATACTTTATATTTTCAATGCTGTGAATGTATTTTTACAGCAAGAGTCTCCAGCCATTCACATATTAAGATGGAAATTGCAAGTTTTTCTCAAAGATTTACTAGTTAAATTCATCAAGCCATCTGCTTTAAAGTTGGGTTCCATGTTAATCACTGACGTTAACTTCAAAAAGTGGAAATACCAGAAAGATGGTGCAGATTTGGTTATTATTATATATTGTATAAATTCATATTGAATGACGAATTTCTGCAACATGTTAAAGTCTGCGATATTTAATTGCGAACAACTGCTTCTCATTCTTCTGTTCAGTACTTCATTGAGAGGTTTCTAAGACTTATAAATGTTTCATAGTTTCCTCCTGTGTAGTTGCAGGGTTTCTTAGAATACCACCACAGCCAACCCGTGCTTGTCATAAGAGGCAACTAATCGGGACATGGTCGGAATCTGAAATTGGTTTGGATCATCTCCTCATGCTTCTTTCTTCGTCTTCTTCTCTTTTGTCATCCTTTTTCTTTCCATCTCACCAGGTCCCATCGCATTCCTTCTTTACTGCATTGTCTCAGGCCAGGGCGGTATCCTTTTTCCTAATGCGAGTCTGTCCTCACGAATGAGTGCTGCCTCCAAATTGTGTGATCATTCATGGTGCCCAGCAGTGATTTGGATTGTGATTCTGTATTGCGTCAGTCTACCACTATTAAATTACCTAATCTACGTTTTATGGTTATCCAAGGATTAGAAGGGCACACGTTTGAAAGGGCGTCACTGTTTGAATTACAAAAAGTAATTGATGGAGCAGCTGGGGGTCCTGTTGTTGATTGTAAGAGAATCAGCAAAAGGAGCTCGCTTCTGTTTGAGACATTGAATGCTGCCCAGTTAAGAGGGCTCTTGGCGATGAAGACTTTCAGTGAGGCAACTGCAAAGTTCCCTGTTGTGGTCAAGTCCCATGTGTCCCTAAACTCCAACAAAGGCGCCATCTGGTGTCCCGACCTCATTGATATCCCGAAAAAAGAGATCTTAAATGAGTTGCAAACTCTGTATGTCACTGATGTTCGCCATGTGCTGAAGACTACTGATGGTGATAAGTCACCTACAGCTACTCTCATCTTGACTTTTGGTGTGCATGACCTCCCTTCTGTTATCAAAATGGGGTACTTGAATGTGCGTGTTAAGCAGTTTATTTCTGCTCCTCTATGTTGCTACAACTGTCAACAGTTGGGTCATTCCTCTGCAAAATGTCGGAATTCTCCAGCTTGTCCGAAGTGTGCTGACCCACCGCATCCAGATACTCCTGAGTACAGCAAACTACTGAAGTGTGTAAACGGCAGTAAAGAATATCCGGTCTGGTCGAAGGAATGCACTGTGTACCATGAGGAGCAGGCTGTTCAAAGGATCCGTGCCACCGACAAGGTTTCCTTTGTTGAAACACGGAAACATTTCCATGCTCTCCAGGGCCCGAAGCTTACTGTTCTCTACAGTGTTGTTGCCACTGCTTGACCAGCAGTTAAGGATGCGTGTACACAGACAGTCAATGTGGCTGCCCAGACTGAAATATCTGAGGGTACACAGAAACCACAGGGAGTCTGGATGAACAGGACCACGTCTGTCAGTACGCAGTGTAGGCCAGCAGAAAAAAAACTGTTGAAACCTTCTGTTGTTAACAAATCTCATCAGCAAGCTGTTGTGAAAAAATTTGATAAGCCAAAGACTCCGTCCCTTACATCCCTTCCTGCGAGTGACCATGATTCGCAGTATCACATCGACTCGTTGTCCTGTCTTCTCGGAGCCAGAAACGGGGATGACGGTTGATGTCGATTCTCAAAACACTGGTGGTGTCACAGAGGGAGATTGAAGTAATTGTTTCCGCACACTTTCTTTCCATAACTCCTGTCCCTCATACAGTGGAACTGCTGTTGTTATTAAAATATATTTGAAGAACTGAAACAGCTCCTAGTGTCCCTCACCCCTACAGTCATTTGCCTTCAGGAAATGCACTTTCGTCCCACTGATACGGCATGCCTTCGAGGTCATACGTTTTATCGCCTGGATAACGTGTTGATGGACCGTGCCTGTGGCGGTGTCTGTCTTGTGGTGAATGATTCCGTTTACCATGAAGCTGTTGCCCTTCACACTGCTCTACAGGCAGTGGCGGTTAGGGTTTTCCTTGGTATGTTTGTCACTATTTGTAGCATATATGTGCCTCCACACCAGCATGTCAGTTTTGCTGATTTTGAGTAGCTTTCATCTCAGCTCCCACCACATTTCTGGTCATTGGTGACTTCAATGCTCACAATCAGATATGGGGCTCTGACCACAGTGGTGGTTGGAGTCAAATAGTCGAGTCGTGGCTCATCAGGTCTAATATTGCCTTGTTGAACACTGGTACTCACATGCGCTTCACCACCCATACTGGCACTTCGTCTTCTATTGATTTCTCTTTCTGTAGCCCAGCTTTGGTCACCCACTTTGATTGGTCGATATACCCATATCTCTGTAGGAGTGACCATTACCTAATCATATTGTATCATGTGTCATTTGCTGCCCTACCCATACCACTTCAGTGGGTACTTAAGGAAGCTAACTGGGCTCATTTCAAGTATTCCCTCCATTTTGCTGATGAGGTTCCCCGTGATGTGAACATATAGCAGTGGAACTATTCAACTCTGTCGTCGTGTCAGCTGGGAAGGCTGCCATCCCTCAGTCTTCACCTTGTGGTCGTCGGCGTGTTCCTTGCTGGAACATTGGATGCAGGGATTCTGTCTGTGCCCGATGACGTGTGCTCAGATACTTTAGTGCTCACCCCACTCAATCTAACCTGGAGATCTTCTGCGTCTTTTGGGCTCAGGCATGGTGTATCATCAAGAACAGCAGGTGGAAACCCTGGAGATATTTAATTTCATTGATAACAGTACACGTTACCAATAAGTTTGTCTATGGCAATGTTCGAAAGCTGTGTGGACAATCTCTCAGCACTCAGGTTCCTTTCCTTCAGGTCAATAACCGTATTGTTACTGATCTGACAAACGTAGCAGATTTGTTGGGTCAGTATTTTGCAGATGTTTAGAGACGTGCACATTTTCTCCCTCATTTCGAGCCATCGAGGAGTCATGCGAGACATTGGATGTCAACTTTGGTGGCTCACGTGAGGAGGACTACAACCAGCCTTTCACCCTTCTTGAGTTGGAGTAGTCTTTATCGCGCTGGAAGCACACATCTTTTGAGTCCAACAATATCTATTATGCTATGTTGCAACACCTTCCACTCGATGGGAAACTGTTTTGGCTGAGGATCTTAAATAACATTTGGACTTCAGGTGTTTTTTCCTTCAAGTGGTGCGAGTCCACCCTTGTACCAATTTTGAAACCGGGGAAGATCAAGGGAGATGTTTCCAGCTATCAACTTATTTCCCTCACCAGCTGTGTATGGAAGACCGTGGAGAGTATGGTTAATGCCATACAGACTGCCTTTCTGTGAGGGCAGCACTTCGTTGCCGTATTCTTCGACTTGGAGAAGGCGTATGACACAACATGGCGAGATGGTATCTTGCGACAGCTATCAGATTGGGGTTTTCGTGGACATCTCTCTACATCTATACAGTAATTTATGTCAAATATTAATTTTTTAATTGGTACTATTTTCAAAAATGGCGGACAAACAGCAATGTCCTCAAAATTTAATTATACAATGCTCTGCCAGCATACAAAACTTGGTTAAAATCTATTGAATGGTTTCCAAGATATGACATATCTCCCTAAATTTTATAATGGCCGCCATTTTGAAAATAAGTGCCGTTTGTTGTCGAAAACTATAAAAGTCAGGTGTCCTTAGTACTATATGTGTACCACAATTGGTGAAATTCGATTCATGTGTTGAAAAATTTAAGGACGGCGCACACATGCACACACACACACACACACACACACACACACACACACACACACACACACACACACACACACACACACACCTATACACACACAGCAAGAAAGTGATGTCATAAAATGGCAAAAAAAGTGGTTTTTTATGAGAGATAAAAACTTGGGCTGTCTATTATAGCCTACTTTCCAAAGGAAAGAAAGGCTTATGTGATCACTTTCCTGTCTGTGAGTGTGTGTGATCAATTGCAACAAAATTTGGTACGCTGATAGCATCTACTACAAGCATTATATAAGCCAAACAACAATCACTTTTGTCTGCCATTTTGGAAGATAGCACCACATGAACAAAATCTTTTATGCTGTATCTCAAAAACTACTAAACCAATTTTCTTCAATTTTGGCAAGCAAGTAATGCTATGATAGGCCAGGTAAATATGAGTAATTAAACTTTATGAGGTACTTAATTTCAAAGTGGTGGCCATAGCAATATTTTAGGTTTATTTGGTATAACTACCATACCATTTGTTCAATTTCAAATACATTTTGTACACTGACAGTATCTATTACAAGCATAAAATAAGCCAAATTACAAAACTTTTGTCCACCATTTTGTAAGATAGCATTACGTGAATTAATCAAGTTTTTGGGTAAATTTCTTGGAAAACAATGACAGATTCCTACTAAATTTGTCAATCAAGTAGTACTGCCACAGTTGATATGTACACATTTGTTTTAAGTACATCAGACCTTATTTTCATAATGGTGGCCATCTAGATATATTAGCATAGTATGCTATATCTTCAAAAAACATTTAATCATTTCCAACTTTATTATGTATGCTGTGAGTATATATAATGAACGTTAAATGTGTCCAGATGGAGTCTCTTTTGTCCTCCATTTTGTAAGATAATTTCACACTAATATATAAAGTTTTTACGTCATATCTTGGGAAACAATTTTCTGATTTCTACCAAATATGGCAATAATTAACACTGTAGTAGGTAATGTTATTTTATATGTTAAGGTATGTCAGACACTTATTTTCAAAATGGCGATCATATAGCTATTTTGGTTTTGCAGGTTATATCGTCGAAACCATGTAATTAATTCCAACAAAACTTTGTATGAAAACTGTTTATATAACAACAATAAAATGTGCACACGTAAAATCTCTTTTGTCTGCCATTTTGTAAAATAGTATCACTTGACAAATTGAAATGATGTAATCTCTGAAAAAACAACCGATTTCTACCAAATTTGGCAAAGAAATTAACACTATTGCAGGCTATGTAAACTGATAAATCTTGAGGGGGTCAGTCATATATATATTTTCAAAATGGCTGCCATATAAACATTTTAGTTCCAATTTTTTTATTTAAGAAACTGCAAAACGAATTTTACTTAACTTTGTACGCTAACATTATCAGTTGTATCCATCAAAATTGTCTATGCAAAGCTTAATTTCTGTGCCATTTTGTAAGATGGCCCCACATGAAATAATATAGTTTTTATGCCGTATCTTGGGGAAAATTCAACCAATTTCTTTCAAATTTGCTGAAGTCGTCGTACTGTGGTAGGCTATATTAATTTATATGTTTTAAGTATTTAAGTCCCTTATTTTCTGAATGGCAAGTAAACAAACATTTTAGCTTAGTGTACTATATTTACGAAACTATGTAACAGATTAAAATTTAACTGTGTATATTTTATTTATGACAATAGTCGAATGTGCTAATATATTAACTTTTTGCCCTCNACAGATTAAAATTTAACTGTGTATATTTTATTTATGACAATAGTCGAATGTGCTAATATATTAACTTTTTGCCCTCCATTTATGAAGATCGTCACATGATCAATGGAGGTTTTATGCCTTATTTCAAGGACCAATTAACTGATATGCATACAGAGATCCTTTTTTGCAGGTTTTTTTTGCAAAGTAGTGTCAGGTAAGTAAACTGAACATTTGTCATATTTGCAAAATAATTAGTNTTTTTTGCAGGTTTTTTTTGCAAAGTAGTGTCAGGTAAGTAAACTGAACATTTGTCATATTTGCAAAATAATTAGTCTAATTTCCACAAAATTTTGCACACCTACAGAAGGCCAAGTATAGTTACATGATTTAAATGGGATCAGTCAATGATTTTAAATGGTGGCCATATAAATATATTCATATGTTTGTCATATCTATTTAACAATTTAACAATTTAAATCAAACTTTTTATGCTGACATTATCTATTATAGTCAAGAGCTCACGAGAAGGCGAGGCTCTGGAATTCGGGCAGGGTGGGTGAGCGGGAGGGTGGGCCCTGTGGGCCGCAATGTCGCCACCTTCGCCTCCAACCTGTACTACCAGTACTAAAACTATCAGTTCGCAGGGAGATTTTCCTTTCATACGAGACGCATACAAATATACTCTATAATGTCATGGTATACGCCTCTATTATTTCTTTTGACAGTAACCTTTAAATTCGCCGTTTTAGGTGCCCGTTTTCCTGGTGTGCGAAATGTTTTACATTGTGTTTGAAGTACACATTCTTAAAGCGAGCTATTTATTGTACATATTCGCAATCTGTTCCAGTACGAAAATTAATCACATTTCACAATAGTTACAATTGTTAAAACATCTTTTACATTACCAATACTAATTTGAAGACTTTCATTATGGCCAAAAACAACATTTTTAAACTGTTTTAGCTTAAATTGTTTTACTTAAATACCTGTGAAATAACCATAGACCTGAAAACAATTTTGATTGCATACATTTAGGGCTAAAACAGTTATTATAAGGAATTCATAACTTAAATAAAATACTCTGAAAGGACCGCTTAACTCAAACAGTGGATATTGTTGTTCAATGATAATTTATTCACTTTCGGGAAGTGGCAGCGCCAGTTCCGATTCGGAAGAGGAAAATTCGTCGTCAGATGAATCACTCGATCCACTGGAGTCACGGTCTAGGCATATCACAAAACGGTCTATTGCGTCTTCCACGCAACAGTCCTTTTGCCAGTAGTCTGCTTCTATATTTTGGACCTGCGAACAGTATCCTTGCCAGTCTTCTTCAGCAACAGAAGATATTGCTTCCGTCGTGATTTCCATTAGCTTTGTTAACGAAAAGCTAGCAGTAATGTTCTTTTCCCGCACTAGTCTCTTTGTTTTAGACCACGCTAGTTCAATGGGATTAAGTTCGCACATATAAGGAGGAAGTCTAAGAACATCGTGTCCGTGCAGTTTTAAAAGTTGGTCAATACGAAATAGTTTTTCTGGCTTCCTGTTTTGCGCAATTAAGTCGAAAAGCTTTGTTTTTCGCATTTCATGAGTAAAGGGAATGTTTTTATTGGTCAACCATGACTCCATTTCCTTTTTCACTGCATATTTCGATGGGGATTAATTTTCTTGCACTGAGTGGTAAGGCGCATTGTCCATAATAACAACAGACTTTTCTGGTAGGTTTTGCAATAACTGATTATGCGTCCACTTTTCGAAGTTCGCAGAATTCATCTGCCCACGGTAGTCCCCCGTAGCTTGGCCTGCTGGAAAAATTAGCAGTGCATTTTCAATTAATCCAGTTTTAGCACCTGCATGAACAACAATTAAACGGTTCTAAAAAACTGCTGTTGGTTAACACACCACGTTCAGTATCATTTTGCCAAAATTTGTTAAATGTGATGTTGCTTTCAACCCAGGTTTCATCAATGTAAATTATGGGGCGCCCCTCCATTCTGTAGTGGAGAATTGATTTTAAGTATTAACAACGCCAGTGGAAAATGTGCGGTCTTTCCACTAATAGTTTCCGAGAACTGTTACACCGTTTCCATTAAAACCCCCTTTCTTTCAGTATCCGCCTGAGCTTGTGTACATCCCATGGAAAATCAATTTTTTCTCTCAAAGCAACGAGACGCTTAGGACATGTTGGTACTTGTTTCTGTACTAAGTGAAAATCATGAATGACGTCTCTTATTACTCTCCTATCAAATCTTTCATGCGGACGCTTTCGGTGTTTGCCTGGTGTTGACAGCGAACTGTTACAAGCATCAGCACCTTCTTTGCGAATTCTGAAAACACTTCTCATAGAAATTCTAGTGTATTCTGATGCACGCAGATTGGATTGAGATAATAAATGCTTTCTTTGACCATCAGTAGCTTCTTCGTCACATTTATTTATCACATGTCTGATCACCTCCCTCGCTTCGCTGTGCATAGTTTTCCCTTTCTTCCTAGACTGCGCCATAATATACCGTCCTGATATGCACGCAACCGACACTAACTCGTGACTGACTTCCAGAGAGCTGTTTATTTTGGGATGACTAGTAGCGAGGGTGACCTGTTACTCTGACTGTGGTCTTTAAACGCTGGAAGGGGGCAAGGGAGGGTTTGCGGCCCTGACCACCACCCCGCCACGCAGCCTTGCCTTCTCGTCAGCTCCCTACTGTACATACATCATGCACAGAGCCTCTTTTTAAGCAATTTTGTAAGGTAGCCCCATTTAAGAAAATAAGGCTTTGATGCCATATTTCTGAGACTAATCAACCGATTTCAATAAAATTTTTCACACAAGTAGCTTTATGGTTAGCCATGTAAACTTATGTGTTTTAGTGGCTCAGACACTCATTTCCAAAATGATGACCGAGTAAATATTTCAGGTTAGTGAACCCTATCATTCAAAACATTAGACTGATTACATCCGAAGTTGATTCTTTGAATCCTACCTCCGGATGCAGTTGATTGCAAGCTAGCTTAATTTTTAAGAGTTTTTCTGAATTTGAATCTTGGGTAAGTCACTTGTGTATTTTAATTGTCTTTGTACTGTTTCATATGTTTCTGGTTTCATCTCTGATGATATTGCTGTCAATGAGACATCAATGCCTACCTACTATCTAAACTTTCAAGAACTTTTCTAAAATTCATTTGCACCCATGTAGAGGAAAGTAGGCTCATTAGTTATCATTAACTTCTTGTTTTAATTCTGTTCCCTTATTCTGTCCCCCTCCATCTCTTCCGGTCTAATGGTTTCAAGTGAAAAAAATTATGTACCCTTCTTTCTCTCCTTCATGAGAAGTTGAAGACACTTCTCTCACAGCAGGGTGACATCTGAGCCTCTCTCTGTTTGTACAATGGAAGTGTGCTTGAGAAAATACTATGCTGTATACCGTATAATGCAATACAAGAATTTTGTTCCGAAAATTGAATCCAAAATGCAAAATTTGTCCTACATTTGGC
This sequence comes from Clitarchus hookeri, assembly GCA_002778355.1. Taxonomy (NCBI): domain Eukaryota; kingdom Metazoa; phylum Arthropoda; class Insecta; order Phasmatodea; family Phasmatidae; genus Clitarchus; species Clitarchus hookeri. Next base: position 193,330 of record NQII01001802.1, read on the forward strand.
AATGAAAAAATTTGGTAAAGATTAACCTGTACTTCAGTACCAAAATTTGTTGCTGTTGGTTACCTGTCTTATAAACGTAATATAATAATCAAATCATACACTCGAAAAAAGAAATCTAACAACCAGATTGTTTTATACTTTTACAGTAACAGCGTTTATAAACTTTATGAAGCAGTGTCTACAGATCCGCATGATTCCGTGTTGTCGTCCTTTGATATTGTCGAAGCTGTCAACTGAAAGACTACAAACAAATAACAGTTTCAGTGCATTCTTGCGGCAGAATTTTTATAGTTCAACAATTAACATCTACGAATGATATCTTAGTTGGAGACAAGGAGAGAGACATTGCAAGCTGTGGTGCAATTTAATTGTTAGAATATGATAGTTTTGTTTCATTACATTCTTGCTATTGTCCAGGGTCTCTGTATGCTGCCACTCCTGTATCATTCTGCCCATGGGTATATACATGACACTGTAGCAAATTGTTTATGTACAGCCAAAGCTTAGCATAGAATTGAACCAGGGTGGATAAGGCCAGTCCCATTAATTACAGGATGCCTCTGCACTATGGGCTCTCTTTTACCATAATTGGTACCATCATCTCACTTTGGAAGCAGATTGCACTGTTATTGTTGCTGGATGTTACTGGTCAGTCACTTTCTGTTTTACTAAAGTTTCGCTCTGGGAATCACATTGAAAGGAACATCATCAGCAGGTTTTGTTGTTGTCTGAACAGTGATCCTGTAGCCCATCTTAACAAAGCCCAGCAACCAAACTCACAGATCATCCAGTACAGGGGGCTACCCAAAAGTTAGATGAACTTGACAATAAAGAGAGTTTTCCCTACCATAATTTTTAGTTAACAACTGTTTTTTTTTTTTAAATAGTATTCTTGGGCACGAATATTGTGATCCCAGTATTTTTCTCATGATTTCATACTTCCTTGTTGGACGTTTTCAAGTGTGAGTGCATTAAGGATTTTCTAGATTTCTGCTTAGATCTTCTCAATCATGTTAAAATTATGTCCATTCAGCTGTAATTTTGTTTTGGGAAGTAAGGAAAAATCACAGTGAGCTAGGTTAGGCTAAGGAGGAAGGGGGGTGGAAACAGTGTAATGTTGTTGGAAGTCGGGAATTGTGGAACGAGTGATGTATGAGTGGGCATATTGTCATGGTGGAGAAAACAGTGGTTGTTTTGCTACTTGTCTGGATACTTGTACCAATTGCTCACCCTCAGGCACTTAAAAATATCACATTAAAACTTGTCATTTGATGCAAGAATTCCTTTTGTATAATCCCATGAATGTAAAAAAAAAAACTACCAACATGGACTTGACACGGTTGCAAACTTGATATTCTTTTTTCTGGCTCTGGTGAATTTGGTGACTTCAACTTTTTATAACTGCTGCCTAGTCACAGGATCATAACAGTAAAAGCACAATTCTCCCCAGGTAGGATATCAAAGACAAAGTCAGAGTTGTGTCTTGACATCTTTTTGAGTTTCATACAGACAGACACACTATGGACCTTCTGTTCGTTGCTCAGCTGTCTTGGCACAAATTTTGCAGACACAACATCTGAAAAAATGCATAAACTGTCAAGTAAGACTGTCCTATTATGTCGCAAACATTGTGGATTGTTCTCCTATAATCCTTGAGGAAAGCCTTGCAAACTTTTGCTATTATGGTTTCCAGTGTTGCTTGTTGATGGTTGTCAGTAACTGTCATCATCATCGACAGACTTTTTTTGATCCTCGAAGCGTTTGTAACACAAAAATGTTTTTCTTTGGTTCATTGCATTGTCTCGAAAGGCTTTATGTACGATACAATGGATTTCTGTGACAGATTTTTTTTAAGTTAGAAATAAAATTAAATGTAGATGTTCTTTGCTAGTTAAAATTTGTAATGTTGGTCGAAAGCATCCTCTCAGCTGTACGGCTGTTAGCTCACTGATTCACAAACATACTGCTAGCCCCATCTAGCAGCAGAGACATTCAGTTCACACATGCTGTTCAAATTCCTTGAAATTACAGGTAGCACCTCTTATGTATATCACTAGGAATCACAGTATAGTGGACTCTTGATGTACAGAAAACGCATGTACCGATAAACTGTATTGACAGTTAATTTTCAGTGGTCCTGGCAAAACTCCTATATAAATAATGATAAAACTACCCACTTCTATCATTTATTGGATGTTGCGTTGATCAAAATAACTCTCGGTCCCGTCACCTAAGATTTCCTGCAACAATCATTTTTAAGCTGGTGGTTTATGCAAACGTCTAGTAACTGGATGTGAAATACATCATGCACGCCGCTGTTTATCACTGCTCTGCGGTGCGTGGTCTTCCCACCAGGCTCTCGTAACTCAAATAGGGAAAACGAAACCTTGCCAGAGATACCGGAAGTCTGCTCGAAATTGGTGTTCTACAGTCCTACAACTTCATCATTTAAAAACATTATTACCTTTTTAAACAAAGTATGTACTATATTCACATAGTATAAAAATTCAATAAACAATTATGTAGTTTCTCTTTTTAGATATTGTTTAAACTCACAATTGATTTGTATATTTTAATTTTGATGGTGGTATCACAGACTGCTTTGTGTAAGCGCCGTTCATATTGTGTTTATTCGTGTCACTTATATTTTCATGAATATACGCATAAAAATGGTTGTAATGTAGCATTTCACTTTCACTGTTACAGTTTATATTCACTCCAATGTATTTGTGGTATGAAATAACTGTGGATAAGAGAAGCATCAATAATATTGCCTATAAAATATAGACTAATCAAAATATACAATTTACAATTTCACCAACTTTACAAAGTGAGAATTTGTCTTTTACTCTATGTTCTAAAGTTGGCAGTATCGTAGAACCTACTTCGGCTTGTTTCGGCAAACAAATGAATTGGATAAGGATCTATCCTTATACCCTTGAGTTACAACTATCTACTTGTATGCTCCTTGCTAACCTGCTTCCCACCATGTCTGTGGCGAGGTGCGAGTCTGGCTTGCTACTTCCCCTTACACACCTTACGAGAGGGGAAGTGGTTACCTAGCAATCAGCGTGGTGACATTGCATACTCTTTCTCTCTCTCCTCTTTCTATCTCTTTCAGCGGTGCACCTTTCTTCCTCCCCTTACATGCCTTAGAGAGGGGAAGCTGTTTTCTAGCAAACAAAAGTGCATCCTTCCTCTCTGCCACTTTACCCCTTACATGCTTGGCGATTGTAAAAATTTTATTAATATCACTATTTACTCACAATAGTTGCACCTATCATCACTAGTATTTCAAAGCAAATAAATGGTTTGGCCTGAAAATGTAATGCAATGCATTTTACAAGGGGAATTATTATTTGCAAACATGTTTTCTTTTGTGATTAAAGGTAAATTTTTCCGGTAAAGTTGGTGTTTAATTGTATTTGGCATAAAATCAACATTTTTTTAAAACAAAATATTAATTTAACTCAATAGACAGCAATGGTAGTCAGCAGTCGTGTCATGCAAAAACACTCAAGAGGTTTGAGAGGAAAGATGTTCTATTGCTGTAATTGCTTAATGACAGTAAAACACAGTCAATCAGTCAATCAATGATTATTGGCTAGTGCTAACAGCCTTAAGAGGGAGATATCTAGTTTTAGATATGCACTACTTGCAGTACAGAGCTAGCCAAAAGAAATGCAATATGTAGCAACAAAAAAATGCAACAAACTTATTTGTGAGCAGATTTACCTTACAATTTTGGCATTTTTAACCCAATTTTTTTTTGGTTATTCGAAAAGGGGTTGTAAAGGAGAGATGCTCATAATGAAAGGGGTTGCAGCAATAAGGTTATACTGTATTAGAAAGTATAAATTTGCATTTTGAAGTACTTTAATTTAAAAAAAAAATTAGAAACAATTTTGACATGACTTTTTTTGAAACAGTTGCTTATCATCTTCGACACACACATCCACATAGTCATTTTGCCTGTTTCTGAAATTTATGGCTTTTTTGCACACATTATGGCATTTAAGATTCTATGGAAAGCGTGGCAGTGCCTATATCTGCCTCACTTTCAGGTTTCAACACATGTGCAGAAATGTCATCATTACTTTCAATTAACATCACTCCCAGATTCTCAGTTCAAGACTATTTTATATAGTTCCTTTTCAGATAACACTTTTTGTTTACGTGATAATGACATTCAAAGAAAGTAATTACAATGAACACAAAATAAGAAGTAAATGTGTGCTACAGCCTCTCACAGCTGAATATTTACCAGTTGTGGCATCTAGCTAATAAGTAAACAGCTTAAAGGCAATTCAGGAACAAGTGCACCATGGCAGTTCGCGGTCACTGCTGCTATCTGTAAAACACAAAGAAATGTCTCTGGTTAGTTTAATTAGTATGCAAAAGATGGTGCAGCTTACTAATATAATGCCACACAATCATATTAACTTTTATCATATTAAAATTGTATGTTTGTGGTCATGCTCTATCAAGGAAACTAAACATATGCTCATAAATATATGTGCTAACTAATGTAAGGGTTAAGAACTGTTTTAGTTAAAACTCCAATTATTTATTTAAACAATTTTTTTTTGCTATCACATTTGATGAAGACCTTTTCATGCCCATAGATTTCCAAAATCAGTTATTTCCCAGCACAAAAACGTTTTTATGGCTGTGTATGTCCATAACGACATTTTGCTGATAGTTCATTTTGAAAATTTGATCACTGCACACTGATTTTACATTAATAATGGAAACGAAACTAACATATAGTGGGAGGACTATTTGGATTTCAAATTGCCTATAAAATATAAACTTTGTTATTTGGTAGGCAGCCCAATTTATTGTTTCGTAACAGGTTACGTGGTAGGGTCTTGTATTGCATATTTAGAGATCAGTGGGTCCTAGTCAAGATTTTGTGCAGTCTCACCCAGTCTCCCCACTCTATTTTTTCAAGTGTCAGAGAGGCTGAGAAATAAAGGATGAAATGATTCTTTGACAGGGTATTAAGAATGTTTGTTCTGTTCTGCCGGTACTTCCCCTCTGACACTTCTGTTCCCAGAGGAAATCAAGCTTTCACCAGTTGTAAGCTGTGTGTGTTTCTTGGTGCTGGGCTTATTGCCATAGCTGTTGTTAACATGTTCAATCCCAGTACCTGGTCAGACCTGTGTATTGCTGACCGAGCAGTTTAAAGAATGTCAGCCATATTTTACAACACAACCAAAACTGTTATATTATACAAACTAAGAGATTTAGGATCATGAAAATTGGTCAGCTTATAAAACACTCACTCTAGTATTGTTTTAGTGTATGATACCGTGTAGCACACAATCCTGGGTGTAATGGAATCCCACACTTTTTGCAAAACGTCTTGTTTCACTAACTTTACAGTTTTTCAAGCACACTCTGCATCTTCTTGTAGGTGTATTATCAGTTCTAGTTGCAGGGAAATGCAGCAAAACATGTTCTCTCCTTATTCCATCAAGTCTGTATGGTGGGTCTTTAGTTGGAGCTCGTCTGGTGGGTGTTACCAACCGTGAAGAACTTGAAAGACTGCTTGATGTTGAAGCAGATGAGGAACTTCAGGAATATCATCTTGCTGAATGAGGTGCCTGGATACAGATTGCATGTACTGAAGGAAAGTCAGTTTAGATGGATTTGACTTGCAAAACAGCACAAATGAATTGAAAAGTGTACACTGCAGAATGTGGAAGAACAATTTTGTAGGCCACTTGACTGTTATTCTGATGAAAGGATAAAGAGCTAGGTACTGATCAGCATTGTCCACACCGTGCATGTATTTATTTTATTAGTCAACAGTGCACTATGGCTACATTTTTTGCTTCCGTATTTATTTACAACCTCCTTCATACCTGCAGAATGTATTGTGGAGATCATATTTATTACCCTCTTTATCACATCACACCACGCCATCAGAAGTACAGGTCCTTCTCTCGTGAATGTAATTTCCTCTCTTTGAAGGGAAGGCGCCTGTTGCTTGAATTCTTTGGACAACCCTCTATTATTTCTGATTGTACCACATATTGAGGTTTACTTTGCATGAAGATCCTTCGATAATTTGGTGCTGTTGTAATACTTGTTCATGTATACGTGATACCCTTGGTTTAAGTAAGCCTGCAGTAACTCTAGAACTGTCTCTTCCAGTTTCATTCCGCTACCATCATAAATCAATAATTTGCATATGAGGCCTGATGATGATTCATGTACCATGTAACGTCGCACCGTCAAGGAAGACGGTGGAAATTACAGCTAAGTTAGCTCAATCGGTAGAAACATGAAACTTTAAAGGTGCCAAAACAACTGTAAATTAAAGTCAAGTTTCGGTTTATTGCTTTGTACTTTTATTTATCATTTAAATAAAACAGTTCTCATACAATCGTCCGGTATGCAGAGTCATAAATAACTTCACAGACAGACAAGCGGAGAGCAGCGCCACAGTAGTTTTAGTAGTAAACTCGTCACTTAAAACTCGTAAAACGAGTAGGATAAAGTTTGCCGGTGTGGGGGTTATTTGCCACGCCTGACGTGGCCTCCGCGAGTGCTGGTTGTCTAGTGATTTCTGTATACCGCTAGCGTGCGATATGCACACAGAGTTTTGTAGCAGCGTGCCTATCCCCTTTCCTCCTGCAGGGTTCCAATACGTAACGAAATAAGGGCATGACGTAGGTCGGCATCAGTTCCCCATACCTCGCCGACTTACTGCGTAGCCATCTGAACTGCGTCGTCGGTAAAAAATAATCAAACCTTCTAGAACAAAAACTGTTGACTGAAGTTCGGAAAGCTTCTATCTTCTAATGCTGACATGTAACAAAGCTAAGATTTCCTGAAACGGCAAACGTATACCCGATAAACGAACTACAACGGCTTTAATTTTGTATCCCGATAAAATATTACGAAGTCTTGCGAAACGAAAGAAATTTAACCAAATATCCCGATCATTAATATATTGCGTAGTTACAACCATTCTAACCATTATCCCATACTTCACAATTTTTCCTGGATTATAAACCCTGAATCGTAATTGACCTCTCCATGCCAACATTCCCTTGTTCAAAGTCAGCTGCTGTGATGGAGTGTAAACCTGTGAATATTTGTCACAAATCATTTCCATGATAGATTGTATCTTATAGAGAGCACTGGAATTGCTTTTTTGCAAACTACTGTTACTAAAATGTAAAATTTCCAAAATTGATTCAAAGCGATTGCAAGGCATTGTTTTCGAAAAAAAATTGGTGCTCTGAAAACCGGATCATTAGCCCAATACATTTTCAAGATCTGTTTCCTTACAATCCCTATAATAAATGTTAGGCCAAAAAATTTTTTTCAGTCTTCTACAGTCACAGGAACCCAATTTTGATACAAAGAATACTTGGTAAAAGGACATGGTGCTGCATCAATAGCTTGTGCTGCGTAAAGATTTGTCTGATCATCTATATGTTCCAAAAATTCCTCAGTGAAAAATATGCCCACAAATGCCATAACACTACTACTATCCTGAACTGTAGTACTCGTCCCTTGTTTTGTTGTGAACGGGAGCCTGGGTGGGCGATAGAGTGGAGATAAATCACATGAGGCAGCACACGATGCGGTGAAACATTACGGACGTAAGTTTCAGAATCACTTTCCACTTCCGTGTCATTTGTATCACTGTCAGACGGAATATAATCAGCATCTGAATCTTCATAGACACACATTTCAGCAGCTTCATCTTCACCTGAACTCTTTACGTTTATTTTCACTCGTGGCACAAAGTCTACTACTTCTCCATTTCATCATTCTCACTGAACTGGAAAATAAATGTGCCGAAGCTCATGCCAACACGCAAGGTCAAATATTGTGAAATACTGATGCATATACCATCTAGCAAGTGAAATGTGAACTAAAGACAAACTGCACTGTTCAGTGTTGCTTCCTAGCGATCGTAGATTAAACTACGACGTCAACGGCCATGCTCCAAAAGTTGCTGTGTCATTATCCGACCTTGGTCGGATACGGGAGTTTGAACCAAATAAAATCTATCCAACCTTAGTCGGGTACGGGAGTAAATGTGTCAATGTGTATGCTATCAGTAAACTTGGGCTAAATGGTAATGTAGCAAGTGAGCAGCATGAAAAAGCATCTCACAGCAGCACACTCAGGTGCAAAAGTGGTTCCTTACGTTAGGTCTTTGGATGATTTTTGTTGATGTGTCCTTAATGTTTCTGAAGAGGAGGCGATGCTTGCTACAGTGTTGCATCTGTTTGGCTTGCATTGTCCCAGCATGCATGACTCGGTTCCCTTGCAGGTGGCCACCTCGAGTGTCATTGTTCAAACAAAATTGCTTATTGGTGTTAGACAGTGTGCTAACTCATACACTGCCTTTATGTTTCCCCTGTGTGGCTAATAAGGAACTCAAGNGATGCTTGCTACAGTGTTGCATCTGTTTGGCTTGCATTGTCCCAGCATGCATGACTCGGTTCCCTTGCAGGTGGCCACCTCGAGTGTCATTGTTCAAACAAAATGGCTTATTGGTGTTAGACAGTGTGCTAACTCATACACTGCCTTTATGTTTCCCCTGTGTGGCTAATAAGGAACTCAAGTGGCTGATCAGTAATACCCCAAAACAGTGATTTCTGGTAGTGGTGAAGCCAGTTTTATAATATATAGCTACCCATATTGAACAATAAGTCATATCTGTGTGTTATACATGCTCCTTTTATTATTGAATAAAGTCCTGTCAACTATGATTCAACCATGCACTAATTCTCAGATAGAAAGTGTTACTGTACAGACATCTTCAAGTAATAGTTATTGCATGTGTGTTCAAGATGTACTGACTGAGTCAATGGTGCTCCAGGGTTGGAATGGGGAATGCACTGGGTCCTTGAGGCTGCCTCCCACACAGTACTACCAAAAAAATGTCCACTAGTAATACTGTGGGGGATGTGTCCTTTTGGGGACCCTCCCACCACCATCATTTTCTGCATTTCTTGGGCTAGACACACACATATTGCCATGACATACACTTGGTGTAAGCTACAGATGATAGAGAAAATAGGAACAATGAGCTGTTAAAATTATAAGGTTAAATGTGTGAAGCAGGTTTAAAGTTTGATATAGGCTGTTCGTGGTTAACTGAGCACTTTTGAAATTACCTGAATTTATATTATTACGAGCACACAGACTGAAATGTGTCCAATATGGTTGGTAACAATGGAAGGAAATTAGTTCCATGTAGTTTAACATAGAATTAAAACTGCTTAGTACACATTTTTTTAAATTTTGAAGGGTTTCCTTTTGCTTTCTGTTTTTTTCAATGCACAAACATGTCGAAGTGAGCAAATTTTGCAAAATATAAATTTTTTAATAATTTTACAGTTTCTCTTGAATGATGTATGGATAGAGTGATAAGGATCATGGCAATGTTCATTTTCCATATGGTGGAAGAATACACAGTTTGCATACAGGTAGATTTTAAGCAAGGTTTCCAAAAGTGTTCAGTTTACTGTGAACAGCCTATACAATAATTTGAAATATAACACACGAAAAGAAAGCTTTTCACCAAGGAATTTAAAGTTATAAATTCTATACTAAATCTGAAGACACTCCCTCCTTACCTGTGAATGATGCCGCATGCTGGTTACGTTCGGATTCAGTGATCCTGCTCAGTCACTGGGCGGCTTCACACAGTACTGGGAAGACACAGTTCCTTGTCACTGCTCGTGCTTGTTCAACAGCTTTTTTTAGTTTCTTCCCACATATCTTCAAACATGATTAACAGTTTCCTTGACTGAAACTGCTTTGTGTGTTTACTGTTTTGGCCAAGCTCAAGTTTCAGCAATTACGCTTACTATGGCCTTCTGTTTTCTGTTTCTTTATTTTATGTTATTCATTTAGTCATTAAATGAATTTTTTCAGCTGGAAGGCGAAAGTTCTTGTATATGTACGGGTGTGTGTGTATACACACATACATACGTATGTATGCAAGTACATAAATGGTATCAAGGTGAAAAGCACTATGTGGACACGTTCCTCAGAGTATTTGTCTTCGTGCAGGTACTATGTCCAGAAAGTGCATTACCTCTAGCCACTAAGGGGATTCATCCCACATGTTGTACAGCTGGCACCTGGCAGTCATATTGTCATGTGTGCACAAGTCACACGTGTGTGTTAACATATCACCCATTAAATGTTATGTATTGGGTCTCTTTTAGCATTAGTGTTGCTATTAGTAATGTTTTTTTTTTGTAATCATCTTTAATTTAACATTTTATTCTTCTGTAAGTTACACCTGAGATGTACAATTCTTACCTTGCTTAATTCAAGTGTAACATGTGTAAGGAGGATTAACAGAAACTTAAATGTGATTATAATACCCATCTGCAAGATGTAAAAAACAATGTGATGAAAATTTGAGTGACACAACAGCTTCAAAAATTAGCCCAAATCGTAAAGTGACAACTGCAGATTTTCAGAACTGTCTTGCAACACCTCTATTGCCAAATACTAAAAGTTTTTATAAAAGGAAATTGTTGACATTCAACTTACTCTTTATGATTTGTCTGATGGTTCAACTCGCTGTTTTATGTGGGATGAATCAAAATGAGGCAGTGGTGGAAATGAAATAGCCTCTGCAATCAAGAAGTGGGCAGATCACGTTCTACCGAATTCTACGGTTGATGAAATAATAATCTGGACTTAAAATTGTTATGCTCAGAATAAAAACATGTCATTCATCATGTGCTTTTTTTGGATTCTGCTTGTATGCAGCCAAGTACAAATTATTAACCAGAAATTTCCTTTTGAAGGGACATACACATATGGAAGTAGACACAGTTCGTGTACTTATCAATTAAGGTGAAGAAGCTCCTACCATCAACGATATTATCATCATGAGATTGGCAACAGATTGTTCGCCAAACATGTAAAAAGTTTACAGTATACAACATAGAGTTACAGGATTTTAAGACCTTTGCGTATTTGTACAATGCACCAAAATCATCTCCTATGGTGTACAGAAAAGTGGATGTCAAGAAAGAACCACCAAAATTATAACAGTGTAGTCACCTCCAGGTAAAACATCAAAGTATAAGCACTCTTTTTGTAAAAATGTGTTTTCATCATGACCGTGTCCAAGAGGTAAATTTGAGAAGATATGTTCAAAAACCTGTTCCATTTCCAGAAACTCTGGGTGTTATTTCTCTAGAATTTAGACATATTTCTTCATTAAAATACAAAGACCATGTATCCCTTTGCAAGTTTCCAACAACGGAATGCCATCAGTTTTACAGTTTTCTAGTTAAAGATGACAACAATTGAAATGTTTATTTTTGTTGTGTGCCATAAGGCATGAACATTGGAAACAATCAAATGGCAAAGATGGTACTGTTTCATTGCTGAGAAGTATTATTGTATTCTGTTGTCCAGTGATGAAATCTTTTTGCAATTTTGTTAAATACTAATAATACTGTGTTTACATGGTCTAGTATTACAAGTCATACCATGTGTTCACCCATTAATCTGTTCATAGTTTTGTTCTTTGGTTTCTTTATTTGTCCACTTGTACAATGCCTTACAGTAAAATGAATGTTTCTGCATTGTTATGGAATCTCTTACTTTTTTACTTTCAAAAGTATTTCTGTTCAACGATATTATTATTGATTGGGTTTCGAGTATGACCTATCATCTTATTTTTATTTCGTCATGATATTACTTCGCCAAATAAGGGCACAGTGGGCTGCTGCTTTAGTTTCTGTTTGTCATATTAAATGTTAAAGACTCCACGTCCAGTGTATTTCCACAACAAATAACATAAATGAACCTTTGATAACTGGTTTTTAAAATAGCATACAATGTTGGTATTATTATGTACAAGAAGTTTACGAAACTGTTCATTCAAATGCATGTAAGAGTGATGTGTGATGCGTACTGAGATATATATATATATATATATATATATAGACACACACATAAACACGACTTCACCTCATCTTCACGTGGTATCACGTCACCCCAGGCGGGGTTTGAACCATGAACGACTTGCTACCAGAGCCTACCAAATCGTCCCAGGGCAGAGAGCGGAAGGGGGGGGGGAGAAGGGTTTGTGTTTGTGCATGTGCATGTGGGTACACGTTTAGTGTGTATATGTTGTAATGATGTAGTTAATATTAATTAAAATGGGACATTTGGTTAATTTTCTATTGTTCTACGAGGGATTGTAATTACTTATCAGTATTTGACGTTTTGGCCATTTTGGAATGTTTATCTGTCATGCGTTTGCTTTTTATGAAATCGTATTTGAGGTTGCATCAGCAATCGCAAAAAAGGGTTGTTACCTTATTCGTAGACATTTTTTCGTTCGAGAGTATTCTAGAAATCTGATTGTTTTACTACTACGTAGTTCGGCTGGCATGGGAAAGTGGTTGCGATGGGCTTCGCACGGTATCCGAAGGAATTCTGTACCACGCCATGCCCTTATTTGGTTAGGTTTTTGGAACCATGGTGTGAGGAGTGGGGGTAAAGCGCGTGGCGACTTTAGCCGTGAGGGCCTGCCGCCCAGTAACAGATTACGACCAACCTGCGAGGAAGACACTTTGGCTCGAGCGTGGCAAGTTTAACCCACATCAGCAAGCACCCATGACCATTATTTCTTATTTCTAACTCCAATTTTTGGCCCACTTATATTATTGTTGTCTTAATTATATCCGCCGGTGTGGGAGGTCGTTAGGGGGCCAGAAGAGAAATGACGTCCCTCCTGCCTTCACAATTACCTCGCGATGCGAGTTTTTAGTGACATGCATAATTAATGAACTCTGCGGTGCTTTTCTGTGCTTCGACTGGCTCGTTAAGCGGACTGTTTGTGACTCTGCATTAGTGGGAGAGTGTGAACTGTTTTTTAAATTGAAATAAAATACGGAGGAAATTATCCAACTCTTGAATTATTTTCTTTTCTTTTTACATGCCACCTTTATTTGTCTCTGCCAAGTGAGTAAAACCGAGCTGTGATTTCTACTCGCCAATTCTCACGTCTGCGACATTACAATGTGTTTGCACATATGTAAAGAGAGATAGAGAGAGAGAGATATAGAGATTTTCTTACTTTTTCATGTAACATGTAATGTTCGTTTATATGTTTGTTTTTTTTTGACATTGTACTACCTGGCTACCTGGCTGTGGATTTTTTTGATATTGTGGTACTTTGTTGTGTCTTGCAGTGCTGTATAGATGACAAACTAAGATTAAATAAATAAATAAAGCCATCATCAGAGTACAGTAATGCCACAGCTCTAGCGCACGTGATGGAGTTATTCCCAGCAGAGCAATACAAGGGTGATGAAAGATGGAGACCCATGCTTGTAAACACGAACATATAGCCATGCAGCCATGGCATTCTGATTCTGATGGTGTCATTGTGCTGATTATGTTATGAGCAGTTGGAAGTTTGGACAATGCCAACTTTGTAAACAGGCAGTTGCCCAACGAGTGCAACAGTGCTTGTAAGGGAGTATTTTCAACATTTAACAATATACCTTACTTTTGGGCCAGGCTTATCACATAATAGCAACATATAGAAAAAGTGTTTGATTTTTTTACAAAATGATTATGTTTGCAAGCAGAAAATGCTAGAACATTATTTTTTATACATACTATATGTACAAATTGGAGCTCTTCATTCATCTGAGGTTACATATTTTACTGTTCAATGAGGCACTGTTGACAGAAGTTACGACTCGTGCAAGTCTGTGAAATTACGCTATGTCTAAAAGTCACAAAAATGTTATAAACTTGTTAGGCTACATAAATTTCAGTAGAAAGAACTTAGATATTACTTTACTTTATTCTGCTTTTGAAACGAATGTAAATGTGTGTACAAAATGTATTTTATTGCAAAAGAGTTGGTTGGTCGTTCTAGCTTTCAAAGACTGATGGAATAGACAAGTTGTGTATAAATTGTGGATTGCGATGATTTTGTAGCTTTACAGTTTTTTCTTAACACTGCATCATCATATTATAGTCTTAATTTCTGAATATTGCAGTATCAAATTAGGTTTAAACACACACAACAAAAGCGTGGTAATACTGGTTTCATTTACAGCTGTCTATACGACAGAGAGTATATATGGGTACTGTAGTAATTTGTCTGACTCTTTCTTGGCAGGTCATAGATTTGATCCCAGCGTTATGGGTATGGTTTTTTTTTCTGTCCCTGTTACAGGCCTCAGTATAAAAATCTAATTCCTGGCACACACATTAGATTTAGGTGCAGATAAGCCTGGTGCATAAAAGGAAGTGAAGATTGACAGTATTTTCATTTTATATTTTATACTTTTCAGTGTTTTATGCAAAATTTTGTTGTGATATTTTTGTTCCCAGAGTTCAGAAACCATTAAGTTTTTTTCTAACTGCATTATATATAACTATAAAAAGATATAAAAGCATGGTGTATTCATGTGGTACTGCTTTAGTATTGATTATGGTGTGAAGTGGGTTACATTTTTTGGAAGTTGTAATAAACACGAGGTGGAAGTTGGTAAACAGTTATCAGTGTATATTAATTTTGCTGTTAATGATGATGTTCATTTATAACATGGCAGACTGAATAAAGTAGTCATGTATGTAATTCTGATTATTGAAATAAGAGAAAAACAAGTCATTTCCAGAATGTAGTACATCATGGGTGTATGTTAGAGTGTATTTTTATGACCCTAAAATGTATTTTATATTTATAGCAGTTACAGTTTCTCTGGAATACTGTGTGTGCTTACTTAAAGATTTTTTTTATTTACTTATAAGTATCTTTATTGCATGTATTGTTGATTCAGTGAGTCTATCATAAATTAAATTTTGTTTGAAGAAATATGATTTTGTGAACACAACTTTGGTTGCATCATATTAACTGAACATGCATCATTTGCTATTTATGGAGAAGGTGTTTCGCTTTTTCCTCTCCCATGTTTCTGCATATTGTCACTCCATGGACAGCTGATTTCTTTCTGCTTTGAGAGGAGTGATAGCAATAAAACTGTACATCGCGACCATCAAAATTATTAATATAACCAGCATTTTTTATTGCTTTTACACTTCATTTCTCATATGAGAAGACCACCATGCTCTGTACCTCATTATTTAAAAAATTTTTGTTAAATGTATTACAATAAAAGTCCTAGAGGAAGACTGTGGCTGTGGTGACAGGTTTGCAGTGGAGCATACCCACAGTAATTTTTCATTTAATCATTTAACTTCTTATCTCCATTTAAAAATTTATTAAAATAGCACACAACAATTTTTTTTGTGCATTTAAACAATTTTTACAGTTACTCACAGTTTTTGTAAAAAAATCAGACCGTGTTGTTGAAATTGGATGACCTTTAATCTGATCTCCATCACCACACTATGACCTGGGTTCTTTAATTTGTATTAATTGCTAGTGATTAATTCAGAGAGTTTGGTTATATTTTTGTTAACAAAGTTACTGTTAATTTTTTCACATCCTTCTGGAACCTGCAGGTTATCTGTGGAGAAGCAGAGATGTTCACCAGATGATATCACATTTTTTCTGCTGCTATTGTTTGGTTAGCAAAGCCATCCATTTTACGGTGTTTGGAATTGGTTTAGTTTCTTGTGCAAGCAAGTGATGGACGTCTTCAAATGTTTGACTGGTCCCATTACTGCTGCTGCTTACCTGTCTTTCTTTTTGGGAGTAGTGAAGATTTTAAATGGAATGTGGTAAATTAATTATTCCCCTCTGGTAGATACTAAGAGCAGAAATAGTATGTACATATTCTTCTGAATTTTATCCCATGCGTGGGCTGCATACATTTGAGAGATCATGTCTGGAAACCAAATAAGACTATATTTATATAAGGTTTAGTGCTGATTAAAATAAATTTGAGTGTAGTGGGGTTAATTCTCTGTTCTTCATCTGCAAGTAAGGAGTTGATATTTCAATCCTGGCAGTGTTTGCTCATGAATGCTGCATGAAGAACGCGGAACCTCGCATGTTGCCTGAGGTGTGAGCTCTATGCGGTGGCATGCTGCCACAGGAGGCGACCGCTTCTCGTACGTGTGTGTGCGGGTGTGGTTTGTAGGTGGCTAGCATTGATGCGGTTACCCCACAGCAAGACTTGGTGCAGCAACAGCAGCAGCCACAACAGCAGCAACAGCAGCAGCAGCAGCAGCAGCAGCAACAGCAGCAGCAGCAACCCTTCGTGGTGAACCCGAAGACTAAAACTGCTCTGGCGAACATGCTGAGCAATAGGCTGCAGGCAGGAATCCATCTGTCGCCACAGGTGCACCATCTTGCAGTCTCAGCACACTTTGCTAACTAACATGCGTGACACTAACTGTAATCTTTACTAGCTGTTTTTGTTGTGGTAGCATCGTTCTTTGTCTGACGTGCTGTTTGTCAAGTTTATTTATTCTGTAATGAAGTAGTTGCCTGGACATTTTGCACCATATGGTGATCGAGTCATCATCCAACTTTCCCTGTATTCTCAGTAAATTGGTATCGTTTTTCTCCTACTGGAATGTTATTTTCTATTAAATATTTTGCATTCGTGAAAAGTTGAAGCCTACAAAGAACAGTATGTAATGACAAGATTTGTCTGAGAATTTCTTTGTAAAGAATATTTGTGTATGTTGCATACAAGTAAATTACTTCTGGTTGAATATTTACTCATCTTATTGCTTAACTTTAGAATGTACAGTTGTGTGCACATATAATCGCTGTATAACAGAAGAAATAAACTTAATGTGATTTTTTTAATTTTATTATAATTATGAATTTTTTTTGGTTGTGTAAGTATTAATGTCACCTGTAACATGTGCAACTGTGTAAATTGACTTGTATGTAGCACAGAATGATGTTAACTTTTTTTTGACAGTCGCATGTGTAGTTGTAGTTCAATAGTGTGTTACTAAAACACAGTTTTTTTTTCTCATATAATTTTGTCATATTAATTTTTTGGGGAAGCAAAGAATTAGTTTGTAAAGAATGTTTGTGTATGTTATGCATATAACTATTTGGTATGTACTAATAATTTATTATTTCTTTGCTTTGTGGGTTTTATAGAAACATAACCAAGTGAGAATTTTTTAGACCTAAACTAGCATGAAAGTAATGCTCTGAGTATTGCATGTAGTTGTGTATGATGAATTGTAGATACTCAGCAGAGATAGTGAATGTTATTTTCATATATGTTTAGTTGGTTTTCTTCAGGACTTGTAAAATATAAACTGCATTTTATACTTATGAATATATAGTGTGATACAGGCACCTAGTTGTTATAGTCAGTCTCATCTAAGAATTCCACTTTTTGAGAACCAGTGTGTGGCAACATGTTCTAATCTAAACTGACAACATTCCATATACAAAATCCTGTATCGGTTGGCTAGTGAATGAATGTAAGCAAATTCCATGTTGGTTGTCCTGACAGCCTTGTCGTTGCACAATAGACAACAGAGAAATACGCTTGCAGGAAAGAGTTTTTAGACAAACTATTTATATAATGTACTTTACATTGTCGCCAAACAGCTGTTATTAGTGTAATAACCTAAACTTAGTGATAAAATAATATGTGGGTGTTCAAAATGAAATGCAACCTAAATGGTTTGTGTTTATTTCATCCATTTCTGCCTTCCCCGATAGTCTGTAGCTAGTGTCACTTCGTCTCATGTATGCTTCTTTTGAATTCGATAATGCTGCAGACCGGTAGCAAAGTGTTTTTCTAATATTTATGAATTAATTTGATGCTGTTATTTCAAATTCAAGTCCCTTCGAGCCAGTACGAGGCAAAAAAATGACTTTTAATAAGACTTTATAATACTTTCGATAGAGTAACTGACTGTCCTTGTGTGGTGCAATCTGATGGTCAGAACTCCCAGGCCATGCCCTCCCATGAAGTGATTTGTATATGAGCAAATACTGAGAGTTTTACGTTTTCTATGAGCTATGTATGTTTTTTAAAGTAACATATTTCCATGCACAACAATTCAATTTTCTAATAACTTCAATTCGGCTTGTAATCATTGGACTTTTTCCTTTAGCCCTTGCCATTTTGTTTTTTCTGTGTCGCTTTCCTTCCCCTCCTACTTCCACTGGTACATTGTGAAAAAAATGTTATTTATTAGTTAAAACTACACATTGTTTTTGCACTGGAATATTTTTCAAGACAAATAATGTTGATTGTAATGTGATATATTGTCACTCAAGAGCATTTGGTGCTCTGTTAATTTATAAATAGCCTAGTTACCTGTGCTAAATTTAAACAGCGCAACCTTGGCTATGTAACAGACTATTTTTTTTAATGGGAAATACTTTATTATTATGAATTAAAGTGTGCTGTGTGACAATTTCTCCAAATTCCTAATATTCCCAATGTTGGTACAGTATACTCTTGCGAGTCCGTGGTTCTCTGAGATTTGTGACCCTCGGATTTGCGAAAACCATGGATTTTGGAAATGCTGATGTCCATTATTAAAGCTTGTTTACATAACAAACAAAATAATCGTAAAGCTCCAAAAACATATACTCTGCATAAGCTAATATTGTTTTATGTCGAATATACACTAAAATAGAGGCAAATATTAGTGAGTAACAGTTAAATTACCGCAGCAGCCCATGATGATTAACACTGCTTCATACAGTGCTTATCTACAGAAACAGCCTGTCACTGTCTGGAAGGACAGAGATGCGGAAACAACAACCGCTTCCTCTGCTCTTGTGCTAATGAAGGAAAATATATTGAATTATAAAATAATTATTATTATATTCACCAGTTATAAAAATTAATTTACTGCTCTTATGATTAAACTGTGCAGTTATTTTAGTTACAAAGAATAAACATTAAATGGATCCACATATTTAGGATTAAAAAAAAAATTTTTAATTAGAGATCTGTGAGTACTCAAAAATCGAGCTTGAGTTGAATACCTGCCTGTAGCTCAGGCTTCAGCTTGAAATATTTTCCAAGCTCAAAAAATTAAAGCGTCTATATCAGCAGTAGGCCAACGACCAATGAGACATTATTTTACTCTTTGCAAACGAAAATATCACATTTATTATTGAGACAGAAATATAAAAAATTTGTGTACTGGTAAAAAAATTACCCAGAAATGGAGATATATTTGCGGATTAACAGCAAAATCAGCATAAAAACTAGGCTGGAAATCAGCCTAAGATGTGGTGCCCGATGATACATTTAGTTTACCAGTTGCTATAAAAATAAAATTATATTCATTCACCAAACAATATTTTAAAAGGTACAAGTGTTCCGATTAAAACTGTTCCTCAGAACTGCAGACATGAACACAGATTCTTTTAAAATTAACATGAAAACCAGACCATGAATTGGCCTAATATGTGGCACCTGATGAGATAGTTTGTTTAGGGTTTGCTAGAAACATAAGACATTGTTTATTAATGAAACAATATTTTAAAAGGTAGATGTGTTCTGTTTTAAACAGTTCCTCAGAACTACAGATATGAACGTAGATTACCTGTGCAGCACAAATGTTGAAACAGCGTAAGTGCAGTACGGCACACTGTGACATGTCAAAACCATTTAGAATTGTATCACTTGGGAAACACCCCAGATGTCTGAGTACCGCTGGTTCTCGGACCACGGACTGGCAAGAGTTTTACTGTATGTATGCTGTAACGTCCAAACTGCTATTGCGTAAGAACCGCAGTTACCATCTTATTAAAGGTTTGAGCACCTTGATGACACGTTTTGACAGATGGGTGCAAACTGCATGGTGGCGGAAGGATACTTGGTCTGTTTATTGTGTACTACCTCCGTAAGGTCTGTCGAAAAGTGAAAGTCTTATGTGAGGTAGGACTATAGCAATAGTGAACTAGGTAGGAGAATTGGGGGAGTAGTTTTACCAGGGTATGAAGGAGTAGATAAAAGCTGACAGTCTTGAAGGAGGAGATGTCGTGATGGATGTAGGAGTGGACAAGGATGAAGCAGAGGGATAGTGACTGTAATGTTGGTTCATGATTTGGAGCTTGAGCAGAGCTGAAATTTGTGAGTCTTCCTGGCAGAATAGTGCTTGTTGAAACATTTTGTTGTGTTCTCGTTATTAACTTATTTATTTACTATGACAGCAGTAGACTAAGGTGGTGATGTGTGGGGAAGGGAGGCTCTCTGTTGCTACCTCATGTACCTGCCATCAGCACCATGACACTTGGATTGATAAATTTCAGCGTTGTCAATAGAGTGTTTGGCCAAAAGCATATGTGCAATGAATCATGGGTGGCTCATAAAAACAAATGTGCACATTTGGTTTGAAAAAATAGTTTAGAACATGTGCTGAGTTGTTAAATTAACGCTTGTACATTACCTAATACATGGAGTTGTTAAATGACAATGCTTGTACATGTGAATCCCAAAAAAATGTTGTAACTATCCCCCTCCCCCCCCCGTCATCACCCTGCGGTTGAATATATATGAATTATACGATATCAACCAGTGAGGTAGCTAATAACGAATAGCCACTGTTGCAAGGAGAAACTCTTTTTATCTGCACAATGCTTGTGAATGTCTGCTAATGTTAATGGTTTTCATTCTAAAAAGGCATTTGAACTAAGTTCAGTCCTTAGTCTACAGAATTCTAATATGTAATGACACAGGCGCATACATTAGCAGGTAACACTGAGTATAATTCATTCCATATTCTACTAAATTGTAGAATAGGTTGGCAAAGAAAACTTTAATTTTTTATGGCGGTCAAATATGTTGTATTCATAGAAAGAGTAATTTTGTACAAAATGTAACAGTTAATTTTTATTTTATAAATTACTTTCAATTTATTTGTTTTCACATTGACATAATTCCTTGGTATTACAGCTTTGTCCATTGAATACCGTATTTATCCACATACCTTACGCTTTTGCGAGTCTTATGCACCCTCCATTTTCGCTTCCAAATTTGAGGAAAAAAATATTTCACTGGGTATCTTATGCATACAGAGTTTCAACATCTGGCTGTGAGAGGATGGGGTAGCCATGCAGGTCATTCTGTGAAAACTGTTAATGTTTTTATTGTCTTTTGTGTGTGCTGTTGCTTGGAAGATAAGGAGCAGGGCACTTCACATCTTGTTCTTGAAGTCATCATGCTTTCTCCACTCTGCTCTCTTCCATAGACATAGGAGCAGATCTTGACTTTCGGAAGTCTCGACTTTCATGCCATGGCATGGGAGGGGAGCACTGTCTCGTCATAATTTTAGGAAGCTATATTAAATAAATTAAGTATCCCAAACAAATCTGATATATTTTATTCCAGTTTTAAAACTTTCATAGGACAGTTTCACGTCAATGTAAAGGTTTTTTTTTGGTGGGGGAGGGATGGGTTCATGTCCCCTGTGCCACACCCCCTCTGGTCCCACCTCTCTATATATGCATGGCAACATTTCCCCTTCTCCATGGCTCCAACATAGAGAGAGAGATTGAGAGCAAGAGATTGAGTGAGAGAGGGAGGAGAGAGAGGAGAATGAAGATGGTTGGGGAAAGGGGAGGAGAGTGAGTGAGCTCCTCTTTTTTTCATTTTCAAGCTTTGTCATGAAAGGCATGGCAAAGGGAAGAAAGGAAGTGGAATGTCAGTAGGAGGTCCTTTGTGTTTTGAGTGTGTGTGGGGGGTGGAACCATTCACCCACCCCTCCAAATGATAAGTTAGGGTGACCATTAGGGTGGGGTTGTGCAAAAGGTCTTGGGAAGGGGNGGATGAGAGAACTGGTGGGCAACTGTCAACTGTCACTGGCTGCAGGCTGTCCTCATTTTAGCAGGCATGACATTTGGCTAGAGGGGGAAGCTAAAAATAAAATGTGTGAGTGGGTGGCCAGGGGCCCTATCCTGTAATATTTCGTGCTGAAAGATACTGGCTGGGAGAATCGTAATGATAACAACAGCTAATACGACAGTTATTTGTAATTGTCTTTGGGTGGTATTCTGCAATGCTCTCTTTATGGCTCTGTTGCATCTCTTAGCTTCAGCGATGCTGCGGGCTGTCTTCTGAAATCAACAATCTGCTTGTTGAATTATATTTTTTACAGTATTACAGTGTTTATTTTTTCACACGTGAATTTTCATATGTGAATGGTATTTATTTTTTGCCACATTTCTGTATAGCACTTTAAATATTTATTTACTTCTCTTTGTGATACAAGTTTTTAGATGTTCCTAGTTGATTTTGAGTATCACAAGATAGAAGCACTAATCTCTAGCAGAGTCTGTTGTCTTGTGCTTACATTAGAGCAAAGCATTGGAGAATATCACTTGCAAAAAAATGAAATGTACTTTTTAAATACAGAATGTCAGTTTTTTTGGAAAGTCTTTCCGTGATTACAAACTTTATTTATATCCTCTATATATAAGATAGAGATGTGAAACTGGTGCCAAAATGTTGGCAAACTAACCAAGGTTTTTGTTGCAACACGATAACATATCAGTAAGTCTCCACGTGAGCACCTTTAGTAGCACATCTAGTCAATATTCAATTTCTGTCCATACATTTGCCAACATCACAGGAGGGATTGATGCAATGACTGTGGGTATCCGTTGTTGCAGAGTTGGAAGATTTTATACAGGAGTTCTGTAGACATTGTCTTTGACATAACCACATAGAAAAAAAAAAAGGTGGTTATTTCAGGAGAGAGTGGAGGCCAGGCTGTCGGGCCATCACGACCGATCCATCGTGCAGGAAAAGTCATATCAAGATAGGCACGAACCTCCAAACCCCAATGAGGCGGTACATCTTCTTGTTGAAAAATGACATGCAACTGAGAAACAGCAAACAATTGCAACATGTCCAGATACACTAGAGATATGATGGTGCTCTTAGTGAAAAAGAATGGTCCGATAATTTGGTCATGTAAAAGCACACACCAAACATTCACCTTTGGGCTGCCTCTGGTACACTCTGGCACTTCACGAGTGGCCTCTGGACCTCAAGTACGCACATTATGCCGGTTCACTACACCACTGACAAAGAAGATTGGCTCGTCAGAGAAAGCAACATATTTGAGATAGCTATTACCACCCTCAATACGTGATAATATTTTGACTGCAAAGTCATACTGATGTGTGTGTCATTGGGCAACAAAGTCTGAACTATTTTTCGTATGCACGAAACAATAAATGTTTTTGTAAGATGTCAGGAAGAGAACATTTGGCATTTGTAATTCACGTGAGGCTCTGTGCACTGATTTCTTGGGATTTCGCTCAAAAGACTGTCTCACTGCATCCACACTTTCAGCTGAGGTTGATGGTTGGCCAGTTCTCGGTAAGTCAGCAACAGATACTGTGTTCTTAAAATTGTCATACCACTACTTAATGCTCTTGACATCGGGCGGCATCTTTCCATACATTGTTTGAAAGTTCCTCTGCACTGTTACTGGCGACCGGGTCTCGTGGTACCAGAGGACACACTGAGCATTTTTCTGATTTGTGGATGTGTCTGGTTTCCAGGACACTGCAACTGCTACACTACAGCCACGTTACTGAAATCTGCAACAAAAAACTTGGTTAGTTTGCCAACATTTTGGTACCAGTTTCACATCTCTTTTACATATAGCGGATATAAATAAAGTTTATAATCAGGGAGAGACTTTTCGGACAACCTGTATACTTCAGACACCGTTTATTTGTATGGAAATATAACAGAATATTATATTTTTCCCAGTGAGGGCACTTTCATAGTAAATGTGTATTTTTCTGTATGGAGTAAGTTTCTTAGAATTAACCTCAATACATCTGCCATTTTCTTTTCACTGTTGTTCATCGAGACACCTTGTTGGCCGGTCTATATAAAAGATGTCACAAGACATTCAAAAGACAGTCATGATGACATTTTGAATTACAGAATACTGTGCCGCCTTGTAAAGATAATAATGATGTATTCATATAAGACAGTAAAAAGTTATAGAATAGGGTTCCAGGTTTGGTTGTCTCTCCCACCTTCCTGCTACCTATCTCTCCTCAATCTATCCCGTTCAGCCAACAGTGGTATTTTATTATAAAACAAACATGGCCCTGCATCTTTTATTTTATTGCAATGACTTTTCTGTTGAAAATAGTTGCTTTTAACTTTGTTGTAGATGTAATCAGTTCATAAAAATATGCATAAAAAGTTACCTCGCATATATTATGCCTCTCCATATTTTGAATCCAAATATTGGTACTAAAAAGTGTATAAGAAACACGGATAAGTATGGTAAATGTGCATTTTTATAAACCAGATGTTTGGGGTGAAGAAAAATACAAATGCAAACAGTAATGTCTTTGTAAGCAATAAAATTGTGCTGTATGCTGGAATAGGACCTGTGTTGCATTAATAATTGTTAGCTTTAGAAGCTATTGGAAAATATTATATTTCTTGGTGGAAAAAAATTATGTCAACTTTTGTAAATCTGCTTTTAAAAGGACTCTATAGGCACATGTTTTAAATAATGGTTTTTTTTTTAAACATAAGTGGGCTGAACTGCAGATTTGAAGCATTAAAATTTTTCTGCTTCCAGCAGTTTTGTGTGTTAAAATTGCCAAAAGTATAGAATATCTGCACTTTCCTTGCACAAATTTGTTACATTGCTAGTGTTGTGAAAAAGAAGAAAGTAACATGATTTTCATTTTTAGTTATAAATATTGTTGTTAAAGGATTTTCACACTTAAATTTTTTGATAGAA
This sequence comes from Clitarchus hookeri, assembly GCA_002778355.1. Lineage (NCBI taxonomy): Eukaryota > Metazoa > Arthropoda > Insecta > Phasmatodea > Phasmatidae > Clitarchus > Clitarchus hookeri. Next base: position 218,005 of record NQII01001802.1, read on the forward strand.
GAGCTAATGTTTTTGCAAAATATGCTGATCTTTTTGAGCATGCAATATGTGTTCTCTTCATGTTGACTTATAATAATGTTTTATCTACAGTCATATGAATCATCAATTTCTATTGTTTTGTTTTGTTCCAAATGAGATAACAGAGTTAAAGAGCAAACATCTAATAGGAAATAAATAATATCTAATAAATTAAAGGTTTAGTTATTGTTACCCTGCAACTGAAATACTATTTTATTTGTAGAAATTATGGATGGGTCGAATAACAAAAAATATCGGTTGCGGTTCCGGTAGAGATTCTACTATTTATATATCGGTTCCAGTATTTGGTTCTATTTTGAATTCTTGCCTTTTGCTAGCAACTTCATTAAACCAATGCAGGTGAAATTCATTAAATGTTGTATTTAACCTATCGAAGAATTGAACAATAACAAAGTGTGAAGATAAGATTTAATGTATACAGATAGACTTGTTTTGTTAAATTTATTTAATGTTAGTAAATATGCAACAAATTATTCTTTTTTTACATTAATGTGTGGTGATTGAAATATGTTTGGATAATAATTTAATTAAATAACTCGCGGCGCTAAAAGCCAAAACATTGTGGCTTGCTTTACAATAATGGTAACCTACGGTCGTTAAAAGAGCGTCAACAATTGCAGTGGGCGGCAGCCTTTCTTTTTAATTTTGCTTATTTTACGCAGTGACTGGGCGGCCAGCTTCCTTATAATTTTGCTTCTCATATGCAGTGATGTGCTGGTTTTTTTTTGCAGTGTTGGAATGTGACACCTCTCAAAAAAAATTTTGCTTCGTCTCTTCTTCCTAAAGCTATCCCCTACCATACACAGAAACAAAGAAGGATTGGAGGGATGTATCGATGAGCTAGCAGTGTTGCTTACGGGAGAGGACAGAGAGAGAGAGAGAGAGAGAGAGAGAGAGAAGGGAGAGGAGTGATGATGTAAGAGCGAGAGATGAGGTAACAGACTGTTCCGCTATACTTCCCTCTAAACATCACCGAACAGTTTACGACTACCAAAATTTTTTTTGTGTATAGTGCGCACCCCAAAATTTTTTTCCCTTTATTTTGGGAAAAAAGGGTGCGCTATACACTAGTAAATACGGTAGTTATTTTGTAACGACAGAGTTTAGCCATTGCTGTGTAGAAATGAGAACCGAGTAGTTGTTGTTAACCTAAAATCAGTTCCGAGTCAAACCTCAAGAACCGGTATAAATTGGAACCAAAGAACCGAACCAATCCATCCCTAGTAGAAATACTACATAAACTTATGATGGACTCTTTTTCTCACCTATGTAGCCATGCTTAAAAATAAACTCCATGCCGCCTGTCGGAAACAAAAAAAAAACATTTAATCCTACCCCTCCCTTTCATTCAGTATTACTTCCTGACTACTTCCATGCTTTGGGGACAGGTTTCGTGAACACAGAAGGGAAGATACAGAATGCAGCGTAGGAAGACAGAGGTCTTGCAGTTCCATAGTTACCGTGCTAGTATTTACATGGCTGTAAATAAAACAGGCTCTGCTGAATGCTATTTATCTACTTACTTACAAATAAAGTTACGGTGTTGGGAGGATTCGTTGATGACTTGGTAATTGTGCTGATTCACTGTTTAGTTTCATTTTACTTTTTGCAACTTAACGGGAGGCGTTTGATATTTTTTAATGAGGAACAAGCTGGCTCTCTTTCCACTCATTAAATTACAATTCCATATAAAATATAAAAAAAATTCTGCGGGTCATTGACAATCTTTCACAAAATCAAGTTAAAACTGTTACCAAAATGAAATCTAAAAAACCTGCATATGTCGTTAACAATTATTCACAAGAAGCAAATCTAAAATGTAACCAAATTGGAGTCCAAATAAACTAAGTGTAATAAGTTTTCAGTAAACAGTAATCAAAACCAAAAGAAAAAAATCCGAAAACTGTCATAAATCAAAGTGATAATGAACAAAGAGAGAAGGTAGCACATCCACAAGCAAGCAAGTTCATAATGGCAAGACATGCAACAGCTGCATCAAATACGGAACACACTGACGGCCGAGGGGGAGGGGATGGGCATAGTCAATGGGTCCTGGCTAGTGCTGACAGCCTAGGGTAGTGGTATCTATTTTTAGATATGCTTAATGTAATACCGTTGCTTACCAAGAGAAACTTAATGCTTAGCAACCAAAAAAAGTGTAATAAACTAATTCTTTTTAATGGTTCCCCTCTATTTTTCAACTTTTTTTAACTAAAATTTTTTATGGTTCCACAAAAACTGGTTTTAAAAAAAGGTCGTAATAAAAGGGGTCACAACAGTGCGGTTCTACTGAATGTTAAGAAATTATATATTATTTGCAGAAATTAAGGCCTACAACGTTGTTCACACTGATCAAGGTTTTTTTTCTGAGTTCATGCAGAATGGTACATATGATAACAGTAACAATAAAAGAAAAAAGGAAATTCATATAAAAATTTTATAAGGGGCATACTTTTGAAATACTGAAATAATGAGTGTCTATTTTGGTGACTAATCATGAACTTGAATATAGCTCTACAACATTACACACTGTGTTATGACGTTTAAATAAAAGGTTGCCATGACATTGTATTTCAACAGTGGCTTTTTAATGTGAGACATCCCACCTGCTGCCTATGAACTGACATAACACTGTATAATATGTTTGGGCACGTGCCCAAGTACTGTCAGATTGGCTATCTCCCAGTCATCTCATGTCTCCAATTTTTCAGAATTATTTTTAATATTTGTGCTAGTGTATGTCTCCACATTGCTAATGCATCTGTGAGGAGTGTTGTAAAACTATCTGTTGATTTTCGTATATTCGTTCCTGTAACCAAGTATCTGGCTGAAAATACATATGTGCATTCCTTTGGTACGAATGTCTCATAATATTTTAAAAAAGAGTGCAGATCATTTTACTTGTATGCGCAGTTAACATGAAACTATAAAATAATATAAAGTATAGCAGTATACATCTAAAATAAAATATGGGATTCTCTTTGAGTAAACTTTACGGAATTCGATTAATTTTATTTTTGTATCAATAATTCTGTATCACAATTATTAATTCAAGTTACTTTCGTATTAACGGTTGTGATAAGTGATATTTGGGTTCACTAATCATTATAGGCTGTTAACTGTAAAGTTACCACTTTTGAGGCCCTAGTTACTTTTTTATTTCAGTCATTTTTTTATCCTCTAACCACCTTTTTTAAATAAATTTTGCTATGTATGTAATAAACATTTTGTAGATTCCACCGCACTCCAAAGTTAATGTCAAAGGCTAAAATAAATTATATTCATTGACTATTATTCCAAATGAGAGGGCTTTTAAAAGTGCTCACTTTACCCATGATTAGCCTATACAGTAGAGCACACCTCAACCAGAATCGTCGGGCGAAGGGCTATTCCGGTTGTGGGAAAATTCCGGTTATGGGAAATGAGGTTGCGATGGTGTGAAAAGTAATACATTAAGTATAGTCAATTCCGTGGACAGTCTTTCCCCTACTGCATGGCACGTCGGCACAATATACATTTACAAGAGCGGGGCTGACGTATTATAGACAAAGTTCACAAAGTACCTTATTTCGGCGTGTATAAAACGCACATTTTTACAAAAAAAATTACGAAAAGAGGGGTGCGGCTTATTTACGAGATATTGGCATTAAAACATTCTTCCCCTAAACCATGTTCAGAAATTTGTCAACAAACAGTAGATCTAATGTTTTAACTTAGTATCTAAGGTAGTCAAAAAAAAAATGACTAGCTCTTCACTCGCGTTTAAAAGTGTAAGTGTCGCACCATACTTTAGCCTGCCTGTCCTCAACAGTTCTGCTCTGTATCAGCTCCAGCCACCTTTTAGCTTGCTCGCTTCCTTTCTCTTTTTTATTTCTCCCTCTCACTTGGCGTACTAACTTTCCACCTCCACCCCCTTCCCATAAACAAACCACAGCTCCAAGCAAGCTTGCTCGCTCCCTTTCTTTTCTTTCTCCCGCCTTTCCCCTCTTTTTCATTTGTCCCGCTGTCTCTCTCTCTCGTCGAATGAGACAGCCAGCAGCAGCTGTGTGTGTGTGTGACGCTGCACGCACACATGCACCATACTATTACCTGCCTGGCAACAGCCGGCCGAGCTGGCAGGCTACGCACGGCACACGTGTTCTGCAATTCAAAGGCAGTGTTGAGGCGTTTTGACATAAATACAAAAGTTTTGTTTACGCGGAATACTTTGCAGTTGCCATTTTTCAGAAGGCGGAGGCCAGGCGGCGCAGCAACGATAACACTCAATGGCAATATAATTTGTTTGACGTTGTCATGGTTTGCTGTTGCCACCCTAGCACGATGAGGCCCGGCAATATTTACGGGAATAAAAAAAATTCAGTGCGGCCTATACTTGAAATATTAATTATCCCTAATTTTTCATCAAAAACTTCTAGTGCGGTCTATACATGCCAAAATACAGTACATTTACACTAACATGTTAGAACACTAAATTATGAAAGTCATACCACTAAAACCAATGGTATGTTTTGCACATTGCCATTAGTCACTGTCACTTGTGTCTTTATGCAGTGTAGTTGTAGCTGTGCTACTTGGGCCGGCTATCCCTTCATCATGCAGCTTGTTTACCAGTTTACCAGTCTGGTGTGAGCAACGAAAAACCTCTCGCAAGCAAGCAAGTTATGTAACAACTTTCCCCGACGTTTGAATGTTTTTGGAAAATTAGTTATTCGAGGGAATTCCGGTTAAGGGGTGCTCTACTGTACTATTAAAAACTTGCATATCAGCCAAAACAAGTACAAAACCTATGCTATAAACTTTCTATGGTTGTCATGAAATCTCAAAAATATAGTAAATACATGTATGGGGCCAGAACTGACCAGTGTTGCTGGTAAGAGGTGGTCCCATTCAAAGGACCCAGAAGCTAACGTCTTGACTTAACCTGCACTGAAGCCGAGGCTAGCATGGATGCATCTGCAATGTTTTCCTTGGAAGGTGTCGAATTTCATCTTCCTTTGATAAAGGGAAGCCAATATTTAAAACAAAAAATGTTGTGAGCTTCACTCTATCACTTATTTGTGGGTCTAATGCCGCAATGAAGAATATTAGTGTGTTTTCCTTAATGGGTAGTCCTATGCACGCCTGGATCACGACATTGGGTAAATACTATTCAAGCAATACTTTTACTTAAAAAAAAAAAAATAGGAGAAAACTGTACTGTACACCGTGCCATGTAGTATGCTTCAGCATCACTTACGTATGCATAGTGGATTCAACATGACTCACAGAATTGTAAAAGGCACCTCAGGGATTGTAATCTGCAAAGTGTCGTAGGAAATTTGTATGTAAATTAGTATTAAGGAATTAATTTTAACACCACAAAATAATCCTATTCCAGCAGTATTTGATTAAAAGTTGTAGTAATAGTTTATCTATTTAATTCATGTACCTTGCCTATGAGTTAGCAGCATTAGTTTTTGCATGTATTTATTTTCCTAATTCATAATGTTTGCATTAAAAAAGATATTGTAGTACCTTAAATTGCCTCAATAGGATCCAAGGTTTTGCCTACAGTTGTGAAATAATGAATTGCTCAGTGATCGCTCTCTGTTCTCAAAATTTTACTTGTATCATAACAGATGGATTTTTAAAATTAAACTTCTCTAAACAAAAATATACTTTTTTTTAGTTACTTTTATTTTAATTTTCTATTTAGTTACAGCTTGCATTGGACAACTGGTGATACTAAGTACTGTATTAAGATCTCGTAGGAAAGTACTTTTTATCATAGAATAGTGGAAAGGGCAGAATACTTCATGATTTTCAGTGTCTGCATTTCAATAGGCTGCATTTCAGTAGGTTACCTACGTGCCACACACTTGCCTGATCTCTTTGTCTCTGAATGGTATCTCAGGCAATTCAAGAGTGCTAGTAAAAGTAACCATCTCTTTCATAAATTTTAGGTTTTTTTTTTTGCAGAATAAAGTTATATTGAATATACACATGAAATTGTTTTTGTTATGTTTTACTAGTTATTCAAGAATTAAAAATACAGGCACAAAAATTAATGTTCTTAAATTTTTTTTAACGATAGTTTATATTACCAAAGTTTTTAAGATGCAATTTTTTAGGTTTGAATTTTAAGATTAAGTGGAAAGTCATTAATGTGTGTGCTGGTTGTGAGATATGTTTTCTGTAGTATTAAAGCCACCCCACCCCATTTTTCCTCCACTTTTACTGAAAGGCATAAAAGTTGGAACAGTAATAAGCAACGACTGAATTTATTACAATATCAGGTAACATGGACAATATAGCTGGCAGTACGAGCATACTGCTGGTTCTCCGTCAGTAAGGTGTAGCACCCTCTGGGGGCTGGATACATGTACCAATTTGGTTTAGAAGCCTTACAAATTTTTTATCCTATCCTTAAGCAAGTTGGCCCTGAGCTATTGTAACCAGCCCTCGATATTGTGCAGATTGGCATTGGGTCAGAAACATCATCCAAGCTGACCCCACACATATTCTGTCTGGGACAAATTGGGGTATCATGCTGCCATGAGAGTACCTTAACATGTCACAGACATTCCAAAGATGTGTGCTGTGTTTGGACAAGAGTTGTGTAGTTGAACGACTGTATCAGGGTGCTATCTCCTTAGAGGTAACACAGGAGAGATTCTAGATATCACTGACAAACTGCTTTGCTACCAGGATCACCCAATTACTACAAAAGGTACCTTATGTACCATGTTGCCAGGAGTAGAGTAGATGTGTATCTCCACAACATTGTCAGGATGTGTTCTTTCCCCTTGGCATCACCATACTTGTACACAGAAGTCATCTCTGGTGAGACAGAACAGCTGTTCATTGCTGAGCACGATGCAATGCCACTTGTCATCATCACTCCCTGCCTCCTGGTTATGGTACCACTCCAAACACTGCCCCGTCTTTGCTCTGATATTAATGGCAGCCTTACACAAGGTGCAGTAAACTGTAATATGGTCACACAGACAGGGTATGGGATTACATGGAATGTTAGTAGCGTGTGGAATAAGTGTAGGTGCTGTTTATATAGAGTTGCCTAATGCTTGGTGCACAGTATGGTGATCCTTCCTTGATGTTGTCAATCTTCATCAGCTGGAACCTGCTTGATGTGTGGGTGCCTTCACTTACCCGTGGGTCCCAACATCAAGCCACGAATGCCCCACATACCTGGCAGTAGCACAATACATCCACCTGGTGTCATGCAGACTCACCTTATGGGTGCTATCAAACTGCATTGAGTGCTGGTAAAGCTGTCCAGTGCATTTACAAGCTATAGACCATATGTTTGGTGACCTTTTTCACTGTGTTGATTAAACTATGTTCCTTACACATATTCTAACACACTAATCATCGTGTTGGGCCCCTAATACTCTCTGGTGACTGGTCTCTAATATTTTGCATATTCAGTGGTGGTATGCATGTGTACCAAACTACATCCAGTGTGGACCATTCCTTCTGAGTACTTTAATTTTTTTGTCCATCAGTGTATCAGAAATGTAGGGTTGGGAATCAGTGTAAGATGTGTTATAATTTATTCTAATAAATATGAAATTAGCAGAGAACAGCACAAAAAAGACTTTAAAAGGTGCGTATCATATTGCAGGCACCATACATGTGCACAATGCATCCACCATTTGTAATGAACTAACAAGACCTTTGTATTACATCAGTTATGTAGGTATGAGACAAATGCTGGTAGATATGAGTTGGTTTGATTTTTGTATGGTTGTCAAAATTCCTTTACTTAAAAAAAATATTTTAAAATTTTTATTTTTGTTACGTTTTAGTTTTAGCTGTCAAAATTCCATTACATGAAAGGAACATGATATGTTGTTTTGCCTACTGCAAAGGTGATGGTGGAGTGAACGACATGTACCATACATTAATAAGCTTACAGAACTGAAGCTTCCTGTTTGTTGCTGGTGACAGTCTGTGAATTCCCTGCAGGAAATATTGGTATTGCCTATGTGTTTGGAACTGTATTGCTTCTGCCAAAATTTTTGTGTAGGTTTCACACTAAAACGGTGGGTCCTGGGCTGTTGCACTAAGAGGACCAAATTTGTTAATTAGTTAGTATTGCTCAATAAAAGAGCATCAAACATTTATGATTGCTGATGGTTAAAAGGGTTGTCCGCAATAAGAGGGTGGCTATCCTTGTTATTTTCATTACGGGGGAAGATGTTAATGAGAGTTTGCTCGTACGGTGAAGATTCCAAGAACATAAAACAATTTTTTGGGAATCGTAATTTAATTTCACTTTTTTTGTGATGTTTTGCGATAATGCTGCTTAAAATCTCTATTTTTAAGGGCTGATATCTTCCTTAATATTCAGTTACTGTATAAAGTGTTTTACATGTATCCCACTTGATTTTGCATCAGGAATCACTTCACGAAGTTATTGGTCGAATTCCACCCCACCTTGCATAATTGTAACATGAGCCTCTTACGATAAGCAGTTGTCTTTCTGTCTCCTGATTACTTCACCATAGCTGTGTGTTTGTTTATATTTGGTAGCATGCTTGCAATACCAAGGCAGATCACGAACAATAGACATTTCTGTGTTTTATTTGTCTGTTATCCACTACCGGCTGCAATGAAAGAAAAAGTGGAGTTCACAAATTCACACTAGAACAGCTTTTTAGAAAAAATGAAGTGTAAACATCATACAAGATGGCAGCGGACAGTGCATACACAGCACCGGTGTTGTCATCTCTAGTTGTTTAGTAGAATCTATGCGTAGGTTCTTCACAAAAAATAAGAATGCTGTGAGCGCTGGGTTATCTAATCCCTTGTCTGGTAAAAACGTAGAATTTTAAAATAAGAGTTTGCTGGTGTGTCATAATTGTGATTTTATTCTCATATATTTAGACAAGAAATGCTGCTTATTATGAATAGGTTGTCACAACAAAAAGTGCAGTGGTGTAATAGTTCAAGCAATGAATGTTGCATTAAATGAAGTATTAATAGTAATTACTATCCAGTTATGTCACACATCTGAAAATATTGCAAAAATATTCTCTGTAACAAAAATGCACATTGTAATTATTGTAGAGCACAAATTACCTGCTTGAATCCAAAAACATGTTTAACGTAAAGAAAACACAAGTATATAACATAAATATTTGTCTTAAATATTAAAAAAGGGTGTTCCTTTCTAGGAATTCCTAAATCTTTTGTGTCTGTGGCAAAACTATTAACTGGAACTGAAAACATAGAATCAATAACCAAAATTCAGGAACGAGAACTGAGAATCGCAACTAGAAAAAAGTGCATCCATCTCATCACTAATTTTACTATCTCAACTTTTGTGGTCTTGCCTTAAAAATGATACATGTTGATTGATGTAAATTATTGCTAGCTGGAAATATTTAGGATTTTAAAACTCATAATTTAAGAGGTCAGAACGTAAATAGAAATGGGTTCATGTGAAGAGACATACTTCAATTTTAAGAACTAAATGCGAAAACTTGCAGTATCTACCATCAACATGACATGTGATGGCCAGTCTTCCACTTGTAAACACTTAGCAGCAGAGTTATTTTCATACTTAGGTACATAAATTAATTTCTGAAACAGTTTATTGGTAAACATGTACATATTGATATTGCACGCAATAGTCTGTCTTTTGCTTGCAAACACAAAATCATTTTTATAAGATGTGAAACACTCAGTGCACTGTACTTCTTGGAGAAGTGTGTGTTTCTCACCTGTTAGACTATGGCTCAGTATTTGCTCCTGGCATCAATTACACCGGGCCGTGAGGCTCTTGTACAATAAATGTTAATTTATTCCACTCCTATCAAAATGTAGGAAAATAATCCTAATTTACCTTCCCCCTCTTGCTGTAACGTACACATTTTTTAGCTTTTAATTTTTTTTATTTATTTTTAGTGGCACCTTTGTGGCTATCCAAATTAGGAATATTTGTTTGCTAGTATTGCATTAGGGGAAAACTTAAAAAAAAAATTAGTATATAAAATTATATTTGTAAAACAGCACAATGTTCCTGCCTCACCTTTGCCGTAATAACCTTAACATATGAAAAGAAACTACCTGGATATAACCTCGTGATTAATTAATTTGCTCACATCCATGTCAAAGAAAGATGTCTTTATTCCTCCATTCCGCTGTTCAGTTCTCTGTTTTCATTATGTGGTCTTGAAAGGGCAGTCCTGGTGCGTGTAACATAAGTAACAGTAGGTGTGCATGGATAAACATTGGCATCCTTGCTGGCAGGAGTGGACAGTCAAGAGCTAGTGGGGTGTTCTCTATTTTTAGAGCTTTCCCACTTCTGTGTCGTATATTAGTGATGAAGAGAATTGCAGTGGTTAGCAACCAAAATAAATGCAAGAAACTTATTTTTTGGTCTATTTACTTTAATTTGTTGAATTTCTAGCCTTGTTTTTTACAGTTCCCAAAAAAGAGTTATTTCGAGAGGGTTGTTATTTCTAGGTTCATAGTATCGAGAGTTGACTGTAGATGGGGGCAAGAGAATGCCGCTGGTTGCACATTAAGAAAATAAATACCTTTCAGTACTACTGAGTACTACCAAGTACCAGTACTACTCAGTACTACCAAGAAGCTAGTCTGCCGTGCTGAGTCCACCATGTCATGACTACATCCTTTTGGCCATAACAAAATGAGTGATCATTGAGTGGGAGGCTTTGTCCAAATGTCCACCTGGGCTAGTGTGGATTTCTCATAACACAAGAAAGAGATATAATTTAGTAAGTGCATTAATTTTGTGAAGTTATCCTACTATAATCTTAAATGTATTTGTTTTACATGTTTTAATGCAGTATATACACTGGAGAGCCAAAAAAACTGGTATAGGCATGCGTATGCAAATAACAAAGGTATGGAACCAATTAGAGTAACGCGATGTGGTCGGCAGCGCCTATATAAGACAACAAGCGTCTGGCAAAGTTGCTAGATCGGTTACTGCTGCTACAATGGCAGGTTATCAACATTTAAGTGAGTTTGAATGTGGTGTTATAGTCGGCTCACGAGAGATGGGACATAGCATCTCCGAGGTAGCAATAAAATTTGGATTTTTGCGTACGACCATTTCATGAGTGTACCATGGATATCGGGAATCTGGTAAAACATATCTTTTACATCGCTGCGGCCGGAAAAATATCGTGAACGAACGGGACAAACGACGACTGACGAGATTCATTAAATGTGACAGACGTGCAACCCTTTCTAAAATTGGCGCAGATTTCAATGCTAGGGCATCAACAAGTGCCAGCGTACGAACTATTCAACGGACCATCATTGATATGGGCTTTTGGAGCCGAAGCCCTACTCGTGTACCATTGTTGACTGCACTTTATAAAGCTTTATGTCTCGCCTGGGCCCGCCAACACCGTCATTGGACTTTTGATGACTGGAAACATGTTGCCTGGTCTGACGAGTCTCATTTCCAATTTTATCGGGCGGATGGACGTGTACGGGTATGGAGAAATCCTCATGAATCCATGGACCCTACATGTCAACAGGGGACTGTTCAAGCTGGTGAAGGCTGTCATGGTATGAGACGTGTGTAGTTGGCATGAAATGGGACCCCTGATACGTCTAGATACGACTCTGAAAGGTAACAGATACGTTAGCATCCTGTCCGATCACCTGCACCCATTCATGTCCATTGTGCATTCCGGCGGACGTGGACAATTTCAGCAGGACAATGCGACATCCCACACGTCGAGAGTTGCTACCGAGCGGCTCCAGGAACACTCCTCTGACTTTAGAAACTTCCATTGGCCACCTAAATCACCAGACATGAACATTATTGAGCATATCTGAGATGCCTTGCAACAAGCTGTTCAGAAGAGATCTCCACCGCCTCGCACTCCTATGGATTTGTGAACTGCCCTGCAAGATTCATGGTGTGAATTGCCTCCTGCATACCTTCAGACATTAGTTGAATCCATGCCACGTCATCATGTGGCACTTCTGCGTGCTCGCGGGGGCCCTACATGATATTAGGCAAGTGTACCAGTGTTTTGGCTCTTCAGTATAATATTGAGAAAATAAAATTGTAAACCAGTTTTTTTATGTATCAAGTTGGTTTAGTTCAGCTGTTTCATTGGTGGGCGTGTTTAATGTTTTTACATTTGGTGTCTCAGAGCACTGTTCATTCATTCCTTAGTTTCATGTATAGTTCTTGAGTATGTTTGTGTATAAAAGGAAGAATATACATATTTAATAAGCTTTGGAGTACCTTAATATGAAAATTGCCATACAACATGAGGTTAAAATTTGGTAAGACAACATAAGTTTTCTTTTGAAAATGTTCAGCAGAAATACATCCATAGAAAAAAAATATAAATTCGTTACATTCTTGTTTTGTCAAATTTTCATACAAATCTAGGGTTGCCAGGTCTTACGTTTTTCCCGTAAGGTTTAGGTACAATTTCTTCTTACTTTTTATAGCTTACATTTCTCTTTTTGCTGTAAAACAATTAATTACCTTTTTTTTGCATCTACAAAATTATAAGACAAAATTTTAAAACGCCCATGATATTGTAGTTATATTTACTCCACCTGGATCACATTGTTTAATTTTAACTTTGTAAAGTTGGCCGTTACCGTTACACTGGCTATAAGTTGCCACTGCTAGCTCAGAGGTAGTACACGAGACTCAGTAAAATGGACGCCAATTAATTATGAAATAAAGTAAAGTTCCGGTGTATTTTGTTCCATACTTTTATTTACTATTGAAGTTACACAGTTCACATACAAAGTTCAATTATGCAGAGTACGAAACGTTCACAGATAAATAGACACGTGCAGAATAGAGCCACAGTCGTTTACTAATGATTACGTTTCTTACAAACTGGCCCGAAGAAATAAGAAATGCGGCGACCTCCCACACCGGCAGAGAAATAATCTCGTAAATTCAAGTTTTCCGACATGGGGGTTAGCGTCACACCCGACGCGGCCTAGACGACTGACTGACTTGAGTGGAGACTGACTTCCAACTGACCTTATCCACCGCTTGAAGGGCGACAGGCACACGTGTATTTGTGCTGCCTATCACTCCCCTCTACTCAGATAAGGGTCTGGCCACACACGCTTTCCACACGTTATCAAAATAGCGCACCTCTCCACACGTTATTGAAACTGCGTTGTAGGAACTAAAACTGTGCCGTCAACATACAGATAAACAAACTTCTCGTATAAAACTTGTCGACGCAGTCTGAAAAAGCTAATCTAATGTTGACCGCTTAACAAAAACTGAAAATTACGATGTTCGAAACGAAACTGCAAACGTCCGCCTGATAAGCGTACTATCACGGTAAATGAACCACCACTGCTTTAATTTCAAACCCAATAAAAATGTTACGAAGCTTAGCAAAGCTACAGAAAAATGAAACACGTGTTCCGAAAATTAAGAATACTGCGTCATTATAACTTTGTTAACTCATTTTTGTAATTTGAAACAATTCATGCCTAAGATATTACACCATCTTTACTCATGGCTGTTTAAAATAGTGAAAAAATATATTTTTTCGATGTGGTAGGTTGGTATCAATGGTTGAATTGAACACACCTGTCTATGCTATTCTTTTCTTATATGTAGATCAGTAACTCAATTAATGTTGGAATATATATTTTAGTTCATTACTAAAGAACAAGTCAAAACTACTTTCAAAGAAAAGTATAATCAGGTGAATTTGAAGAATAATGGGAATATACTTTTAAGTGACTGGCTACAGTTTGTTATTATTATCCTAGATTAATTTTAGTTTTGTTTGTAGTAGACAACACAGGATATATCACCTGTTGTACCATAACATAAATTACCAGAAGACGATTACAATATGTTTTAAAATAATCTTATTGGGACAGTGTAGGTAGATACATTTACCACAGAAATTTTGTCTTTAGCTGTGATTTTATCATTAGGTGAGATGCAACAGCAGAACCTCAGCAATATGCTTTTGTAAATGTGCGTAAATGTCTGACCGTAAACTGCATATTGTAATTGGACTTCCACTCTCTGATACTAAGAAAAGGCTTCCCCACTTTCACTTATTATAATAAAGTTTTGGTTTGTTGCTATCAAGTATAATGATGTTCTTTAAAGGTATTTTTGACATTAAAATGAACTAAACAGCATTGTGAAACATTTGAATGTTTGTACATTTACAGGGTTCCGATATGGTTGGCAGAGCTAGCGAGGAAGGAGTTAGGCTTTGATATTTTGATGTGTATTTATTGTGTATCTGTTTGTCAGTGATTATATTAAATAGGAGTTCTAAATTCCTAGTTTTCAATTATAACCTTATTACCACCTTGTAAACCATATTTTCATGAGTGTTATTATATTTGTTGTGATAAAAATTTGTACAGTCTGTAAAAATCATGTAGTGACTGGAAATGTTAAATATTGATGGATATGCAAAGAAGGTTTATGCGATGGTGCATGCACATATGTTGTTTTGAGAGTGCTGCTGGTGCTCTTCATGTTATGTATATACACAGAGCTCATGTGATGTGACGTGTGTGATACTTGCTGCATTTTATTAATGAGCGATAGGCATTTGCTGAGAAGATGCACGAGACAACTATATGAACAACTGGTAGAGATTGAAAGATAATAGGGTTGTGAAGGGCAGGGTGGATGGCATCCTAATTTTCTCTTCATTTGGGTTGCTCAGACTTTGCAGTTGTATTGTGAGTGGACATGTGAAGTTAACTATACATGATTGACCGGTCCTGGATGATTCCGATAGACCACAAGGATGGATAACTATTTGATCGTCAAACAGAAACAGACGTGAACAGAGCCAATAGCTTCCTTCTTGACTGTCCAGCAACTTGCAGGAACTCAGCTTCATCAGTGCACCACTTTTCTACTAGAAACATATCCAGGTGCTTAGCATAGAGAAATCTGCAGTCCTGACTTTTACACCTTCTATTATGATTACTACAATTGACACCTTTGTTTGCAGCAATGTCAGCAGAGAGCAATATGGAATGCTATTCACTGGGGTTGTATTGCCTTTAGTGATGATTCATACTTTTCACTGGGAACAAATGACCACTCTGCCGGAGTGTGTGCGACCACAGATGGGCACTACAGTCCCTGCCTCACTTTACAGCAGCACACAACCACTGCTACCGACATTATGGTCTGCGAGCTATTACTTATGAACATTGTTCACCACTGGCAGTGATGTGAGGCCCACTGACTGCACAGTGGTACAGTGAAGACACCCTACAACTCCTTGTACTTCCTTTGTGGCAGAGTGCTCAGGAACCAGTTCCCAGCAGGCTGACACTCATGTCAACACAGCTGTGGTATCCCAGGAGTGTTTATGTTGTGTTTCAACACTTCCATGGCCTGCTCATTTGCCTTGTTTGTTGCCCATCTAACATCTGCGGAACCAAATGGGATATCAAAATTCCTCCATGTCAAAATATTAGTGATTTGGAACATAATTTGCAGTGACTGAGGGAAAATCTGCTATGAGATACCATAGGGCATATGTTTGATTCCCTACCCAGTCATATTGATGCAAATATCAAGGTAGGTAGGTAGCTAGGTAGGCAGGCAGTAGGTCTTAATGTCTTGTTGAAAGTGTGGTCATTAGAGACGAAGCTAGCTGCTCAAAGAAGTAGGAACGGGGAGGAAATCGGCCATGGCCTGTAGTAAGGAACTATCCCAGCATTTGCCTGAAGTGATTTTGGAACACCATTGAAAAAAAATTGAACCAGTGTCCTGAATGCAAGTCCAGTGGTTTACCACTGCGCTACTTTGCTCGGTGCAAGTATAAAAGCATGAGATGATCTGACAAGGTACTAACTGTGCCCTTCTTGTGTGCTGCACATGGGTGGAAGATTGTCCTGATGCAGTGATATTGTATTCACTGTTTTCATTTGTCTATATCATCACACTAGTAAAGTTTTGTTTGAATTCTGCATTTCCTTCTTGATGCACAAAGTTGTATGACAATGAGAGTATTAAATTCTGAATTCATTATATGAAAGTTGAATGTGTGGAAGTAGAGGATCATTTATAGCCTGACAGCTGTGTAAAGATGAAGTTTTAAAAGTTTTAAAGGAATTTTATTGTCAGGTATTGTGGAGTCTTGAAGTTTGGTTATATTTTTGTGCATTTATTATGTGTATTGGACATGCCAGCCATGTATTTTGTTTTTTTTTTGCATATATAGAAGTTTTGCAATGTGACAGATTTACTAATTTAGAATGTTGTTATTATTTTTTACTTTTCAAACAAAATTGTGACAGTGGAATATAGATGATGCTTCCCAAAATTAAAAATTAATCTATTGTGTACTATAATAATAATTACCAAAAAAATTCTAGAAAGCTAAAAATTAATATATTGTGAATTATAATTATAATAATAACCGAAAAGAGTCCTAGAAAGTGGTGCATACGGGGTGCATACAAAAAGTGATAGTCTTACCTTGATAGGGATATATATACTTCACTCTGCGTGTTTGGAAACAAAACTTCGTCATACTAAACCTGCTTTATATTAAGCAGAGTTGCAT
This sequence comes from Clitarchus hookeri, assembly GCA_002778355.1. Lineage (NCBI taxonomy): Eukaryota > Metazoa > Arthropoda > Insecta > Phasmatodea > Phasmatidae > Clitarchus > Clitarchus hookeri. The sequence continues at coordinate 234,594 of NQII01001802.1, forward strand.
AGAGCATATAACATATTCTAAAAAAAACCAGTTATAGTGTTAACTGATGATTAATGTAAGCTCATTAGCTGAACGAGATGACTAGTAATGTTTTANTAGAGGATCATTTATAGCCTGACAGCTGTGTAAAGATGAAGTTTTAAAAGTTTTAAAGGAATTTTATTGTCAGGTGTCGTGGAGTCTTGAAGTTTTGTTATATTTTTGTGCATTTATTATGTGTATTGGACATGCCAGCCATGTATTTTGTTTTTTTTTTTTGCATATATATAGAAGTTTTGCAATGTGACAGATTTACTAATTTAGAATGTTGTTATTATTTTTTACTTTTTAAACAAAATTGTGACAGTGGAATATAGATGATGCTTCCCAAAATTAAAAATTAATCTATTGTGTACTATAATAATAATTACCAAAAAAATTCTAGAAAGCTAAAAATTAATATATTGTGAATTATAATTATAATAATAACCGAAAAGAGTCCTAGAAAGTGGTGCATACGGGGTGCATACAAAAAGTGATAGTCTTACCTTGATAGGGATATATATACTTCACTCTGCGTGTTTGGAAACAAAACTTCGTCATACTAAACCTGCTTTATATTAAGCAGAGTTGCAAAGAGCATATAACATATTCTAAAAAAAAACCAGTTATAGTGTTAACTGATGATTAATGTAAGCTCATTAGCTGAACGAGATGACTAATAATGTTTTACAGCCCACCCATAATGATAATGGAAGTATTGGCATATGTTGATAGTTTTGTTACCTATTTAGCTATTAAACATATTGAGTATGTGATGGATCTGTGAACCTGACATTTGTGGCCATGTGACACTTGTCATGTAATTGTGACAATATTTAAATCTGCCATTTTTCAACAAGAGTTGGGAAAACATACTTGAAATTGAAGTGAGCAAGTGAGATCCTGACAACAGTTGACGTAACATACTTCATCTAATAATTTTTAGCAAATTATTTGTGTTACTTTGTGACGAATACTTNAGGAGGAATACTTTTCCAAACTTAACTATATAGGTAGTGATTGAAAATTTTATGTAAACAGTGTTTATAGTTTAATTTATAAGGTGAGTGTAGGAAATGAAATATACTCCATTTACACCCTCTGCTATAATTTTCAATGCTGGGCTGGTGTATGTTTTAAATAAAACTGTCTTGTCTGAATTCAGAAGATATGGGAAATATGATTATTCTTTTGAGAGATCCATTTTTAATTGGTCTTCATTTCTTTCTGGTTTATGATAAAGGGCCTTTCTCATTTCTTAATAACAATTTGTTGCCATGGATAAACCCTGTTGTGGTGTATATGGAAGACATATTGCTAAACCATGTAGCTGTATTTTTGATGTTTTTTTTATCATAATTCTTAGATGTCGTAATCTACATGAATGCTATTTGTGGTGCTGACATTGAAATCCATTTATTTTTGTGCTTAAGAAAGTGCAGCAATATTGTTGAAAGAGCATAGACACACATAATAAATATACACTTATTTAAAACATTATATGGAAATAATGGTAAAAATAAATGGGATGTTTATAGCTTAATATTAATGTGTTTTAGTGATAGGTGTAAGAAATATATTGAAACTTTCAGTCAGTTTTATTTAGGATACTATAATTATATGTTGCAGCATTGAACTAACTTTGCTAATTTTTGTTTGTTTGTTCCGCATTGCCATAACAGAACTACTGGGTAAGTTGTGTATTGTTACCATACAACATATTAATTATTTAATGGTTTAATTTTTTTTAAACATTTCTATATATAGCATTTTTTCTTCAGAACAACAATTTCAATTAAAAATGAACTTCCAAATTTAGTTCCCTTGTCTATTGACTGAATATTTAGGTTGGAGTGTGTATTGAGCTTTCCAAAGTGATGAATGAGTGAATAAACAAATTGATTACCAGATCCTTCATTATGAGTTCTTCTCATCACACTATATCAAGCAAAGATCAAGTTGAACTGATTTTGGTTGGTTAGATTTTAGCAAGTCTGAATATGAAGTATCATGCACTGTGAAAAAGATCACATTTAATTGTGTGTGTGATTGTTGATGACATACATGCATTCAGTTTGAGCACAAGAGTCCATTTGCTGATTTAGACATTGTATTTAAAATGCAGTTTCCTTTATGAGGACAAGCATTTGGCTGTCGGCCATAAAGTAGGCTGAACAATTGCATATTGATGTAAAATAAAGTTGGGTTTTAGCTATCCGAAATCCAGTTCTGAAAAACATAGCCAGGGGAAATTAATTTTTTATTTTCTTTGCTTCATCAATGAAAAATATATAAGTTTTTGTAAGTCCATTTTTTAACATGTGGAAACTTCTTCATAACTATCCAAGATACGTATTGTAAGCGAAGAAATTGTAGATAAGGGATAAAATTTTACTCTTGACATCCATTTTGTAACAATATACAAGACACAGCTTCCCCATATTCCATTTTTATAGTGTGCCATGTGTTGATAATGCCTTAAAACAACAGACACACAACTTTTACAATAAAATTGTTATTAAATTACAAAACTGTTGACAAATGAATCTAATGTGATCAGAAAGCACATATCTTAACTACTGCATTAAATATTTATTTTCTACTTCATAAATTATTTTGTTTAAAATAAAATTTTGTTGTATTCAGAGTTTTGCATGATGACACACACAATCTTACATGAATTTATACACTAATGAGCCATTACATTATGACCACGTACTTAATGCAGTGTAGGACCACTTTTAGATTGCAGAACTGTAGTCACTTGTCGAGGCTTTGATTTAATGAGGTGGCAGAAGGTATCCTGGGGTATCTGGTACCACACACACAACAGTAGGTCCTCCATTTGGCACACAGTGCAAGATTATGGTGATGTAGTATTAACCCACTTCTCCAAGTTGTACCAGAGATGTTCAGTAGGTTTCATAACCAAACTATTTTTGGGCCAAGGTATTTATGCAAATTCACTTTAGTTCCTTGAACCAATTCTTCATGATCCTGGTAGTGTGACATGTTGGATTGTCCTGCTGGAAACGGCCATTGCTAGCAGGGTGCACTGTTGACATGAATGGATGAATTTGGTCCCCAATAACATCCAGATACTGGACAGCTGACAGGGATTGGTGTACCAGAATAATGGGCCCCAATGTTTCCCACGAAAACACCATCCAGGCCATTACACCATCTCCTTCAGCCTGTCTCCATCCACCAGTGCATCCAGGTGCCATATCCACTGATGATAATCAGTGTACATGCGCTCAGCCATTGATGTGATCAACCAGGAATTGTGATTCGTCACACCAGGTGACCATTTTGCAATCTTCTGCAGTCCAGTGTTGGTGATTTTGTGGCCTTTTCATGCGCTGCTGTCGATGACATGCAGTCAGCATGGGGGTACTAGTAGGTCTTTGACACTGAAGTCTCATCCGCAGCACCGTTCGATAAACTGTCTGCTGTGAAACATTTTCCTTGTCACCACTCTTGTACCTCTGTGCAATTTCTCGAACTGTGGCTTTGCGGTCACTCTAAACAATGCACGACAGGCTTCACTGCCCTCTGTCATCAATACGCATTAGGCAACACAAGGATAGTTGACATGTCGTCGTTTCACACATTGTTGTACCACTTTTGATATGTGTTCACAACAGTGGCAACCAACAAGAAAGGTAGTTTCAAAAATGCTGGCACCAAGGTGCAGTGCCATCACACTCTAACTTCTGTCAAACTTGGATAGATTGGTCATTTTTCTCATTCTGACGCTGTACACACTACTAAACAGTGAGCCTGTTGGCCTGTCCTATATATAACATGCTGCCAGCCCATCACGTGTAACTCTGTGGGAAATATCTTCCCGGGTCATGGTAGTTATAATGTAATGTCTCATCGCTATATATGAATATTAATGCAGTAAACCACTGTATTATACTATTAATATGGTGTGTGTGTGTGTATATATATATATATTTATATATTTTTTTTTTTGGAAGTACTCACTCTAAAGTTTTGTGTGAAATACCAATGCTTCAATCTTTGAGAATGGTAATTTCACACTTTCATGAAACAGTTTAATTTTCAGGCAGGCAGTGTCCAATCCAAAATCTATTGAAGGAGGAAAATTGAGCTTAAGAGTTAGAGTTTTACAAAAATAATATATTTGACTGAAAGAAAATAATTTTCTGGTGTCTTGTTGCAAGTTTGACAGATTACTGACTTTGTCTTATAAATACATAAAATGTTTGTATTGGTCTTACATACATTAAAAAATCATGATATAAATAAGAACAGTTTTAAACTTTATAATTTCATAAAATACATGTTCGTGTTATCATTTAAACATAAAAATATGATTTAAATTTTTTGTGTAGTAAATAGTTGGCTTGTGTATTAACTTACCTACTTTTGTGTCTAAATGCAACGCAAATTATAAAATATCTAATAATATATTTCTAATAACGCCTTTATGTATATATTTTTTTAATGATTCAAATAATAAATGTGAAACTGAGTTTGTAAAAACCAATAATTTAATTTACAGCAGCAACATGACCAATCAAATTAAAATTAGCTGGACAATTCATAAAGCATTATTATCTTTAGTCAAATGGCTACTAGAAAGAAACAGTTTTTTAACAAAAGTATAAGTTGCACAATGTTCTAATGAATCGCATAAAACTGTTTTGTGAGACCAAGAAAGTTTTCAAAACTATTAACATTGATACTTTTTGTATATTGCATTATCTTATTGAGCTAAATTGTGATGTAAAAAAAATGTTGAATATTGGGTTATAGTAATTGTCCCATTATTAATATTTGATTTATTTAATGTGTTTTTGACTATTTATACTAGTTTTAAATTCAATATAGCTTGAAACATTTTATAGTCCCCTTAATTTTCACAGAATCATATATTATATAGGACTTCATGTTATTTACTTGAGTGTTCACCATCTGAACTGTCATGATCATGAGTATTGGAAATGGAAGCATGACAAGATACATTTTGTAGAATATGCTTAGAAGATGAATATTTGTGTCACAAAGAATAGTAGTAACAATTTTAAAATTGTGTAAAATATAGCTTTATTGCTGTGTGGTATGTTTGTAAACAGGAACAGGAACATTAGTTGATTACATTGTGGTTTAGGGTGAAATTTTCAAAATATAATAATTTCTCTTAGAGGACTAAATTACTTTTCAGGCATTCATGTTATTGTTGGAGTATTCACTACACTTCACAAACAGAAAACATGACATTTACAAATATGACTTAAACTTAGGATACATTCTATGTAAGAGGTTAGCAAATTGTAATGACCGTTGAAAACTCCCAAATTTTCAACACCCTTCACTTCCTCTCCATCAATTTGTCTCTAACTTCTTTTTGAGTTTTTATGAAATATCTCTCTATTTCTCTCCTTAAAAACCTACCATTCTGTGTATTTGCTACCTTAAATATTAACATAATTTTTTTTTTCCTCGAGGAACTTCCTTGGCTGAGGTAGTGGCTGGCCCTATATGATGCCAAGTTCTCCGTTCAAGGGATCTAGCTCTGGGGAACTATTTTCACACTTGTATAAATTGACGCATCCCACTTTTCTAAAGATATTTATTCGTCAGAAGAGACACTCCGGCGAAACTCGCAGGCGGACGTGCGGGAAGATTGACGCCAGGATGGCTTGGCGGAATGAACACGTGGCGTAGAGACCACATGCAGAGGAAGGCAGACAGCTGCGTTTCGCAGCTGACAAGGAACGCCGAGCTCACACCATCGGCTGCATCTGTCCCAGGCTGGCTACTGCAATAAACAATAGAGCTTTTGGCGAGTGCTGGAATAATAGCAGCACGATATCCGGAGGCAGGAGAACCACAGGCACCCACCAAGAGGCCGCCAAGTGTTCCGCCACGTGCGAGAACCGAAGCGCCGAACACGTGTTTTATGACCCAGGGGACGCAGCGAGCAGTGTGGCCACGTGCAGAGATGAGGCAAGCGACGCGATAGCCGGAGTCAACGGAAGAAACACGTGCGCCGACCAAGGGACCCACCAAGTGTCCCCGCACGTGCAGGACGAAGCACTTAAACTTCTAGGCCAGAATTGAGGGACAACGCCGGACCCACGTGCGCCGGAGCGCCGAACACATGTTTTACGACCCAAAGTACGCGGCGAGCAGCCCGGCCACGTGCAGAGATAATGTGAGTTCAATATGGCGAACAGCATACAAAACCACGAGAGAGAGAGAGGAAGGAACNGCCGGACCCACGTGCGCCGGAGCGCCGAACACATGTTTTACGACCCAAAGTACGCGGCGAGCAGCCCGGCCACGTGCAGAGATAATGTGAGTTCAATATGGCGAACAGCATACAAAACCACGAGAGAGAGAGAGGAAGGAACGGGGCAGTCGGCCGTAGTGAAACGCGGAGTGCGGAGCGGAGCGAGAGGGAAGAGTCCGAGAAAACGGCAGTCGGCCGACGGGAATCGAGGAGTGCGGATCAAAGTCAGGAGGAAGGAGTTCGAGAAGGCGTCGAGATGCCAACCGGGAAGACCTGTCGCAGTCCAGACGTCCTAGTCTGCCTACCGAGTGACGAAGTGGTCCAGAGGTCGCCGGCTGAGATAAGACCAGCGCCTCGAGTCAGTTAAGTAGAGTCATACAGCAAGTGTGAAGAATCGTGCTCCCCATGACGCAAATAGCCGCGTCAAGCAATACGTAGCCTACGTAGAAAAAAGGGGGGGGGGAGAGTTGTCTCGTGTGTACATGTAGAAGTGACCCTGTTAAGCATAAATAAAAACTGACTTATGGTAACTCGCAAGGAAGGTGAATTTATTTGGTAAATTGGACTGAGGGATAATAGTGTCAACATATTCCTACGCCCTAACACTGAGGGCTAGCATCAATTGCTGGCGCCTTACGCAGAGAGCAGATTCCATACCTACTTAGAAACCCTAGCATTGGGCAGGTATCAATTTTGGCGCCCAACTTAAGGGGCGTGCTTAAGTCTGTATAGACGGAGGGAAGAACAGGCTAAATACCCGGGAGAAAAGAGCTCTAGCCCCGATCGAGCAGTTAGCACATTCACGACTTCGGGTAGTCGTAAAATAAAACCTGTGGCGTCCATTACCGACAGTAGAACCGAGAAGGGAACGAGGTAATAAACCAGACAAGGATGGCAGGCCGTAGGCATGCGCGGAGTTTAGAAGAAAGGCGGAGAGCGAAGACCCAGGAAGAAGGGGACGAGATATGGACAAAGTCATCCCCAATTAACACACAAACGCATATAGAAAGCAGGGGAGAAACGAGGGAGCAGTGCAGAGCCCTGCGATGCCAAGGCACGGGGCTATTCATAGTACAGTGCCGCAATTGCCCGCTGTGGCAATGCAACCAATGTATAGGCTGGCCAGATGTTTCCCGGCCGACACAAGGAACAGGGTACCAGTGCCTTGATTGTCAGGAGCCGCAGACACAGTGCGACCTCCTGAATTGCCCGGGACACAACACGCACCTGACTCGGTGCGCTACCTGTTCACATGTATTCCACAACCTATGTATAGGGTGGCACGAGGGGGCCGAGGGCACGAGAGGCTGGGAGTAGCCCTACGAAGTCAGACGGGGAGTCAAGGACAATAGACTGAGAGGGGAGTGCCGCGCGACAGAGTAGGGGATGGGGTCGCCCCTCTCCGCCCCTAACAAGGTTGTAGGCAGAAGAGGAGAGGGAGAGAGGGGAAAACCGCCCCAGCTGGCCCGCTACTTACCAAAACAAAGCAATGCCAGAGCGTGCCCCTGACGCAATCGGCCGGTGGGGAATTTGACGCATCCCGCGTCCCAAAAGATATTTATTCGTCAGAAGAGACACTCTGGCGAAACTCGCAGGTGGACGACCGCAATAAATACTAAGGGTTTGGCGGGCGTGCGGGAAGATTGACGCCAGGATGGCTTGGCGGAATGAACATGTGGCGTAGAGACCCATGCGGAGGAAGGCAGACACAGCTGCGTTTCGCAGCTGACAAGGGATGCCGAGCTCACACCATCAGCTGCGTCTGTCCCAGGGTGGCTACCGCAATAAACAATAGAGCTTTTGGCGAGTGCTGGAATAATAGCGGCACGATATCCGGAGGCAGGAGAACCACAGGCACCCACCAAGAGGCCGCCAAGTGTTCCGCCACGTGCGAGAACCGAAGTGTCGAACACGTGTTTTACGACCCAGGGGCGTGGCGAGCAGTGCGGCCACGTGCAGAGATGAGGTGAGCGACGTGATAGCCGGAGACAGCGGAAGAAACACGTGCGCTGACCAAGGGACCCACCAAGTGTCCCCGCACGTGCAGGACGAAGCACTTAAACTTCTAGGCCAGAATCGAGGGACAACGCCGGACCCACGTGCGCCGGAGCGCCGAACACGTGTTTTACAACCCAAAGGATGCGGCGAGCAGCCCGGCCACGTGCAGAGATAATGCGAGTTCAATATGGCGAACGAGCATACAAAACCACGAGAGAGAGAAGAAGGAACGGGGCAGTCGGCCGTGGTGAAACGCGGAGTGCGGAGCGGAGCGGGAGGGAAGAGTCCGAGAAAACGGCAGTCGGCCGTCGTCAGGCGAGGAGAGCGGAGCAGGAGGGAAGAGTTCGAGAAAACGGCTGTCGGCCGACGGGAATCGAGGAGTGCNCCGAGAAAACGGCAGTCGGCCGTCGTCAGGCGAGGAGAGCGGAGCAGGAGGGAAGAGTTCGAGAAAACGGCTGTCGGCCGACGGGAATCGAGGAGTGCGGATCAAAGTCAGGAGGAAGGAGTTCGAGAAGGCGTCGAGACGCCAACCGGGAGGACCTGTCGCAGCCCAGACGTCCCAGTCTGCCTACCGAGTGACGAAGCAGTCCAGAGGTCGCCGGCCGAGAGAAGACCAGCGCCTCGAGTCAGATAAGTAGAGTCATACAGCAAGTGTGAAGAATCGTGCTCCCCACGATGCAAATAGCCGCGTCAAGCAATACGTAGCCTACGTAGAAAAAGGGGGGGTGGGAGTTGTCTCGTGTGTACATGTAGAAGTGACCCTGTTAAGCATAAATAAAAACTGACTTATGGTAACTCGCAAGGAAGGTGAATTTATTTGGTAAATTGGACCTGAGGGATAATAGTGTCAACATATTCCTACGCCCTAACACTGAGGGCTAGCATCAATTGCTGGCGCCTTACGCAGAGAGCAGATTCCATACCTACTTAGAAACCTTAGCATTGGGCAGGTATCAACATGTTAAAGGCATAATAGAAAATGTCTTAATTTTCTGTTAATTTTACTAGCAGAAATGGTTGTAATGACAGACACTCAAGTAATTACATTGAGCCTTATGTGTTGTTTGGTTATGTTACAAGAAGTTGCTGATATAACTAATGAGCTTACTTTCCTCAACATGGGTGCAATTCATTTAAAAATAATTTCTTAAAAGTTGAGTTGGTAGGTAAGTGTCTCAACTGGATTACAGAGGTCGGATTCGAGCATCAACTTCAAATTTTATCGGTCTAATGTTTTGAATGATAGGGTTTACTAACCTAAAATATTTTGAAAATACCTAAGTGAATGAGTCACTTAAAACATGTAACTTTACATGGCCTACCATAGCGCTACTTGTCTGAAGAATTTGGTGAATATCGGTTGTTTTGTCCCCGAGATATGGAATAAAATCTCCATATATTTCATGTGACAATCTTCATTAATGGAGGATGAAAAAGTAATGTATTAGCACATTTGATGATTGTATACTCCAGTATACAAAGTTAAGCTAAAATCGATTAGGCTACATTTGCCAAATTTGGTAAGAATGGGTTTATTGTTTCCAGAGATATGACATAAAAACTTAATTTTTATTGTGAGGCCAACTTACAAAATGGCAGAAAAATGATGCTCTGTATACGCAGATTTAATGGTTGTTATTGATACTGCCAGCATACAAAGTTGAGTTGGAATTTGTTTGTTAATAAAAGGTACTGTTTGGTGCTGTGTGTTTATACTCCTTTGTAAATATTACTGAGTAGAGATTTGAACTTCCCGCCATTGCCTTCGGTGGCGCGTCCGTGGTACTTCTAGGAACTTGCAGATTTTAACAGTCAGTTGTTCGCATATCGCTCGTGGAAAGTGGTGTTCAGTTATTGCCTGCCAGTTTTCATATCAACAAACTTTCGTGTTATACAGACCATCAGGAAGTTTGACGCAATATTTATTGGTCCAACCGTGCCGGATATTGTTCCGACATAGTTGATTGACCACCGCATTGTTGTGTTATGTATTTGTTTGCGCGGTGCTACTTCGATCATGACTGGTAGAATTGGGTCCCAGCATGTTGTCAGAGCGTTTATACATCAGTGTACCTTGCCGAAAGACTGGCATATATACAGGGGATGGACAAAATAATATGAACACCATGCAATATAGTACATTTTGTTGCATGTTGGCTACACTGATTCCGTGTAAATAATGTGACGCNATAATATGAACACCATGCAATATAGTACATTTTGTTGCATGTTGGCTACACTGATTCCGTGTAAATAATGTGACGCGTATGTATTGCACAGTTTACATGCCAAGTCTTAAAGGTTATATTTCAGTGTATTATACGCTTTGTTCTGCGACGGTNGTATGTATTGCACAGTTTACATGCCAAGTCTTAAAGGTTATATTTCAGTGTATTATACGCTTTGTTCTGCGACGGTTAAAACAAGCGATCAGTGAAATCTGTGATCTCTCAGACTTTGAATGAGGGCAAATCGTTGGTGCTCGGTTAGCGGGAGCATCTGTGACGAAAACAGCTGAATTGTTTAAACTTTTCACGAGGGACAGTATCCACGNGGTGCTCGGTTAGCGGGAGCATCTGTGACGAAAACAGCTGAATTGTTTAAACTTTTCACGAGGGACAGTATCCACGGTAATGACAGCATACACAAAACATGGTAAAACATCTGCGAAGGGGAATAGTGGGCAAAAACCAAAGTTAACTGACGGAGATCNAATGACAGCATACACAAAACATGGTAAAACATCTGCGAAGGGGAATAGTGGGCAAAAACCAAAGTTAACTGACGGAGATCGACGAACATTAAAAAGAATTGTGGCCAGACAACATAAAACTACCGCTGCAAAAGTGACAGCAGAAATCAACACTCACTTGAGTAATACTGTTTCGACAAAAACAGTACGGCGGGAGGGAGCTCCACAAAGCTAACATTCATGGAAGGGCTGCAATTGCGAAACCTTTTATAACGGGAGTCAACGCTAAGCTGCGAAAGAAGTGGTGCCACGATCATGAAACCTGGACACTTGATGATTGGAAGAATGTGGTATGGTCCAATGAATCATCGTTTACATTGTTTCCTACAAACGGCCGGGTCTATGTATGGAGAACCCCAAAAGAAACCTACCATCCGGACTGCCTGCTTCCTACAGTCAATCATGGGGGAGGTTCTGTTATGATTTGGGCGGGTATATTGTGGTATTCAGTTGGTCCTCTCATTCACATCACTGACCGGATTACTGCGAAGAATATCTCAACATCCTCAATTATGAAGTTCTTACTATGACCAGCATATTGCTGCCAAACTCTGCCATATTCCAAGATGATAATGCGCCCATACACACAGCCAAAAAGGTTCAGTCTGGGTTTGAGGAGCCAGATCTCAACATAATTGAACCGTTATGGGGAGTTTTAGAGCAGATAGTGAGGAGCAGATTTCCATCTCCAACATCATTGAAGCAATTGGCGGATGTTTTGGTACAAGAATGGGACAACATTCCGTTGGAAACTATTCAGACACACTACGAATCTATTCCGCGAAGAATTGCAGCTGTTCTAAAAGTAAATGGTGGCCCAACACCTTATTAATAAATAAATATTGTGTATATGTTTTGTGTTCATATTATTTTGTCTATCCTCTGTACATTCAATTTGTATTAATGTGCTTATCCCTTTCGTGGTAACCGTGATCTACATGTACTGTGGAACAGTAAACAAAAAGCACAGCTACTAGTCACGTTTAGACATGTTCGTCCTTGTTGCGTGTACGACTTACTACTGGTCATAGCTACTTAGTATCAAGAACTGTGATAAAATCACAGTTATTGGTCACAGTTAATGAATCACTATTATGAATTTGGTTAGCAGCATAACACAAGCATCACACGCCTTTTGGTTTAGGTCTTAATAGTGCAGGATAGTGGTGAACATGGCTGATAAACACCTGGCTTTTTAGGGACGTCTCAAAATAGTGGAAAATCCACTACACAGTGCATTTGCATTGTCAGTTTCTGTGCAAAGTGACAGTACCGATGCATGTCTCTTCCTTTCTACTTGCAGCAACTTAGCTCAAATCTGGAACGGTTTTGATGATGATTACATCACACTAAAAGTTGCACTCAAGGACAGTAGTGAGTTTATCACCCAGTCCCATGCCCAACGGCGTAGCAAGTTTGATGATGAGTATTATGCCGTAATAGCAGTGTATGACCGTGTCATAGCGAGCAATCATAGGAATGACATAGTAGCAACCCAGTCACATTCAAATACGTCATCACATGTCAAGTTACCCACTATTAAGCTTCCCAGTTTCAATGGTGACCCGAAGTCATGGTCGAACTTTGCAAACTTGTTTCAGTCTTTGGTAACCACCAATGATAACTTATCTCAGGTGGATCGTTTCAGGTACCTGAAATCCTGTTTATCTGCAGAGCCATTGTTGTTAATCCAGTCCCTACTGCTCTCGGAAGAAAATTACATTATTGCATGGGAGATTTTATTGAGGAGACATGACAATATCATAACCTCAAACCACATTGAAGCTTTACTTCAAGTGCCAGCAGTATCATCTGACTCCTCAAACTCTATGCGTGCACTATTAACTGCGCTAGCCAAAAATATGGGTGCTCTGTGAGCATTAAGATTGCTGTGGATCACTGGGACCTGTTGTTGCTTTTGCTTCACTTGATGGAGAAGAAACTGGACCCTTACTTGCATCGCCAGTGGGCTCTGACAGTAAGTGATTCATCACTACCATAGCTGACAGAATTCATAGAGCTTTTAGAAAAGCAGTGTCAATCAACTGAAGCAGTCGGTCTGTACCATGTCAAAACTTCTATGTCAAAGACTTCAATTGTGTCCAAATCCAGCAAACATAATTCGTACAGTCGTTCTACATCCATCCATGGTGAACATGACACAAACTGCTATTGCTAATTGTACCCTATGTAAGGCAGACCACATTCCTTCCCAGTGTTCCCGGTTGCTGAGTATAGGTCCAAAGGAACCTTATGCTTTTGCCAAAAAGTTGAATTTGTGTTTGAACTGCTTCAGATCACATCACATCGAGCTAGAAACTATAACTCCAAATTCATGTGTCGTCACTGTGGTGCTAGGCATCACACATTGCTACACTTTGCTGAATCACAGGATGCATCGGCCTTTGAAACAGATGACCCCTCGGATATTACAACAAAAGAACCTACAGGAAGTGACCAACTAAAGTTCTGTCCACACTTGCAGCTCATACCACCACGACAACTACCACCACTGTTTTGATGTATATTGCTCTAGTAGAAATCTAGTATGCATTTGGAGCTCTCCAACAACTCTCAACCCTTCTAGAAGACTAATTTCATAACCGAGGCCTGCCTACAGCAATTGAGATTGTCTCGACAGAAGATTCAGCACCCGATCCATGGATTATCCATTGTTCCAGTCAGTTGTCCAAGTTGACCATGACCTGCCTGATCAGGCCTTCAGGGCAAACCTCGCCATCATTCAGTCTGGACGCCTTCGTTCTATCATGCATTTCAAGTGATCTCCCTAGTGTTCGGCTACCCTCTAGCATTTGTGAGGTTGTGACTGACCTGAAATTTGCGGATCCTACCTTTGCCTCTACAGGCCCAGTCGACTTGCTGATAGGTGCTGATGTGTTTCTGCACTTGATGACTGGCCGCAAAAGGGATGGAAGCAAGGAAATGCCCACCGCATTAGAGACAGTGTTTGGATGGATCCTCATGGGAAGGGTTAAAACTGCTGTTCCATTGCAACCAATAACATAATTTGTATTTTATTGTTTACATCGTCCCCATCGCTTGAATATGTTGTCATACGGTTCTGGGAATTCGAATAAGGCCCTCAGAAAACACATCACTCTCCTCAGGAAGTACTCTGTGAAGAGATGTTCATAACAGCTCATATAAGAGACCAAACAGGGCGCTACAGTGTCACAATTAGGGGAATCTAAGAGCCTAGCATTACATAAGCTTCGTCGTTTTGAGAGGCAATTGCAACTGAAACCTATAGTAATAGCCCAATATACAGAGTTTATGATAGACTACCTGTCATCTGGACACATGGAAAGGATTCCAGATGTGGAAATCTCTGTAAATGAGGCCAACTATATTTCTCACCAATTTGTGGTAAAGCCAGATAGTGCCACCACTAAGTTTCGAGTGGTGTTCGACACATCAGCAAGAACCACAAATGGCCAATTGTTCAATGACATACTTCTTACAGGGTCAAACTCCAAAGCAGCATTGTTGATGTGTTGCTTCAGTTTCGTCTGTACCCTATTGTGTTCACTGCAGATATTAAACAGATGTATTGACAGATATCCATTCATCCCAGCGACAGAGATTATTGTCCATATCATATATGGGGTAAAATCTGACAGACAATGTGACCAACTTACACACTATGCAAACAGTAAATTCTCTCGTTTGTAAAGAATTGTATCAGCTGATGAATTGCTGCGGGGTGCATGTTGTTATGTTGGCGATTTTGATGATGGCTTTGGAAGAAAATAGTACTCGGAACTAAAAGTTGTAATAAAAAATTTTAATTATGCTTACAACATTTATGGTTTAAATTATGTTTTTAAAGCAATATTAAATTTTTTTGGCTTTTAGTGAATTAACTTTAAAAACATGTTTACCAATTATGATCGAGTATGTCGACACGTACGAACAGTAAACGTTTTCAGCCAATGGCTAGCCATCAATCCATGTTTCCAGTTTCCAGCCCGGTGAATGCAATAGTGCATGTGCTTTTTTCTCATTGTGTTTATATGAGTTTCATGTTAATATTGTCGGAATATTTTATCGGTAGTTAATAATTTTTTTATTTGCTTTCTTTAAGCATAGTTAGTTGTAGGTACTGTTATAGTGTGTTTCCTTGAGTAAACAAACGTAGTTATAATCGGCCCGTGTTTACCACATCGTAGAACTACTCGTTTCACCATTTTCCTTAACCGCCGTCCGCAATGAAGCGACACGAATATAATTTACGTTCCTAAGTTTAAGTTGGTTGGTTTCAGGAAACATGCACAGTGTTGATTTTACTGAATGATTCTGCAAATAAATTATTTAATGCTTGTGACGAACAAACGTGATTTTAGTGAAGTAAACTTGCAAGGATTTCCATAGAAAAACACGTGTTTAAGAGGTTGCGATTTTACAAACAGTAAGTGTGCGTGTTTAGTAAATAATGTATTTGTAAACCGTTACTATAATTATTGAAATGCACATGGCCTGAAAAAACTGCCCCTTCAAACACTTTTCTAATTTGTAAATATTAATTGTATGCCTATATCGTAAACTCAACCAGTGCAATGTTAACTTCGGTCAAAGTGTGTGAGTGTATTGCTGCATCTGTATGAATACGAACAGCGATGTATGTATCGAGTTTAATTTTTTTATTGAAGCTAAAATTTTCTAAGTTTTAATAATCTGAAAGTTATTTCCGTACGAGCAAAATTTCCCACTACCCCATTAAAACAATATGCAACTCAAAATGCCACACACTCGTAAGAACCTCAAAACAATGCCGTCTCACGAAAGACTTTAAACTAAAAGGCCCCCTCCCCCCCAAAACTGTGTCCTTTTTCCCCTCAGAATAAAATAAACAGATTCTCAACCAACTTAACTTGGAAATTACAAAAATTAAACATGTTGGAATGCCAACTTAGCTATAATATCCTACATTGATTACTGGACGGAAGTTAGCTAAAATCTGTCTTTCAGTGCCTGCCAAGACAGGAAACACGAGGAAAGAGGATAATACAAGTGTGTATTGGACTCAAACATTTGTTTACAAACGTCTTTTACTTCACTGACAAAACAGTTGTGGTGGAAGTATACATTGTGGCCGTGCTACTTTTCAAAAACTGTCAAAATTTACCCCACTTACATGAAATGGACAATATCAGATAATTGTTTGGAGGTCCCTGAATGATGAACCCATCGCTGAATACCGACTGAACACTGTCACTTATGGGGTACTCTCCATCCACTCGCAGAGGATGAGAAGAGCAGATTTCCAGTCGAAGCGGAGATCTTATCGTCAGACATGTATGTGGATGGTGTAGCCAATGGAGTTTGGAATGTTGAGGCTGCACTCAATCTACAGCAGGAGCTCATAGCATTACTGAAGGTGGGTGGGTTTCAATTGTGAAAGTTTATGAGCAACCATGCTGCCTTGTCGGATTGGCTCTCACCGGAGAACATTCATGCACCATCATCTCACTCGTTTAATCTTGACTATTACTTGGTTGTTAAGGTCCTAGGTCTGCAATGGAACCCTGCTACTGAGACATTCTTATATGTAATCCATCCCAACTCCAATCCGCCCACAAAACGGATCATCCTGTCAGACTTGGCTCTAGTGTTTGACCCGCTTGGTTGGCTAGCTCCATTAACTTTGTTTGGAAAACACTTAATCCAGATGCTGTGGCTGGGATACTGAACCACCCCGGGAAGTGCGTGAAAAGTGGGAACGTGTCAGATCTAAACTGTCATTATTGTCGTTCATTGCTGTGGCCCGTCCACTAATGAATCTTCAAGGGTGCACATATCAACTTCATGGATTTGCTGATAGTTCTGAACATGGTTATGCTAATATTGTATACCTTTGCATAAAACCTCTGCAGGGTCCGGTAATAGTTCACCGGTTGGTGGCCAAATCTAAGGTTGCGCCTGTGAAGGTGGTGTCGCTACCTCACTTAGAACTCTGTGCACCCCTTTTATTAGCCAGGCTTCTCCCTCTCATCATCAACAACTATGAACTGAAGCTGCACATTAATGTCACAGATTCTAAAGTAGTTTTACCTTGGATTACATTGTCTCATCACCTCTGGAAGACCTTCGTGGCCAACCGAGTCAGTGAAATCCAAGATTACACGTCATCTGAATGGTGGCATCATGTTCGGTCGGAGGAAAATCCTGCAGGCTCTGCCTCATGTGGTTTGATGCATCAGCATCATTTGTGGTGGACTGGACCATGATGGTTGAAAGAAACCAGTGATAATTGGCCCTGCCATATGTCCGCAGAGGAGACCCCGGCATCAGTCTCCATCATTCCTGAACAGAAAACTCTCTCATTCTGCAACTTTGTAGACACCAGTCCCCTGGAATTCTTGCTTGAAAGGTGCAGCAAGTTGAATAAGCTTATCCATGTAACAGCATATGTTATACGTTTTATTCAGAATTGTTGAGCACCACAAAACAAGGCCACTGATGCTTCACTACCCTATGAACTAGACAAAGGCTTAAATATTTGGCTGAGGTATGTCGAAGCTTCTTGCTTTGAAGCTGATATTAATACTTTGAAGAAGCAGCAGCAGTTATTTCCTCAGATCTGGAAATTAGTTCCATTTGTTGATTCTTGTGGAGTTATTAGGGTTGGTGGTAGGCTGCCTCAATCAATCTTGCCATTTGAGCAAAGGCACCCGGCTTTATTACCCAATTTGCACTATTTTACAGACTTAGTAATCAATCATTATCATGAAGTCAATCAGCATCCTGGTGTTCAAACCCTGCAGAGTATCCTCACGATACTTGTAGACAAAGCCAACTATTCGTCTCTCTCTTTGTTATTGCCTCAAATGCTTTAAGACAAGACCTGCCACTTCAGCGCCATTAATGGGAGACCTTCCTGCCATGAGGATTCAGCAGGTGAAACCCTTTGCAAAGGCTGGGGTGGACTATGCTGGTCCATTTACTATCAAGCTAGCCCTAATTCGTCGCTCAGTGTTGTTAAAAGCTTATCTTTGCATTTTTGTTTGTTATGTAACAAAAGCAGTGCACCTTGAGTTGGCATCTGACCTTTCCACCAATGTATTTCTAGGTGCATACAAACACTTTCTTGTCCGTCGTGGCAGGTTATCTGATCTATATAACGACTGTGGAACCAAATTTGTGGGTGCTAATAACCATCTGAGTGAGTTGCAACAGCTACTTGCTTCTTCCAACCACCAACAGACCATGGGAAGCTCCTTGTCCACCTTTGGGGTGATTTGGTATTTCAATCTTCCCCGCAGCACCTCACGTCGGTGGATTATGAGAAGCTGGTGTTAAGTTTGTCAAGTCCCATATGAGGCGTGTTATTGGAGAGCAAGTCCTCGCCTACGAGGAACTGAATACTGTTCTTGTGCAGATCGAAGCCATCCTCAAATTCAGGCCTCTTTGTCCACTGAGCTTGAACCCAAATGACTTGTCCACACTAACTCCTGGTCAATTTTTAACCCTTGAGCCACTTGTCACAGTTCCAGAGCCAAACCTGGAAGATGTCCAGCTGAATTATGTACAGCGCTGGCAGCTCGTGGAGAAGCTTCAGCAAGATTTTTGGAAACGCTGTCATCAGGACTAACTTCATACCTTACAACAGCGTCTAAAGTGGCAAGAAGAAAATCAGCCTCTTCACCCTCAGCAGCTTGTATTAGTAAAAGAGGACAGGCTTCCTCCACTACAGTGGTGCTTAGGATGCATCATTGAGCTGCAACCTGGCCATGATAAAGTGCCAAGAGTAGCCACTGTCCGCATAGTGGACAGAACCATTGAACGTCCTGCCGTTAAACTGTGCCCTTTACCATCTAAGGGTTGAAATGATTATTTTGAGGTGGGCGGTGATGTTTGGTGCTGTGTGTATAAACTTATTTGTAAATTATACTGTGAAGAGATTTTAACATCCCCCCATTGTCATTGGTGGTGTGCTCATGGTGCTTCTAGGAACTAGCAGATTAAGACAGTCAGTTGTTCGCATATCGTTCGTGGAAAATGGTGTTTATTATTGCCCTCCAGTTTTCATATCGACAAACTTTCGTGATATACAGTCCATCAGGGGGTTCAACACAATAGATACTGAGCTAAAATATTTATTTAGCCACCATTTTGAAAAAAAGTGCNCGTGATATACAGTCCATCAGGGGGTTCAACACAATAGATACTGAGCTAAAATATTTATTTAGCCACCATTTTGAAAGAAACTNACTTTCGTGATATACAGTCCATCAGGGGGTTCAACACAATAGATACTGAGCTAAAATATTTATTTAGCCACCATTTTGAAAAAAAGTGCCTGATCTTCTTAAAACATAGCAGTTTACACCACCAGCTTCAGTACTATTTGTTTGCTAAATTTGGCAGGAATATGTCAATTGTTTCCTGAGATAATATATAACAACTTTATGTTTTTCATGTAGCTTATCTTACAAAATAGCAGGAAAAGGTGGTGAATGTAGACACATTTGATAGTTATAATATATAGTGCCAGCATAGAATATTAAGTTACAATTTATTACATGGTTTCGATGATAAAGTATACTAAGCAAAAATGCCTATGTGGCCGCCATTTTGAAAATAAATGTTTGACCTTACAAAATACTAATCTACACCATCTGTCACAGTACTACTTGTTTGCCAAATTTGATAGGAACTGGTTAATTGTTTACCAATATATGACATAAAAACTTAATGTATTCATGCATGTGGCACTATCTTAAAAAAAAATGGCTGACAAAAGTTCCTATGTGTTGGCATATATGATGCTTTTAATAGATACTTTCAGCATACAAAATTTTGTTAAAATTGTTTACATGGTACAGTAGATTACCAAATAAACCTAAATTATTTGTATGGACACAATTTGGAAATAATTACCTGATCGAGTTTAAATGCTTACATTTACTTGGCCTGCCATAGTATTACTTACATGCCTAATTGGGTGAGAAATGCTTTGATAGTTTTCAAGATGGAATGAAAAATTTTAACTTTTTCATTTGGTGCAATCTTACAAAATGGTGTAATAACAACAGCATCCATTTCAAAATTTTATGCTTACACAATGCTCTGCCAGCATACAAAATTTGGTTTAAATCAGTTAAATGGTTCCAGAGATATTACATATCACCCTGAATATTATAATGGCCACCATTTTGAAAGTATGTGCTCGCTGTGGTCAAACACTATAATAGTCAGGTATCTTTACCAGGTACTATATATGTACCAAGTTCGGTGAAATTCGTTTAACACGTTCAAAAATTGAAAAAGGGGGCATACACTAGAGTGGACACTCGGATGCACATACATACACACACACACATACACACACAGACAGACAGGAAAGTGATCTCATAAGCCTTTCTTTCCATCGGAAAGTAAGCTAAAAATTAAGGAATCTGTAAAAAAAAAGCAGTTTTATGCCAAATTAAACCCAATACCAGTATAAATCATCAGAAACAAACTACACAGTTCAAACATAATAATAAGATAAATAGCAAAAATATAAAAATATGTGACTTTGTTTCGGAATTTTTATTTTTATTAAATCTTTTCTGCTTCACTAAGTAGTGATTATATTGGTTCAGGTTGATATTTTGTATTAATGTAATTTCAATTTGTGATGAAATTCTTTGCTGTTATAATTTATTTTTGAAAATTTTTGTATTATGTATTATTGAAGTATGTAATTTATAGTATTGTTAACATTATTTTTTTTTGGCAGACGTTTGCAGTTAGTAAACAGCTCTGTTGAGTGGTTATGGTTCCATGCTTTTCTAATCAACTAGTTTTTCTGATCCTGTTTATTATCTATCCTTCAAAAAATTGTAACAAACATCTGTCGTTTGTTTGTCTAGAACAGTGGTACTCAGACTTTCTTTTAGGGGGCCATATTTAGAAAAAGTAAGACCGCTGCGGGCTGCACTTACGGCACTTGACAAAATAATATTTGTGAACTAAAAGTAGGTAGGTAATTCGATGACATTTAAAATTCAGAGTGTTGTGTATTGTCTTGCCAGTCGTTTGTTTATTCGTTCGATACGGTAATGGCGGACGGAGGTAGTACATCAAAAATATGTACAGAAGTCGCCTGATTGATAAAATAATGAAAAATATCGTCTAGTTTCATCACTGACTTTAACTTTTAATAAATTTGTATTATGTATTGCTTTTTTATTTTTGTAACAGACACCCTAAAAATAAGAATTNTAACTTTTAATAAATTTGTATTATGTATTGCTTTTTTATTTTTGTAACAGACACCCTAAAAATAAGAATTTGGTATCTTGTATCTACTGAAGCAGGCGAGCGCGGGCCACAAAGAATGAGCCCACGGGTCGCACGCGGCCCGCAGTTTGAATACCTCTGATCTAGAAGGACTCGCAAGTTTGTTGGATTGGAATAATTTTTTTGCCTTTCTTCCACTCCTCTCGCTACCTTCCTTCGTGGTGGGTCCAAGGTTCTGTCCTTGTGAGCCCCATCATCCATGTGAGATACCGTCCCCTCTAGAATAGTGAGCACTCCTGATGGAATAAGGGTTATCTTAGCAAAATGTATTGTAAAATGACAGTTTTGTGTGTTTGTTTTCCACCCAAATGTTTTTGAAAGGTGCTTTTGAATACATCTAAAGTGTTCATACCCTCTGAAAAGCAAGCGTTGGTACCTTCCATTGTTCAGTCTTTCTCTGCTTTGGTTTTTCATATAATTGCCCTAATTGTTGTGGGAAAAAAAATGTTTGTTTTGCAAGTTTGAAGAAATGAACTTCTTACAGCCAGATGCATAATTTTTGAGCTATCTGACAAAGTCTCAACGTATTCTAAACCATTTACATTCTGCTTATTTTGGATTGGTGGATTATATCAGAATGTTACTGTACTGTGAAATATTATCTGTCCCAAAATTGGTATACAAAAAGAAAGAGATGGTATGTGGGACTGATCAATACATCAAATCTGTAGGACATTCAGAACATTAAATGCAACACATAAAGCAGACACCTTAATAAGGAGTGTAACCACCCTTAATGACCACACATGCAGTAATTCTGGTATGTAACCTATCATACAAATGCTGAATTTCTCTCTGGGGTACAGTATCCCGTGCTAGTTGTACTTCTTGGCATAGCAGGGCAATGGTAGTTCCCAAGGCTGGGATGGATGTTAGGCACTGCACTATCCCATCATTGTCCCACACATGCTCGATATGGCTGAAATCTGGAGA
Source organism: Clitarchus hookeri (assembly GCA_002778355.1). Taxonomy (NCBI): domain Eukaryota; kingdom Metazoa; phylum Arthropoda; class Insecta; order Phasmatodea; family Phasmatidae; genus Clitarchus; species Clitarchus hookeri. Next base: position 256,874 of record NQII01001802.1, read on the forward strand.
TCTAGCAAGCCAGGGTAGTATGTGTACAATGTGTAGAGCACACAGTGTTGCCCTAGCAATGTGGGCATGTACATTGTCTTGCTGTAAGAATGGTTCCTGCAGTGTGTCAATATATGGTTAGAGAACAGGATTGACTTCATGGAAGTACGTCGCACCCGTCATGCTCCCCTGAATGAATACCAGAGGTGATCAAGATGTGTAGCTTATGGCTTCTCATACCATAATCCCCGGTGTGGGTCCAGTACCACAAGTGTGAGTACATGATGGATTGTTCCGCTCACTTGCATGAACACATCCGTCACCTTGTCCAAGGCAGAAACGACTCGCATCACTGAACACCACTGGTCTCCATTCATTTTTTCAATACACACTCTCCCAACACCATCAGAGATGTTTATGATGATGTGCAGGTGTCAGGGGGGAATGTGTCGGAGGAACACGAGAAGGTAAACTTACTTCCAGCAATTGATTGTTTATTGTTCATAACATAGAGACATAAGGGGGCCACAGTGGCTCTCATTGCACATGCAGTTGCTGTTCTTTTAGTCAAGGCGGCCTGAACAATCCTGTCCAGGTACTCATCAGTGCAACAAGGTGGCACTGATGGGACTAGGCAAGTGTGGGAAACCTCTGCCACCCATCTTCTCCACCACTGATACAACCATTGAAATGCCACGCCCTAAGTGAGTTTCAGTTCTGCGAACGTTCAGCCACCCTCTCGTAGTCCCACTACACGACCACACTCAAAGTTTACTTAAACTGTTCAAATGGTGCTTGCTGTTGTCTTCCAGGCATTGCAGATACACCGTGTGATACACACGCCTTAGAATCACATAGTCAACTGCACTCATGTTGTCAGGCGACCTGCAATAAGACAGTTGGTCTAATGACTGCAGACCGGTGCAAGCTACTGGCGCTCGATTAGAGTGCCCCTCACACACTAACAGTTTGTGTTATAAAATCAATTTTGGTTTGGAAGATGTTTACTAGGTGTTCTTTAATACATTCCCGTTAGTGTGTGTTGTACTATCTTTCTCTTTCCTTTTTCCTTGATCCACTCCTAGGAAGTGCAGAGTCAATGTCAGCTTGTTCTATTTAAGAGAATGGGTTTGGCTGTTTTAAAATGTACCAGGACCTAAGCTAAATATAATCTTTATTTCATCACAGTCGCTAGCAGGGGGGCTAGCATTAGGGAAAACCTGGAAAAGTTAGGGAATTTTACATTTCTGGAAAAATCAGGGAAATTTATCTGAAGTCAGGGAATATACATAAAATAGTTAAAAATTGATTTAATAAGAAAATAAATATTGGATTCTAGCACTTCTGTTACATGCAATCTTTTGAATTGTACTGTTACTTACTTTATTTCACCTTCATATGAAGATTTATGAGCCTGGGGACAATTTTGTTGTATCTTTTATTGTAACTATTATTGCACTTATTTTCTGGGCTGATATTTTTTTTTACTTAAATAATTATTTAAACACTTTTAATGTCTCATTGAATTTATACATTTTATTNTCTGGGCTGATATTTTTTTTTACTTAAATAATTATTTAAACACTTTTAATGTCTCATTGAATTTATACATTTTATTGTTTCTTTGTTATTATATTGTGACATTTTTCTGGTTCTGAGAATGTTAGTATTTAACTTCGGTGTCACATTTTTCCATTTTCCATCTTTGTAATTAAGTTATTTTTTTAGTTTTTTATAAATATTTGTTTTTGCATAGGAAAGCATCCATATGATAAAGGCTATGTTGTTATTACCCATAAAAACTTTTTAATTTATTTTAGGAAAAAAGCATAAAAATATTTTTAATATTTGTTGCATAAGTTGGTCAGGGAACTGTAACAGGATACTTGGAAAAATCAGGGGAATGTCAGGAAATTTGCTATAAGGCTACTGCTTGCTACCCTGGTTAGGCACCTGACCAGAATTTCCAAATAAATTTAAAGCTGCACCACTAAATCTTACATGACATTTAGTCAAAAACCGTTAGGACTTACATTTTTAATAAAATTTAAACATTGGTCAGAAAACCGAGGTAAATTTAGTAAATCCACTTAATTTGAATTAGTGAGTGTTACTGCAAGCTGAAAACCAGTAAAATTGGTATTTTGAATGCGACTAACAGAAAGAATGAATCCCAGTGATAAAATAAATACAAAGGATAATATAAATATCGCCCTCTGGTTTACAAACAGAGGGCGATAATATTCCTTGTCAGCTGGCCGCTCATTCTAGTTGCCAAACAATCTTTGCTTAACTGTATGTCTGTATTTATATATGGGACCATGGTTAAAGGAGGGGNTCTGGGCTGATATTTTTTTTTACTTAAATAATTATTTAAACACTTTTAATGTCTCATTGAATTTATACATTTTATGGTTTCTTTGTTATTATATTGTGACTTTTTTCTGGTTCTGAGAATGTTAGTATTTAACTTCGGTGTCACATTTTTCCATTTTCCATCTTTGTAATTAAGTTATTTTTTTAGTTTTTTATAAATATTTGTTTTTGCATAGGAAAGCATCCATATGATAAAGGCTATGTTGTTATTACCCATAAAAACTTTTTAATTTATTTTAGGAAAAAAACGTTAAAATATTTTTAATATTTGTTGCGTAAGTTGGTCAGGGAACTGTAACAGGATACTTGGAAAAATCAGGGGAATGTCAGGAAATTTGCTATAAGGTTACTGCTTGCTACCCTCGTTAGGCACCTGACCAGAATTTCCAAATATATTTAAAGCTGCACCACTAAATCTTACATGACATTTAGTCAAAAACCATCAGGACTTACATTTTTAATAAAATTTAAACATTGGTCAGAAAACCGAGGTAAATTTAGTAAATCCACTTAATTTGAATTAGTGAGTGTTACTGCAAGCTGAAAACCAGTAAAATTGGTATTTTGAATGCGACTAACAGAAAGAATGAATCCCAGTGATAAAATAAATACAAAGGATAATATAAATATCGCCCTCTGGTTTACAAACAGAGGACGATAATATTCCTTGTCAGCTGGCCGGCCACTCATTCTAGTTGCCAAACAATCTTTGCTTAACTGTATGTCTGTATTTATATATGGGACCATGGTTAAAGGAGGGGAAAAAAAAAAGGCAGCTAGCTGTAAGCTGTATTTTTTAGCCCTGGTGACGTATGAAAAATAGGTAATATGGTAGTGTGTTACCCATTGAGACAACCATGTACCAAGCTGTTACCAGTGGTGGTTAAGGTCATACAGTGCATGAGAAGGGATAGGAGTAATTAGGGTCCCAGGAAGGCGAGAAGTAGTCAGCTTTTGGAGGTACTCTATGTAACAGTGGCAAACACTGTTGACTGTACCCAAACAGTGAATCTCTGCTTCAAAGAGTGCTGCAGTGAGTGAATATGGCTCATAGGACTGAAGCTACAGTTACAGTGAGTGATGACCCCCTGGGATTCACCAAGGCTTACGAGTGAACCTGGGAGCCACGTTATCTCACTCCTAACAACTTCTGGCCAAGCTCTGTTAGGCATGTGTCACAGATTCCCAAGAACCTCCAATGTGGATAATCAATTCATAGACTTTAACCCCAACAGGGATCAACTCCAATTTGATGCAGATGGCATTGTGAGCTCTGTAGAGAAAATGTTTTATATAGGAAATCAAAATAAGTTTGAAAAATAATACTGAATTTGAAGGCTGGTACTACAGTTATTTTTAAAGCCTATGATATTTACTGAGTCGAATTTGAGTTCTATTGTGGTCACATGCTTCCTTAACTATCAAAAGTAGTTAGCACTTATAAAGTGGCCTAAGTATTGTAGACGAGAGGATGCCTCAGATTTTAGTAAATAATCTTTCTCCTCCCAGTTGATAGCAAAAACTTCTGGACTAATTTGTCAAATCCTTCCAAGCTGCATATTTTAGTTTCTTGCTTAATTGACATAAGTGCCAGACCACTGAGCCTGTTCTCTCTCATCGTACAATGTTGCAGTAGAGTGGAAAATGAGTGCTCTGCACTTGCTGTAGTGATCAGCCATAACAAGATAATTCCAGACAGCTGAAAGACATCAGGAGCATTTGTAGTAAGGTGATGCTATAGATGAGGTGATGCTGAAGAAGCAAACATGCAAATTCCTAAAAGTGAAACAGGGTGTGGTGATGTTAAGTAGTATGTATTTTCTGTGAAAGCTAAGTTGTGGAAAGGCACGTGGATTATTTTATAAAATTCCTTTCTCTCTCTTGTAATAGCTTCATCCAGAGGTTCTTTCCACTATAGGAGAAGTTCCAAGATGTGTTTTATTTTGCTGTAGTCGTTATTTGAAAACTTATCTTTTTAGATTTACTAGTATTTCATCAAAGTCTCAATAATGAATATTTATTTTGCAACTTTCTTCTGGGGAAGCAGGAAGAAACACGGTATCCACATTTTCATGGTAAAGTTTCCTGGGAACTTGGATCTTTCTCTTTCTTCCTATATTGTAACATCTGGCACTAAATTTTTAACAAGTCTCTTAAGTTTCATTCCAAATATGCTTAAAGATTTCATAATTTCTCTCTGAAGACAAGCACTGTATGAGTGCATCTATTTTTGGAAATATGGAAAAAATGTCCAAAGTTTCACTTTGTGGCTCTTTAGATAGCATATCTGTGAGACTCAAAACATGATGAACAAATTTCAAGCAGAATATAAATTGAAAATTTGAGATCGGTTTCTGTAGCCCACCAGCTTCACTGGCTACTTTCGTATTTGATAAATCGTTTGATATTATTTTTAGTGTTGTAAAGTTCCGTCTTTACTGTTACAAGCGTATATTTAATAATATAGCAGCCTCAAAGGTTAGGCGCCATCTTGTAACGTTTCGCCGCTTACACTGCCGACTGTTTACTTGCCACGGCTTGCTCAAGGTAGAATACACGAGACTCAGTACCATTGGATGTTAGTTAATTATGAAAGAAAGTACGAAGTTAGTTTCTTCTATACTTTATTTATCATTTTTTTGAATGACACAGTTCACATACGAATGTCCAGTATGCAGAGTACGAACCGTTCAGAGATAAATATTCAAGTACCGAACAGCGCCACAGTGGTTT
>NQII01001802.1:262096-336637 GCA_002778355.1 Clitarchus hookeri
AAAAAATTACACATTACTGGTTTCAAATAGTTAAATGTCGTTACAATTTGTTATACTTTGTTAAATGCAAGGCATGTCTACATGACAAAGAGCAAAAATCAGACTAGGACTTAATGTGTGGTTGAGGGTGTATTTCTTACCTATGCCATCGATTCTTCNAAAATCAGACTAGGACTTAATGTGTGGTTGAGGGTGTATTTCTTACCTATGCCATCGATTCTTCATTTTGGGTTGTTGCCCTTTGGTCTCTCGATGGGATCAGCACACCACTTCTCCAAAAAGGGGACCCAGGTCTGCCCAAAACTACAAAAAAGTCACTGCTACTGCCTCTCCCTAGGCCAGTGCTGACAAAAAACCTCAAAAGCCAATGCGACTGCCTCTCACTAGGTCAGTGCTGACAAAAAACATTACACGCCACTGCTACTGCCTCTCACAGGTCAGTGCTGGCACAAAACAAGGGCCCCAGACCTGTCCCAATCCAAACACACTTCACTTTGTGCCACTGATCCCAGGACACCATAAACTGCAGCAACATCTCCTACTACTTATGCAAATATTCTTAAGGCTCAATACTCTACAACACCTCAACCACTTCAACCTTTGGAAATCTATGTACCATTTAATGCATCCTTAATTGATCCTCTTAATAATTCCTATTGTCAACTCTTTATGTTCCACAATTTTCAAAAAAATCAAAATTAAAACTTGTTAACATTCACATAGCACTTCTGGTTCGGTACTCTGCATTAATAACTCAGTTACAATTACACAATTGCCCATAACAGCTTGAGCTTCCACTACCTAATTGCAAAAGTATATTTAAATTCAAAAAAACATTCACTGATACATTTTACAGTAACTATAATATTCAAACATTTTCCTTAGACTAATTAGCAAAAGTTTTTATTAAGGACTTACCAATTGCCTTATCTTCAATTGAAAGTGATAATAATTAAATTAGAAAACAGTAGAAAATTTTTATAATCTTAACTGTAGTACATTTTATAATACACTGTTAAACTAAAGTTACGATTATTGCAATATCAACTTTAACAATCAACAAAAATTCACCATATCCAATACAATGCTCATCAAATAANGTACGAACTACTCCTGCGCCGTCAACATTAACAAACTTCGCCGTCCACAAAAACTTGTTGACATTGCCGAAAACTGCGCTGGGGGAACTATAACTGTTGACGCATTCAAGTAGGGCTATTAGATTGGAGAGCAAAGAATATTTTTTTGGATGACGCAGTGAAACTGCGCTGAAGGAACTAAATAGTGCTGAGGTTTCAAAAACTCCAAAGTTCGAAACGAAAACTGTAACCAGGACTCCTGATAAAAACTTAACACGCAGACGTCCGCCCCTTAACCTACAAATGCACACGTCCGCCTGATAAACTAAGACGGGAAACTGGCCACCACGGCTTTAAACTGAAACACGATAAAAATATTACGAAGCTGTCCCAAAGCTTCACAAACACGAAAGAATTTTTACACTCGAGTCCCGAAAAATTATGAATATTGTGTCATTACAGTGTCTCAACTATCTTGTATAATTCTTCAAATCACTGCTGACAGTGCACTGTAATGGACAGTCCAATGAGTTTTTTCAATAAACTAGAGTTTTTGAATTACTGGTCCAATCAGCGTATCCTTGTCTTAAAACATAGATTGGAATAGCGCAGTTGTACACAGGCCTTTACATGACTGGCAGAATTAAGGCTAAGACAAGCATACATATTTTATTGTTACTCTCAGAAGCTATGACTATAAATAGTCTAGCCACTTAACATTTACAATTGCAAAAATTCTTTGTCTCTTAAAAATCTAACAAGGCAACATTTCAGGAGCTGTGTCTTTAATGATTTATCCCGGATTTACGTAACATGTAATGTAGATTATGTCTATCAGTGATTGAAATGAAAGGTTGGAAAAAATTGTTGGTACGATAATTTTTGGCTACCTACCATGTTATGGATGCCAATTTACTGTAAATATAAAATGTCATTTGTAGGCCAAATACTTTTATCATTGCTGTGTATCAGTTTTGCACCAAGACGAGAGGTTTTTGAAAGCAGAAGTTATATTTAGATCACCAGCCACCTGTTGTTTTCATGACAGAGCAGGAGTTGCTAGACAATGTTTGACCTTTGTGCAGATTTATTTTGATTTTTTTTAAAATTATTTTTTTAAATATTAAATTACTGTTACTGGTTTTCTCTGCCAACACACATAGATTAGTTTCAGAGTAACAAGATGTCAGAACCGTGTACATTGCTGTCAACAAAATTTGAACAAAAAAATAATTGTTACAAGCTCTGTTTTCAGATCATCAAAGAATCACCAAAGAACTCAATCAGTTTCTGATATACTAGTTAATGCAAATTTGTATAGAAACATTAATGGGCTGTTGATTTTTACAAATAGCTACTCAGAATAGTAATTTATTATCAGTTTGTTTTACGTAGAACCTGTCTATATCGACCCCATTTATTGCGCCCTTTATATAAGAAAGTTTTTTAGAGGAACCATTAAAAATATGGGTGAAAAAAGTTGAAAATTTGGGGGAAATTGGCTGAAAAGTAAATTGTTGCACTTTTTTTGGTTGCTATACATTGCGTTTGTCATGGTGAGAATTCTACCGGTTGCAGGGCATCTCTAAAAAAAAATTGACACCACCCCCCCTAGGCAGCCAGGGCTGCACAAAACCTGTTGACTCCACCCACCCTTCTCCCATCTAGAGGCCGAATGCTTCCACGACACAATTACATCATTACGTCATTGACCCGCCGTTTTGCTCTCTTTTTGTCTGGTGCTCTCTCTTTGCAAATACCTTTATGCAGTATCATTTTATTCTGAAGATGTCTGCTCATTAATATCATTAATATTTTGTTGAAATATCATCCGCTTTTTTTAAGCAATTGTCGTGTGACGGTTTAGGGATAGTAGAGCTACGCTGGCCCACAACCACCCCCCCGCATAACCAGGGTAGAGACACGTGTCACTCACGAAGCAGGTGAACTGCCAGAACGGACCGCAGTTACGCGTGTCTTGCTGCGCGTCCTGCTGTGTAGGCCTCCCNTCACGAAGCAGGTGAACTGCCAGAACGGACCGCAGTTACGCGTGTCTTGCTGCGCGTCCTGCTGTGTAGGCCTCCCTGCCACCCCCCTAGGCCTCTCGCCTGCCCGTGAGATCTGTGGAGCGCAGAGGTTTCACGCGATATCACCAAATAATCATGTGTATTTCGCCTAAACTCAGAAAATACGCACCACGGAAGAAATAGCTGACGAGCTGGATATTGGTGCCGAGAACACCCCCCTTCCCCCCTTAGCTAACCACAGGACAATGTGGAAACGCTCCGGAGAAGTAGCTGACGAGAGTAAGCTAGAGGCAAGGGGCTACCTCACCCCCCCCAAACCTTCAGAAACCAGGGGACGTGTTTTGAAAGGCATTGTTCTGCGTTGTACCACCTCACCCCCTCACCCCCCCCCACAAGGCGACACGTGCCAACAATTAAGGATGGACACTGGCGAGCATAAAAACCCCTTTTCGTGAGTAGTGGGGTAATCAGTTCATTAGTACCGCGCAGAGAGGTCGGTCAGTTCATTAGTACCGCGCCGAGAGGTTAGATCAGCAGACCATCGAGCAGTCAGTTGAAGATCGCTGCGCAGAGAGAGGTCAGCCACGCCATTTTGGCCGGGGGCAAATTGGACCCCCGGCCACGTCAGTAGAACATCACCACAGTGAGACGGCAGCAACAGCGGGCCTTTGCCAAAGGCCGCCCATCGCCGGAGCTCACCCACCACAGCTGACAGACCCCGCAGCAAGAGCTAAGTACACAATCACCGTCAAGAGAAGCCCCCCTCCATCACAAAGTCGTTAGCAGTCAATCCGAGTAACCAAATTATCACAGTACCACACCTCTCAAGTGCTGATGTATTTTATTTGTGTTGAATTCGAGACAATATATTCGTCCTTCAAAAATAAAACAGCCAAAGTCTACATTATTGCAAACCCCTTAACCTTCAAGCACATTATAGTCGGTGCCTGGGGGCATTAACAACGACACTATAAGCCACACTGTCTATTTGAATTTTCAGTTGGCAAAAAGTAAGTTCTCTCTAATCGTACAATTTTTGTAATTTTTTGTGGACAAGGGGGGTTACATATAACTTTCTTTAGTATCATTTTATCCGGAAAAGTATTTTACTAATGAAATAAATGTTTTGCTGAAATATCCTTTGGTTTTTCCACAAGACGCCATAAAAATTTCATTTTTAGTTCGCTGAAAAGTACACTGCCTCCAATCTTACAGTTTTTGTAATTGTTTGGCGACAAGGGAGGTTATAGATACCCTTCTGTGATATCATTTTATTCAGAAGACGTCTGATTATCGAATTAAATTAATATTCCATGCAAATATCATGTTTGATATTATTCCAGAGACGATTGAACATAGTCTTACAATGCTTGGCAAAACCTTGTGCCGCTCGATAACATTTGGGAGGCAAGGGGAAGCTAGGGCCATGCTCGAATTGGCACTTTAGTTTACCAAGAGGTCACATGACCAGAATTAGTCGACTAAAATAATGATGTATTTGATATTTTATTATTTAGTTTTTGATAGGTAACAAAACTTTCTAAAATACTAAATTACCAAATCGCAACCATTTTTGAACAAGCAACTATTGACGGCGTCCGAAGAACGCTACTAAACACTACAATCCTAAAATACCAAATGGTCAATTCAAACTTGGCCTAAGTATACACACCTCAAATTTCATCTTTTTCAAAAGACATTTGCCTCTTAAAATACATTTATATTTAATTGAAAAAACTTGCCATTTTTGCGCAATATACGATTGAGAATAAACTACATACAAAACAATTGCAAATTTTGACAGATAGTAGTTGGGGGTGTCAAAATTTGCTCAAAAATTTCCCAAAATATCTATAGCGGCAGACATGTCATAATGACCTTATTTCTGGAAACTGTGAGCAGTCGTTTCAGTGAAGTTCTACTGTACACAGTTGCTTATTAGAGGGTTGAATTTGCAATTGGTATTTAAAAAGAAGCTTTAAAAAAAAAATTAAATGTGGGTTAGCTTAACAAAGAATTCCAACGTGCAGATTTTGTGCAGTGTACCTGCATTTAAATTTTATTTGTATATATTTGAGATTGCAAGAATATGCGTAGTGTTTCTTTGCAAGAATATGCCTAGTGTTTCTGTACATTCCTGGAGGAAGAGGAGTGCTGAAGTATATGACATTTATTTGCTTTCACAATACCAGAGGATTCTGTTTCTGTCAGAGCCTACACTTTTTATTGTCAGCATAGGAGTTGTTGAAACTGGTCAGGTGCTGGGTCACTGAGTGTCAGTACATAACAGTTTACTTTTCATTGTCAGCATAGAAGTTGTTGAAACTGGTCAGGTGCTGGGTCACTGAGTGTCAGTACATAACAGTTTACTTTTCATTGTCAGCATAGGAGTTGTTGAAACTGGTCAGGTGCTGGGTCACTGAGTGTCAGTACATAACAGTTTACTTTTCATTGTCAGCATAGGAGTTGTTGAAACTGGTCAGGTGCTGGGTCACTGAGTGTCAGTACATAACAGTTTACTTTTCATTGTCAGCATAGGAGTTGTTGAAACTGGTCAGGTGCTGGGTCACTGAGTGTCAGTACATAACAGTTTACTTTTCATTGTCAGCATAGGAGTTGTTGAAACTGGTCAGGTGCTGGGTCACTGAGTGTCAGTACATAACAGTTTACTTTTCATTGTCAGCATAGGAGTTGTTGAAACTGGTCAGGTGCTGGGTCACTGAGTGTCAGTACATAACAGTTTACTTTTCATTGTCAGCATAGGAGTTGTTGAAACTGGTCAGGTGCTGGGTCACTGAGTGTCAGTACATAACAGTTTACTTTTCATTGTCAGCATAGGAGTTGTTGAAACTGGTCAGGTGCTGGGTCACTGAGTGTCAGTACATAACAGTTTACTTTTCATTGTCAGCATAGGAGTTGTTGAAACTGGTCAGGTGCTGGGTCACTGAGTGTCAGTACATAACAGTTTACTTTTCATTGTCAGCATAGGAGTTGTTGAAACTGGTCAGGTGCTGGGTCACTGAGTGTCAGTACATAACAGTTTACTTTTCATTGTCAGCATAGGAGTTGTTGAAACTGGTCAGGTGCTGGGTCACTGAGTGTCAGTACATAACAGTTTACTTTTCATTGTCAGCATAGGAGTTGTTGAAACTGGTCAGGTGCTGGGTCACTGAGTGTCAGTACATAACAGTTTACTTTTCATTGTCAGCATAGGAGTTGTTGAAACTGGTCAGGTGCTGGGTCACTGAGTGTCAGTACATAACAGTTTACTTTTCATTGTCAGCATAGGAGTTGTTGAAACTGGTCAGGTGCTGGGTCACTGAGTGTCAGTACATAACAGTTTACTTTTCATTGTCAGCATAGGAGTTGTTGAAACTGGTCAGGTGCTGGGTCACTGAGTGTCAGTACATAACAGTTTACTTTTCATTGTGCCTCTACAAACAGGTTTAAATCTCATCACACACTTGCGACTGGCACGTCACAGCTTCCTTCAATTACTGAGTGGGGATATTGTCCACCACAACACACTTTGAGACATAATGCATTTGGTGTAGTGAGTATAAGGTTGTTTGGACTGTATTGTTTGTGATATCCTTATTGGAAAAACTTTGAAGCAGAATTGTTTTTGTGGAATAGCAGCTGAGCTCTGGACAACCAACTTAGGGTTATTTGTACAAACCAAAGTTACAGGGGTGACAATGCTATTTGGGAATGTTTGAAAATTCTTTGCAATGCTTTTTTTGTCCCTTCTGCGAGAAAAGTGTGTAGTTCTGTTGAAGATAAAAAAATTATGCTCACTGAATGGTTCTCAGTAAAGTATTGCAGCCAGTAAAGCTCATTAGGCTAGAAAATATTTTGTGTTGTTAACATTTTTGACCTTAGAGTGAAATTTTTTTAAAAGTATATATTTTTGTTAACTTTGACCTTAATATTTTGTGCTTAGAAATATTTACTTCACTGTTGTAATATCTTCACTCCTGTGGATTTTTGCAGTAAGTAAAATATTTTTTATTTGTTTGTGTCCGTTAAAGTATTGTATGACACATTTTTGTGTTTTTTATATTATACCATTCCAGTACTTCCATTTGTATGATTGTACATAAACAAATTATCTGTATTTGTACTTGGTTGTGAAAAATGTTTTTATTTGAAATTTTGTTTTCCAATGGTGTTCTTTCCTGTGTTGGTAGCACCAGGAGGGGTCAGCTGCAGGGCAACTCCGACTCATGACAGCACAGCACAATGCATCGCAGCATCAGCCACCACAGTGTGTGTTGCCAACTGCACGACCTGTACGACCTGTCATCAATGAACAGCAGCAGATTTGTTTCCAGGTTGGTTGTCTGCCTATGTCATCCACGTGGTTCGTGCGGTTGGCCAGAAATGGTAACCAGATGCATAATATACATATATGTACATCTGCTCTCTACATTTCACGGTACTGCATTCATACCTTCATGGTGTGGCATTTTCTCTAACAGGCAGTGTACAAAGATAACTTTATTTGCAAATAACAAAATAATTGCTTGTAGTTCTTACAGTCCTTGGTGGTGATAATAGGGTAAATAAGCCTGCAAATTTGGTCATTTGGGAGGATGTTTGCCTGGGGGCTGATTATGAACCAACTGTAATGATGAACAATTTACCAATATGTTATCACATGTACACTCATAGAATTGTAGTGATGCCATGTTTCCTTCCGTTGAATTTCTTGTATATTCGTTACACAAACAATCAAGATGGTGGACACATGAATGAAATCCACCAAACACAGGCCACCTTCGGTTACTCAATGATTTCACTGGCCAGTTATTTCAGTAACGTTAGCTACTGGTACTCGTTTCCGTGTACCGCTGGGTGGCACCCTGCACGAGATTATATTGGTTACTAAAAGCAATGAGTTTGCTGATGCTGCAGTGATTGTACAGTTTCAGTAAAACAAGCTGTTTGCAGGCGATTCAAGTCGTCGTAGGTTTCCGAGATATTTAAAATGTGCACGTGGCTGGATCATTAAATACAAATTAGTCCATTCTGAAATTCCGAACAAAAGCAGTACAAAAATAAACTCAAGCAGGGTTTATATTGTTAGACAATTGCTTTTCTTTATTCAGTTATTGATAATTGGTTTTTATTCATAAGTAGTTTTTAACTAAAGGTACTAATAAAAAATACTAAAATTCATTATTTAATTATTTTTCATCAATTTTGATGACTACCATTGCGGAGTATTCCGAAACTATGAACTTGCAGACAAATAAAATATTAACTATAGACAAGCACTGATGGACCATCAGTGATTTCAGTGCTCATCAGCTGTAACAAAAGGCGGCCACAGTATATATCCGTTTCTATGAAAGTAATGAAATCTGTAAAATGTGTTTATATGCAAAATGAAACCCAGTGATCGTCTGAATAAATTAACAGTACTTTTAGCTCAAAATACTAATAATCATACAATAAATATAACTATAAAAGTATGTGAGGATGGGGCATTGTTATATATACACTTATTTTCCACTAAGGCCTGTAACTGTTGTTTAGTGAAATAAAATAGCTCACTGTTACAGTTGTTTTTTCATAAATTAAGAAATTCCACCACTCAAGTAATTTTGCTTTTGTAGTATTTTAATATATGTGTGTAACTTATACTACAACTGTTAATAGTTCGTAATGTCAAGCATTCATATGTCTAAGTCTAATAACACTCAATTATTTAAACACCAAAGTATGCTGGGTGTCATTTAAATATAATTTTCCTTATACAAATTTGCAATTATCACACACTGAAATAAACACACAGCAATTTTTTGGTTGCTAAATGAAGCGTTTCTTAACTCTGGACTAATTGCTGGTTTGAACTATATTTTTTACAAATGATATGAAATTCCCATTTCCCAACACAAAAGCATTAGCAGTAAAGCAAAAAATTATGAAAATACTCACAAAAATTGCACACTCAATAATAATATTATATTTTAAATGGTATTGTGCAGTTAATGTTTAAGAAAAATGTTTGCAGTATTAACTCAAATTAAGTTTTGTGTGGCGTACAAAATTAATTCAAAAGTGTAATTGTATATAAAATTGAGAATATTTTGCAAAGGTAATCAAGGATATTTGCTTTTTCAAAATATTTTTGCATTTGTGTACAATATTGTAATCATTATAACAAATGTTCCCATTACCTGAAACCTTAAATGCAACAGATGAATGTGAAAGAAATGATACTCTACAGACTGTCCCAGACCTACCGTACCAGTCCTTTGTCTCGAAAAACGGTGCACCCTAGCTTTTTTGGGTACAATGTGTTGTAGGCAAACCTTTAAGGACAAATTGAATGGTGAACTTTGCATTGCCTAGAATCTGCTGGAAACCGGAGGAAACTAGGGTAACTTCAAAATTTCAAATGGGAAGATGGTACAAAATTAGTAGGTTGAATAAAGCTCGCAAAACTGAACATTGTTTGTCTGGAAAGTTTTTTGGTATGTTTCGCCGATTCAATGATATCAAAAATTCTCCCTGGTGCTGACGAGATCAACAATCCTTACGAAACTAAACAGATATTTTGTAGGGTAATGAAATGTGCTTAAAAATTCCATGTTAATGTTGTAACAAGTAAACAAACTTTTTCTTACACTTACAATTTGAAATAAACACTTTTTTTTTTGTCATTTAACAGTAAAAAAATTCATGATTTGTACACTAGAAATAAATATTATTATTATTATTATTATTATTATTTTTTTTTTTAATAGAAATTATTACAAAAGGACACATTTGCTTGTTGTAATAGGTGTTCAAAATGTTTCCTGCCCTGTTCTAAGCACATTCTTGCTCGTCTTCGTGCACTTTGGGTACCCCGAATTACAGTGAAACCCTGTTAAGAAGTTCCCACTTAAGAAGTTTTCCTGCTTAGTAAGTTGAATAATTTTGCACTTTGTCTATATACACGTGTGTAATTGGTCTTTTTTAAGAAGTTTTCCTGTTAGTAAGCATTATTTTTTTAATTCCTTAAAAAACATCTTAACAGAGTTTTACTGTATCTATGCAGCTGGCAGCGACCAGCATGCCACTCTAATTCGGTCTTTCATTTCATCTCTCATTGCAGGACACTGTTGATACACAGTGTCTATAATGCATCTGCAAAAAAAATAATCAAGGGGAGTTAAGTCTGGCGACAGTGATAATGGTCCTCCTCTCCCAATCAATTGACCAGGAAAACTTTGATTTAAAGTATACCTTGCCACCAAGGAAAAATGGGCCGGGCATCCATCTTGTTGCAGCCACATTAACAACCGTGTTGCTAGTGGATCATCTTCTAGCGACTCAGTCAGTGCGTGTTGCAGAAATTCAGAGTACCGCTCACCATTTGATTGTTAATAAAAAAAATAAGGTCTGATAACTTGATCATGGATGAGTCTACACCAGGTATTTAGGCTCCAAATGTGCTTGTTGTCTTGTTGACGTAACCAATGGGGTTTTCTGCCCACCAATAGTGAGCATTGTTGATATTTACATCCCCATTAGATTTGAAAGTGGCCTCATCAGTCCACAGTACGATAGTTGGCAAGTCCAGATTTTGATTTAAAAACCAGTTGCAGAAGAAAGGAGATTCTTGTATGTAAACCATCTTCGTTTAATGCCTAATGGACATGAATGTGGTAGGGATGTAAACCATCGTCGTGTAAGATTCTCTAGATGGTACTTCTGCTCACCCTGAAATCCCATGCTATTCTTCGAGTAGAAAGATGTGGGTCCAGATGTATTGCAGCAAGAATATCTGCACTTATATCTTCTCTAACATGTCTTCTGACTTGATTGTTATGATTGTGGGTCGGTTGCACCTGGCCACTATTGGGAATCCGTGCCTCCAATTGCTGAAAAACATGTCATGACTGGCGTGGACGATCTTGATACCTCCCTTCATGAACGCGTTTTGCTTGTCGGTAATTCTGGCGACATTCGCCGAGCACCATAAACTTGTCAAATGCCTCTTCGTTAGAATACGCCATTACTGCTTGAATAACATAAACAAAGTAAAAATCATGCTAGAAACCTTTTACAATGCCTCTTGTTCGACATGAGGAATGGCACAAACAGAGGGGAAATGCAAGTACCGCTATTTAGCGTCAACAGTTCCCGTTTGTCTCTTTTAGGCTGGCGTAGCGCAATGCAACATCGGGTGTGCCAGAGAGTATTTTGATGTCTTAAAAACGGCGAAACATACCAAAAAACTTTCCAGACAAACAATGTTCAGTTTTGCGAGCTCTATTCCACTATACTAATTTTGTACCATCTCCCCATTTGAAATTCTGAAGTTGACTTCCTTTCCTCCGGTTTCCAGCAGGAACTTAAAGTGATGCTGTTATCACAAAAATCAATGACTTCTGTTGCTACAGGCGAGGAAGAGAATAAACTGCATAGGCATCATTTCAGATGGCATTACTTGTGGCAAAAACCGGTCACGGACACACCATCACTGAAACTCTTGTAAAGCCAGCAGCTAAACTGATGGCGAATTATATGCTTGGGGAAAAGGCAGTGCAAGCAGTAAACAAAATTCCTTTGTCGAATTATACAATTCATCGTCGCATAACATCTTTGGTAACTAATGTAGAAGAGTAGTTAATCACATGTGTACCTGGTAGTAATTATTGTGCTTTACAACTTGATAAATGCATGGATTTAGAAAACATGTGTCAATTTTTAGCATTTGTGAGATACATTTACAGAAATGAAGTCCATAATGTCTTTTTGTTTTGTTTGTTTTTAAAAAGCCACTGTACAGAAGAAGAAAATTTTGGTATTGTTAATAATAATTGTTTTGCGACAAACAATTTGGATTGGAAAAAATGTGTCGTAGTCAGTACTGACGGTGTGTCAGCATTGTGTAAAAACAAAAACAGTTTTACAGCAAAGGTGTTAGTATCTGAATGTAATTCATCTGATTGGTTCATTCACAGAGAACATTTAGTGATAAAAAGGATGCCTTCTGAACTTGATCTTGTATTGAAACAAGTAGTTAAAGTGGTTAACTTAATTAAATCATGGTGTCTGAACTTTCATATGTTCAATGTACTGTGAAGAAATGGGAAGTATGCAGAATAATTTACTGTTCCACATTAAAGTGGGGTGGTTTTCAAGGGAAAAAGTGGTTTCAAGAGTTTTTGAACTGAGGGATGAAATCAAGGTCTTCCCTCATGACACTGATTAAGTAATAACGATTTCAAGTGGCTGGCGCAGGTTGCATATCTCAGCAATATTTTCGGCATCCTAAACAGTTTAAATCTTTCACTTCAGGAGTAGGATGTAATAACCATTTTGAAGTGTAAGATAAAATAAAAGCATTTTTTTGAGAAGTGTGTGAACTCTAGAGTTGAGAGTTTGACTCCTATTCTACACTTCATGAATTTTTGCAGCCTTCTGAAGAGTTAGTTGATGATAAATTAGTGCAAGTATTTCGGAATCAAGTAAAGACCCTGCAACATAGCATAAAACAATATTTTCCAGAGTCTGAATAACATAAGGAATGGATTAGGATTACTTTCAGTGCTACATCTGTGAATGAGTCCTTTGGCCTTTCAGCTCGTTTGTGTGATCAACTTATTGAATTGGCGTATGATGGGGCTCTAAAAATGATCTTTAGTGAGGAATCCCTCACAAATGTGAAATTAGAGTAGCCGACCTTGAACTTGCCAACAGTACCCTCAACCATTTGCTGCTGTTTCCGACAACATGTAATTGTGAAATAAGAATTTTTACTTTGGAAATAAACTGCAGAGCTATGTCATCAAGGAAAAAACAGAGGATTATCTTAAAAATGTATGCAAGAACAAGCCAAGACTAGCCGTTGTCACAGTTGTCAACAGATATTTAAAACATAAATTTATCTTGCAAGGAATTTAGTCAAGACTTATACTAAACTAAATGAAACAAAACAGACTGAGTTACTATTGAACAAGTAATTGAGACAAGACAATATATACAAAATAGTATATGCATAAAACTCTATATGACACACTGAAGACAATATATATGAACACTGAGAAGAAGACAAGTATTTAAGCTCAAAACATGACAGCACCTACCTACCTAACGTACCTAGATTGCACAGAAGAACACACACACTGTTCTTAGCGAATCATTAGCAACATCTTGTGAACTAGTGATGTGTTCCGGTTTTCAGGCAAACCCAAGTAAAAGAAAAATCAAGGAATCATTATTTATTGTAAACAACAGAAATTTAGTCAACAGGGGATAGAATTATAAAGCAAATGGATACCATTAATCAAAAGAGAAGCATAATTGCATCATAAAATAAATGTAGAACAGCTTCAACAGTCTTTGCTTAGTTGTCATCACTGACTGAGCTAGGATAAGAGGCAAATTCCATATTAACTCGTTGATTTCTTCAGTCATGATTCAGTTTGCTTGAAGAAGGGAAGAGATGCCCGTTCCACTGGCTCGCGAAGAAAATGGCGTCTGTTCTTCTGTGCTGTCTTCTTTGTGTCATCAGGTTTTGAGTTTACGTACTTGTCTTCATCTCAGTGTTTGTCTTTGTTGGGTTGTTTGAAGTTTTGTGCATGTATTTGTATTTATTGTCTTGTCTTAATTGCTTACTCATTTGTTACTCATCCTGTTTTATTTTGTTACATTCGGTAAAACTATTAACTGAATTTCTTGTGGAATAATTATTATTGTTTTAAACATCTGTTGGCAACAGCTAGTCTAGGTTTGTTTTCAATATCCTCCTCTGTGTTTTCCTTGCTGACATAGCTCCACAGTGATGTATTTACAAAGACATTTTTTATTTAATCACTTACCCCTATTGCAATTATCGTTCAATGAACATATATGATTTTGTGTCCTGGCTAGACTAAAATCTGTGAGAAGGAATAGGCTTGATGTTGAATTGGATTTGAGATTGAAACTGTCTTCCTTGTACCAGATATACCAAAACTGCAACACTATCCATCATACTGAAACAAGCAATAAAAATATATTCATTTATTTACTTTTTTTAAATGAGCCAATACCATTCTACTTCNCCATCATACTGAAACAAGCAATAAAAATATATTCATTTATTTACTTTTTTTAAATGAGCCAATACCATTCTACTTCAGAAATAATAATGCTCTTAATATTTATTTTCCCTTAATTTTAACAATTTCCTTAAGGTTATATTTTAAAATTAATTTTTTGCTTATTGTATTGAATTTTGTTTTTTATATATTTTTTTAAGGATGTAGCTTGATGTTAATTATTTTGCATCACTTTGTGTACAGAATTTTGTGCCTGAAAGCATTTTCTTATTTTTATTTGATTTGAGATGCNGAAAGCATTTTCTTATTTTTATTTGATTTGAGATGCCTATTTTGATAATGTGTTTATTTTTTTCTGTGAAAGGTTGTGATAGGTGATTTGTCATGTTCTTTAGTAAAAACTATTTTTAATAAATTTATTTTAAACTTTTTTACAATTAAATGTTTTAATATCAATGTTAATTAATGAAGAAGACATATTTCAGTGTATTATTAAATCANCCATCATACTGAAACAAGCAATAAAAATATATTCATTTATTTACTTTTTTTAAATGAGCCAATACCATTCTACTTTAGAAATAATAATGCTCTTAATATTTATTTTCCCTTAATTTTAACAATTTCCTTAAGGTTATATTTTTAAATTAATTTTTTGCTTATTATATTGAATTTTATTTTTTATATATTTTTTTAAGGATGTAGCTTGATGTTAATTATTTTGCATCACTTTGTGTACAGAATTTTGTGCCTAAAAGCATTTTCTTATTTTTATTTGATTTGAGATACCTATTTTGATAATGTGTTTATTTTTTTCTGTGAAAGGTTGTGATAGGTGATTTGTCATGTTCTTTAGTAAAAACTATTTTTAATAAATTTATTTTTAACTTTTTTACAATTAAATGTTTTAATATCAATGTTAATTAATGAAGAAGACATATTTCAGTGTATTATTAAATCATTACTGTCGCACCCTGCTTTAGCGTTGCAACACCTCTATGTTTTCTCTTGTCTTACACTGTCTCCCACTGTAACTCCTATATTTATAGTGGTACACGTTCCCAGATCATGCGTTAATATAACTATTCCCTTTCCGCACCTTTTGCTTTTTTCGTAGTAAATATTAAAGAATAACATGAGAGTGCTGCATTTTCACACCTCCAACCAGTCGCTGGAAAAAGTATTACACCTACTGAAAGGAAAAAAAATGTAAACTGTGGTTGTTTACTTTTGTAATCAACTATGAATGAGCAAGTGTGACCAAAGATTACACGTGAAGTGGCATTTATGTTTGCTTGCATTGCAATCAATACCTCAAAACAGTCACAGGTACGATCATGCCACCATTTTTTTGATCACCAACTGTGCTGTAGATCAAATGATTTTCATTGCTTACTTTTTCTTTCTACTAAGGTTGGCAATATTCAACTAATAAAATGTCTGCAATGTAGCTGTGCATCTGTACTAAGCTTCCTTTGTCTACGATGTTTACGTTTTCAAATAGCTACCACACTAAATTTCTCTTTCAGGTGACATTATGTATTGATTTATGGTTTTCTATTTCTGCAGTACTTTCATTTCACAATTAATTTACGACAGTGGCATCAAAAAGTTGAACATATATATAGTGTATTATTTTATGTATTATTATTTCATTTTTTCACTTTCATTAAATTGTTTGCAATCAAAGTAAATGTCCAGATGGGGATATATATATATTCTCCCCATCTGGACATAACCTCAGATTTATTTTAGCATTTTCCTTTTCTCACATTGTATACCATTTTATATTGTCCCTTAATAAGTGTAAAATAGGGGTTGTACTGTATTCCGGCATTTTGGAACTTGAACGGAAACAGTGCTGAGGCAGGCGGTTTGTGTTAGGTTGACAGTCTNTTATTATTTCATTTTTTCACTTTCATTAAATTGTTTGCAATCAAAGTAAATGTCCAGATGGGGATATATATATATATTCTCCCCATCTGGACATAACCTCAGATTTATTTTAGCATTTTCCTTTTCTCACATTGTATACCATTTTATATTGTCCCTTAATAAGTGTAAAATAGGGGTGTACTGTATTCCGGCATTTTGGAACTTGAACGGAAACAGTGCTGAGGCAGGCGGTTTGTGTTAGGTTGACAGTCTNTGTACTGTATTCCGGCATTTTGGAACTTGAACGGAAACAGTGCTGAGGCAGGCGGTTTGTGTTAGGTTGACAGTCTACAACTAGTGACCTGTGGGAAAGGAAAATTTGTAAACCACTGTTCTAGAGAGTTCTCATTCCTATACCAGGTGATGAAAGGTGCAGAAAAATCACTTATTAGATGTTTTATAAAATAGTAATAATTTTTGTTAAAATTACAAAATATAAAAATTGACAATACAGCAGTTTGTATTATTTATTATTTTTCATATGGTGTATTCCTTATGTTTAAATGGTGAAATTAAATTTAATGATTTTGTGTAAAATATAGAGGTATGTGGAGGTATGTTGAGTGAATTTCTGTTTGATCCAGGGTGGGTCTTACTTTATAGGAGAATGGAACATATGCTTTGATTGCAAACAATTTAATGAAAGTGAAAATCACAAAGTGAAAATAGAAATTATGGTTGCACAATGGTGACAAACACAGGCCGTTGCCCTCGTACGGTATACTGTAGAGGACAAGGATGAGGGAGAAAGGCAGAAAGCATCCAGCCATGTGAGGGATCACTGTTCCGTCTGTCCCGCTCGTGTAGTAGCACGCAGAGTATCCGACTCCTACCACGCTCGCTGTCTATCCGTGGTAGTGGAGGTTTGCTGCCAGTCAGTTGCTAGAGTATTGTACCTTAACTGTAGCAGCTTAAAGTTCAGTGTTCCGCAGCACATGGGATCAAGCCCCGTCACATGCAAGCTTCGGATATGGTGCACCTAGTTTGAGCTGCCAAGTGGGAAGTTTCATAGTTGAGCACAACACATGTAATGACCACCTGTAGTGAGTGCATACCTGCCCGACTTTACTCGTATATATCACCCACATTTTTTTTTTCTCGGAAACAAATTTGAAAAGTAGGGGTTTGAGTTTTACTAGGAGATTAAGGTTTTGGAGAAAATAAAGGCTTATAGCCAGGTTCATCATAACATAGACCGCCTTTCTCTCTTGCTGATGAGTGCATGGCTACAGCAAGGATGGTGTCCGGGACGGCATTTGTACAAACTAAGTATACAACTTTAAGCGGGGTGGAATGGGTGGCTTGCTTTCACGCTGGTTCTACAACCATACCGCTGGCATGGTAAGCAAGAAGTTCACATTTTAAGTTTTTGTTTTTCCCATTTACAATTAGTTTTATAAATGTTACATAATTACGTTTAAAAAATAATGGTGTGTTTATTGTATTTACGCTGAAGGTGTGACGAAATACGAGATATGGGGTCTTTTGTTTTTAAATATCTCATCTATTTGTGTCACGCTCTGACTGTACCTGATGAGTGAAAGTTTTCGCTTGTTTTATCCATCCCCCAGGCAGGCAGCAACGCACATTTCTGGGTGGCAAAAGGTCCTTAATCACAAATATAATGCCTGCCCGACTTTGAGATGCCAGTTTCTTTCAAAAATTAATAGTGTTTATTTTAAGTAAGTATGGTTTAACTCTTGGCACATTTAGTTGTGTTACAATGTATAGCTTTTACAACACAACTGTGCAGTGATTTTAGTGGGGGTGCTCCTGAAGTTGACAAAGAGTTTGACTAACAGCAAAGTTCACTGAATTGTGCATGTTCATGTGATCTCATGTAGAATTCAGGGTATTGATGATGCAGTGGAGCCCCACAGATATTGGTGTTGTTAAAGAGAGGTGGTTGTAATAGATGTTTTGGGAAGTTTTCGACAGACTTTGACACTCCGGAACCTATGTACATCAAAATTTGCACTTTTTCGTATGAAGTCTTGTGTTCAATCGTCTCTGGGGCAAAATTGACAAGTTTTTTATTTAAATATAAATTTATTTAATAGGCAGACGTCTTCTGAAAAAATTATACCCTAGAAGGGCATATTGGACCTCCCCTTGTCACCTAAAATTTAAAACTAATATCAAGCAGCATGGCACATAAGTTTTGCCATGTGTGAAGTCCATTTTCAGTGCCATCTTGCAAGAAAATTGGAAGATCTGTTATTAAAATATAAATTTATTTTAATAGGCAGACATCTTGTGAAAAAAGTAATACACTTAAAGGGCATATTCGACTTCCTCTTGCCACAAAAAATGTTTACAAATTTTACCAAGCGCGAAAGTCCATTTTCAGTGGCTTCTTGCAGGAAAATCAGAAGACATGTTGTTAAAATATNACAAATTTTACCAAGCGCGAAAGTCCATTTTCAGTGGCTTCTTGCAGGAAAATCAGAAGACATGTTGTTAAAATATTAATTTAATTCTATAGGCAGATGTCTTGCTAAGAAAGTGATTCCCTAGATATAAGACCATATTGGACCTCCTCAGTCGTCAAAATTATTTACAAACGTGGAGGTGACCATAAATTGTACTGGGCACGAAGCCAATTTTTGGTGTAATCTTGCTGGAAAATCAGAATTGGTTATTTACATATTCATTTATTTCGATATATGCAACTCTCCTGAATAAACTGATAACGTTTAAGGTCATATATGGCACTCCTTTATCACCAAACAGTGCATAAACACCTTGCCTGAGCATGGCATTACTCACAGCAAGCACAAGTTGAAATTTACAGGAAAAACAGAGGTTGTGGTTTTAAATAATTAATCACTGAACATTGTNCTCACAGCAAGCACAAGTTGAAATTTACAGGAAAAACAGAGGTTGTGGTTTTAAATAATTAATCACTGAACATTGTAAAGGTACAAATCTCAATGACTGTATTCATTTGCTGCTGTCTGAAAAATCACACATCTGTAAATTAAATATTTAGCACTTTGAAAAGCATATATTGGCTGCTCTGTTCAGCTCTATTTGGGATGATCGGCTGAACCTTGTTTTTACTCTTTACATTTTGGGCAAGAAGGGGGTTGGTTAACTAGCAACCAGCATGGCATCCTCACACACCCCTCCTCGTGGCTGACCAGTTGTTGGTGAAGGGATGCTGTGAAAGGGTTGTTGTTGCTGGGTCTGGGCTGGAAGAATGTCCTCTCCCCTCGCTCAATCCCGCACAGAGTTTTGAAAATGTTCACCGTGTAAGTTATGTTGGTTGCAGTTTTTGATCACTATTAAACAAGATGTACAGAAAAAATATGTGGGTTGTTAACAGTCATTCACAAAACCCAACGAAAAATGTTATCAAATTGAAGTCCAAAAAATTAAGTGTATTAAGTTGTCAGCAAACAGTAATCAAAACCAAGAGAAATCAAAAAATTGTGCACAAGTCCAAGTCAAAATAACGGGCAATGATAGAAGTAGAGATCTGCGAGTACTAAAAAATCTAGCAGCTCAAGCTTCGATCAAAATATTTTTCATGTACAGGTACAAAAAATGTCCAGTCATTTGGCCAGCGACTAATCAGAATGTGTTTTACCCTTTATGAAAGAAGATATTAACACATTCTTTATTGATGAAACAATTTAAAATGTAGGCTTTTCTGGTAAGAGGATTCCACATAAATGGAGAAATGAATGCTTATTAACAACGAAATTATTTTAAAACCAGCATGCAAAGCAACGTTATTAAAATAACTAGTCTGTTAAAATCCAAAACATTGTGGCGTTCTGTACAGGTCATCAAAAGAGTGCCAGTGGCTGGGGTTGGCAGAGCTTCCAATTGCTGTAACAGTGTTTGAAAACACTGGCAACAGCAACAGGTACATAAATAAGGACAAAATAGGGGTTACTGCTCACAGTGAAGGTTTCGGGTTAGGGCTGGAGGGGTGACTAAAACTTACTTTTTGTATGTAATAAACAGAGCTTGAGCTGGAGCTCAAAGTTCAGGAACATTATCTAGGTTCGCTCGGGACCGGGATCTCACTCGGGATCTCAAGGAAGTGAGATCACAATGGCAAGACAAGCACATGACACAATGGTAGTTGACAGTCGCACCATGCGGGAATACTCAGCCATCTGAGGAGGAGGGGTGAGCACAGTCAATGGGTATTGGCTAGCACTGACATCCTAGGGAGGGTTGTATCCACTTTTAGATATGCTATGCTTGCAGTACAGTGCTCGCCACGAGAAGCGCAGTGAGCAGCAACAAAAGAAAGTGCAACAAAATAATGTTTACCTCTATTTTATGACTTTTATTAACCCAAATTTTTTATGGTTACTCAAAAATGGGTTGTAAACGGGAGGTGGTTGTATTAAAAGAGGTCATAACCGTGAGGTTCTACTGTATTTCTGTTTCACATAACCCAAATAAAGACACAAAAGAATTGGAAGATGAGAAAGTGCTTCCAACTCACTTTTAATCCTGTCAGACCCTCTCAGTTCGTTCTTATTTGTTGTCAAGCCAAACTAGTGCATCTTGTTTATTAAATAGTAAGTTCTTTAAGGTAGAATATGGACTATGTATATGTGTTAACAAAAAATGTGCTAAAATAAAAAATGGACACTTTTATTTAAAAAGTGTGTTTTTTGTGAAGGCATTTTGTTAGTTACATTATGTATATTTTTCTTACTATTTATGTCAGAGTGATGTGTTTTTGAATGAATGTAAGTTACACAACCATGCTGCAGTAACTTTTGACTAACTTATTATACAGGAGAATGATGGAATTGGAATTTTTTTTGGTATGTAGTGTAGTTTTGTAGATTTATTTTATTACATTTTGCATGTAAAATTTTTCCATAAAAATTGAGATCGAAAATGATCTTTTACAAAAATATCAGAAACCACATGAGAATAAGTAACGAACTTCTTGGTTTTGTTACATTGACAGAATATTTTAAACTTCTTAAAGTGTTTTGTTAATCAAGCATTGCTATATATATTAAATCATAAAAATCTGTCACCTTAATGAAATATTCTGAGGTCTACTGCTATCAAGAAAACAGTCCACAACATTTGCGAAGGGTGCAACATAACACCTATGCAGTTATTTATTCACACTATATCTGGCTGTTGGTGTTCTGTGTGGTCAGTATAACTGCAGCATGAAAAATGTTGTGTATGACAATTTAACAGTAACTCTTTATGTTCATATTACTGAAAAAGGAAGTTATATCTAGAATATTAGAAATTGTCCACGTGATCTGAACATGCAGATATGTGAAGTGACTCAATTCTGTCTCTCCATGGTATGTGTGAATGCCAAGGTTTGAAGAGCAAGTGTTGTAAGTCAATACAGACAGTTCCAACATCAGTATACAGGCTTAACTTTAAGTCAACCTACCATTGTGCAAGTGTGGCAAGAGGATAATGTTGACTCCATTCCATTTGGTAAAGCTAAATGTCATGGGTCCTGCCAATTTTTAATTTCAAGTGCAGTTCATTAACTGGTTTCTGCAGCAAAGAGTTCAAGTACCTGGATTTGAGAAAGACATTCTCTTAACCAAAAAGGCACTCTTGGAATGTGATGGTACTTTAAATTCCTGCAACAGTCATGTGCAGGCAGATTACAATCCATATGCCCCATTTGTTGGGGCCGTGGTGGTATAGCGATCAGAGTACTTACCTCCCACTAAGGCAAACCAGGTACAATTCCTGACGAGGTCACCCGGAGATTTTCATGTGTGAAAAACGTGATGGAAGTTGCTGTTGATCAGTGAGCTCTCTGGGGTACTCCTGTTTCATCTGACATTGCATTCTTTCGCCACTCCACCTTCACCTCACTTCACTCTCGCCAGTACTCAAGACCTTGCTGTTAGGTCCCAACCGAAACCTCTCACCTCGCCTCATCATTAGTCCACTGGCACCAACAGTGGTTTGGTATGAATGTGTGGGTGATATTGTTGGTTATGTGTTGGTAGGCCTCTACCTGCTTGCACTAAGTTTCAACACCATTTACTTTGTTCTGCTAAGGGTGACACATCTGGAATTATCAGATGTTTCAGTCACACGCCAGATAATGAATGTGGTTCCAGCATGATGGTGTTGCAGCTTATAGCATTTGCGGCCATTTCAATAACATATTCCCTGGCTGATGGATTGGTCAAGGAGGTTACATTGCCTGGCATTCTTGATCACTCAACCTTAATCTATTGGACATTTTCTTCCGGGGCTCATACGAGCCTCATTTATGAGACCCCAGTGGGCATGAAAGATCTCATTGTACAGAGTGTTACTATGGCTGGAATAATGGCAAACATGCACATTGTGTTTGGACGTTTCAAGCCATATATTGGTACACTATTCTAAGCCATGTGCTGTGTGTTTTATACCTTTGAGTCTTTCCTATAGGTTTGTATTTATGTTATTTGACTCTCCATTTGCAAAACAATTTTTTAGCAGCTCACTTGAAATTTGCAGCTCTACTATCACCATGATAAATGATGCACCCCAAATGGGGCATGGGTGTAGAAGTGTTGCCTACTCCCATAGGCCTTACACATCACCTTTTTACACTTGACTCAATGTTTTCTTGAATAGTTGGCCAAAGAATATTTGACCAAGGTAAACTTTTTTGTTAGTTGAGAGATTCTGATTAATAGTCAGTGAAGACTAGACTAGACTAGACATGTTTTGGTGATATTTAGAAATACAGATTTATGTTACATGAAAATTCCAGTGCTTTTAGACATGGCGTATTATGATTTGATATATATCAGGCGCTGTTGGGAAGATGAGTGAAAAGTTATATATTGTAGCTGTTTTCATACCTTGAGAATTGTTTATGGTTGCGAAACTACATAATCACAAGCTTGGGCTTCTGATGTGTGACAATAAGCATATGTTATATGCCCAAAATTTTAATTTTTTAAGTTTTATTATGTTTGGTTATGCTACACATCAAAATACGGATGATGCAATAGGCTGTTCATTGTTAATTGAGCATTTTTGAAATCAACCTTTGAAAAATGTCGCTATCCCTACCTGCATGTATGTATTTTAATGGGCACAATGCCAGGCATGTACCCAGTAAATAAATTAGTTAATGATGGAGGTGAAGTTGCTTTATGTCTTAATGTTCGTTGAATTAACAGTGTTAGGTAAACAGTTGTAAATAATAAAATTATTTCTTTTGCTTTTTTTTTTTTCAGTGCATACAAGTGTAAAAATAATCAAATTTGTAAAATATTTACTTTCCTAATACTTTCACAGTTTCACTTTATCAGTACATTAATAAAGTGATCAGGCTCATGGCAATGTTAATTTTACATAAGGTGGAAGAATACACAGTGTGCATACAAGTAGATCTTAAGCAGGGCTCTCAAAAGTGCTCACTTTACCATGAACAGCCTATATGACAAAAATCATGATAGTGAATGTCCAATACACTGCACACTGCAGTCTGAGTGAGGTGTGGTGTAATTATAAATAGAATATTTATTTTTATTTTATGGTTGAAAACAAATGTCGGGGATTTAAGATCTGCAGATAGTATACTCTAGTGTCAACAGTACGTAACATCTGGTTGTTTTGTTGCGTGGTAATGCTTTAACAATTTAACACATTGTGTTTGTTTTATTTTCAATGTGCAATTTTCCCCCTTGCCTGTCACTTACCCTATTTTAGATATAATTAGCAAAAATACAGTTTGTTTTAATAATTCAGTTTCTAAAAGTACCATCCATCTTTGGGATGGAGATAAATTTCGGAAGATGAAAGAAGGTTGGTGCCTACCTGTGGAACACATCTGTCTAGGGAGTATGTGAAATGAGAAAGAGGTGGAGCAGCAGCAGAATAAACATAGAAGTACCTTAGGAAAATTGCCAGAAAATAGTGTCTGCAGATATACCCAGATGAGAATTTTCATTTTGATAATTCCTAGCCTGCCAATTTGTGAGATTGAACTAGGGACCTCCAGCAGTGAAAAGCTGTGACTAACGATTTACAAATCTTGAGTCTGTTGCTATTTTCTTATCATGAAGTGTGTTGTGTAATGTTAACTGCATGGTGAAGTGAGAAACTGACATTCTCTTTGTCCATTTAGCAGCAGCAACAGCAGCAGCAACAACAGCAACAGCAGCAGATCCACCAGCAATACCGCCACACACTTCCCCCAGAGACTGCAGCTCCCGTTCGAGCCAGCTCCCAGCCAGTGCCTGCCCTCGTCCCGCCAGCTGTGTCCAACGTCATCAGGACGGTGCAGCCTCAGACGGCTGCGACGGCGGTGAGAGTAGTCGCGGCGCTAGCCAAGTCTGCTCAGAGCATGCAGAGTGCGAGTAGCGGCCAGCATCCGGGACGTCCGCAGCAGCACTTCTACGGTCACACGCCTGGACTTAAATGTGAGACGGTAATAGGGTTATGTTGCCGTACTAGCCGTGCTTTCAGATTTGTTTGTACCTGTGCAGTGTCAACTCCGTTTTCTTAGACTCTCGAGCCATAGAAATTTTTACTCATATGCTTACTTCTAATTTCCATGTCGATTGGCAATGATAATTTGCACTAGGACTGATGTTTAGCTGTTTAGTCATGGCATACAGCAGTGTAGCCAGATGCTAGTTATGTTCTGTCTCTGGTAAGGGCTAATGGCAAGTTGCAGTACAGTGGATTGTGGAAAGGACTTGCTTTTGTTAGCGCTGGTCTGTATGTGCCTGCTTAAGTACTTGGAGATTAATTTAGTGCCTTTGAAGTAACTGGTTCTAATGTTAGATCTCAGGGATTTATTACCTAGTAAAACTGTGTAGCACAATGTACAAATTTTTAAACAAGTGTGCTGTTCCCACTCCCTGCTAGCTAGTAGCTTGCTGGGGGATATGCCAGCTTCCAAGTTTGATGAAAAATGAAAAGTTCAGAGGAAATTTAACCACACCCACATCAAATTTATATTTTTAATGTATTAGTTCATAAATTTAGGTTCATTCATTTGTGACATAATTTTTGAAAACCAAGATTTTGATTGTGTCAATATTTGCCGAGACTAGCTGGACTTCTTATAATACAAAAGTTTTAAAGTAAAGATTTATAAACTTTAAAAATGCATACAGTAATAGATGCAAAATTCAAATTGTTGGCATAGACAGGATGATACCAGTTTCCCTTTATACTTAATTGTATATACAGCGTGCTCGGAAATTAAATGTCCAAACTGTGGGAGGTGATTCCTTATCAAAAACAAAGTTGAAAATATATAGGACACCATATACCTAAACGGAAATTAAAGGTGATATAAGCCTATGAAAATTAGGTTTCGAAAATGTTGTTATTCCGAATGTCTTGTGCAATACCTACAAAGTCCGCAGCAGAAAGGGGACTTACGTTTTTCATGTTGCAGAGACACATGCGTAATACTGGCCGTCTTTGGTCTGTGCGCACTGTTTGGCTTGAGGAAGTGATACGTCAGCACATCGACGATATGCCCTCCACTATACTCACTCCATAGTACGGCAAATGGGCGTGAACCATTCAACCGTGTGGGATGTACTGTGGGTAAATTGCCGCCATTCCGACCGCTGGCAGAAAGTACAAGGCATTCAGCGAAAATATGTTTTCAAAATCTAATTTTCACAGTCTCATATCTCCTTTGATATTCTGTTTAGGTATATGGTGTCCTATATATTTTTGACTCTATTTTTTGTCAGGAATCACCTCTCGGAGTTTGGGCATTTAATTTCTTAACATTCTGTATTAAAAAAAATATTGACAATACTAAATACTTGATAATTTGATATATCTCCATAAAATTAATGATTTTATTTATTATGTTATTTAAAAGATTTTACTCGGAGCAAAGAATTTATTTTCTTGTAATAATTTACCGGCATTGTATAAATGAAAATGATCCTCATAATCTACAGGAATTTAAGAATTGCTTACTAAATAATAATTTAATTTTTATAACTTTTTAACATGTTATTGCATGTGTGTAACCTATGTAGTTTATTGCAGATGTATACATTATGTGCATTCCTTATTAATTTTCTTTTAAACTATTTGGCGTGTATAGGCCGCGTGCGTGTACAGGCCACACCATGATTTTGAACCTCTAAACCTGGTAAAACAAAAGTCTCATGTACAGAGTACAAAAGCTTTTTCTAAAGTCTGAGGTTTGTTCACTTATGGTAACAACTGACAGTTGGCAACTACGCGCTCCTGTGAAGTGATTGTAGGCATCCTTGGCAACAGCACAGTTGCAGAGGTGTGTGACCAACGTGACCTTGTGCGCAACCTTGCCAGGGTGTTTACAGCTGTGCCGGCATAGATCGTTTCAGTTTATTCGTTTTTTCTCGTGTGATACACAAACGTGAATGATAGTGGGAAAGGAACGAAGGAAGTTATAATGCAAAGTTTATGTTGAAAGTTGTGGAATATGCATGTGAAATGGAAAAAGGGCATCTGGTTGATAATTTACCATTGATGATAAAAGTGTATGGCGTTAGTGCAGGGAAAAAAGAAAAATTGCTTAAAAACAAATGTGCTTTACAAGGCAAAAGGTGTAGATACCCGAAACTGGAAGAAGAGTTGTTTTAGCATATGCTCGCTACTGCGAATTATGGATTTTCTGTCACTACAGAAATGTTTCTGTTTGAAGCAAGAAAAATTGCAACAAACAAAAATACTATCATAACAGAATTCAAAGGGAGTTAAGGGTGGCTGCGATGTTTCATGAAGAGGTGGGGTTTAAGCATAAGGTAACGGACGTCTATTGCTCAGAAACTGCCCGAGTCGTACAAAGAAAAGTTGACTGATTTTCAAAAATTCCTTGCGAGACAACAAAAGCAGCACAACTACTCCTCGGTCATATGGGCAATGCCAACCAAATGCCGGTTTATTTTGACATGCCAGGACTCCTGAGGCAGCCTTCAATGTTTGTGTTGGACAGTTTTCGTGGTCACATCTCCAAGAATGTCAAAAGATGCCTTAAACAAGACAGATGTGATCTCGCTATAATTTCAGGAGGACTAACAGGAATGTTACAACTGCAAAATGATGTGATAAATGACGCTTTCAAAAGCCATGTTCGCTGCATGTACAATGTGTGGGCATAGACGACTCAAGAATCAACAAAACTGGGCGTTTAAAAAGAGCGTCAGCAGCAGAAATGTGCTGGTGGAGCGTCAAGGCATGGTGTGCCATTTCCGTGGAAATGGTAACCAAAAGCTTTAAGGTTACTGGTATTTCAAATGAAATGGATGGTATGAAAGACGACCTTCTGGGGGAAGGTAATGAGGTTGATGATGAAGCAGATGATGCTGAAGTTTGAGAAGATGGAGCAAGTGATAGTGGAAGTGATGACTAAACAAAAATGTCATAGAGGGAGGAGGGGAGAATATTTGTTTCCTATATATGTACATACTTTATGTACTTGAATGGAAAAAAAAACATATTTCTAGTGATGGGTAGAGTCTCGAAAACCTGAGTCGAGCCTAACTATAGTACAGTATAGGCAAAATAAGATCGGAGACGGAAAAAAATGTTAGAAAACCAATTCCTTCTGAAATATGCCCAGAAGATCCCCCTACACTCCTCCAGGAAAATTGCCAAAAATCTGACTTGGGGAACACCCTTAAATTGATTTAAAAAACTCTGCCGCCATCTTGGAATTTTCCAAAATGTATATAACTTGGGATGGGACAATCATAGAAACGTGCTATTGGTGCGAAACTTTTTTATTTTCATATTAAAACACATCTCTGTATTTAAAAGCTTTATATAAACAGTTTATATTGTATTAATAACATTTAATTGTAAAAAAAAATGGTTCAAAAACGTAAAAAAGTTTCAATTTTTGACGTAAGGAAAGTATTNTTTATATAAACAGTTTATATTTTATTAATAACATTTAATTGTAAAAAAAAATGGTTCAAAAACGTAAAAAAGTTTCGATTTTTGACGTAAGGAAAGTATTTTTTTTTCCCAATGTTATTTTTGGAACAGATTTTAAAATTAACAAAGATATGTTTAAAAATAGCATGTGTGAAATATTTCAGGCAATTTTACATTTTTTATTAACTTCTGAAGTGGACGCGCTCGTGCTTTTTGCCTCGAGGACATATTCCTCGACGGGTTCTTTGGTATCCCAATCCTCGATATCGTCTTCGTCTTCCGAGTCTGGGATATTACGATTTAAACAGGACTCTCCCACACACTCGCTGCACATGGAGGTACATGGTAGCCCGCTTCTCCTGCATTCGCAATTTCGGGTGCAGTCCCCTTTGCACCCACAACTTACAAGATGAAGCAGGTTGTCTGGCGCTGGGGGTAAAGTGGATATAACATGGCTGTAGTGTCCCTCTTCGACGGTCCAGCCCCAATCTGTTGCTGGTAAGATGTTACCCTTCCACGTTTGGACTTGATGGTATACTCGCAAACTATGCTGGCGGGCGGCAGTTGAAGTAGGAGGAATGCTCGCAAGGTTCATGATGTAGTTTGGTGGTTTTTGCCAACGGTCTAGACATACTTTCTATATCCGGTTTTGTCAAGACTTTGGGAACGTTTACCTCCGTACAAATGGACGATAAATTTTTCTCCTAGAAAACCAACAAATATTGTACATTTATTAGTAACGCCCTACTCTCACTACAAGACGCTTACAATTTAAAAATGACCGACAAGAACGTCTTACCTGCAGTTGCAACACAGTCCTGCGATTCAGTTGGGTCGTTGAATACATCCACAATTTTCTGAAGTTCACGGTCTTGTTGCAGTTTGTTGAATCCTGAAATAGGACCCCTGTTGTAGAACGCAGAGGTTCTGTCGCATCCCATAAAAGCGTGTATGAAAAGTAGATGTTTCGTCATGTTACAGAGGCCTTCATGTAGTTAGTTCGCTGCTGCAGTAAACTTTTTTAGTGGTGGTGGAATTTCCCGGAACTAACATGTACACGGCACGCTGGGGTTGCGTAAGGGTAGCTATGAGTACAAGAAGATCTGAGTCCGCACCGACTACGACAGGTGATTGTCCTGACTCCGCTTCACTTTTCGCCGTTTCAACAACCAAGACATCCGCGTCACCAGGGGCCTGCAAAACGGTGAACTTTGCCCTCTTCATTTCTGTGCTGAGGAGTTTTTTATTGTCAGTGTTCGACAAGAATTGGTCTTGTGCAGCTGTCACTGCATTGGATGAAGTTACATCAACTCTCGCGGCTGATTTCCCTACAGCCCATCGCGCCCCAAAATAGCACTTTCATCATAACCTTCAAAAACCTAACACCAAAATATACCTTTTCACAGAAGTCCAGGAGAAAAATATGAGTACGCTGAATATGTTTGGAAATGGTGTTGTTGAAGTCTACGAACACGCTGAATTGCAGTAGCCAGCAACAAATTACACTCCCGTGATAACTTCAATACAATTTTATGAACTTAGTTGCAAAAAAAAAAAACACTAAAACTTTGCAACAACACACAAACAGAAGACCGGTGACTTGGCGCTGCTGTCGCTTGGTGTGCGAGAGAGAGGGCCACAGAGACACTGCGGCCGGACAACAATCGGCTAGAGGGAGCCGCATAACAATTATTTCATATAGATACCGTAGTGTTTGAAAAAAACACTCTTGTTATGAATTTTGTGTTAATATGGTTCAACTTTCACAGGAATCTGGAATTTTATTGTAAAATTGATGTTATGATCGATTCTTGCACACAAACCATGCATTTTAGGGCAAACAGCGCCCTTCTATGATAGTCCATTCTCGACTTATAACCATTTTTGGAAAATTCCAAGATGGTGGCCGTTTTTTTTCAAAATTTAAAGGTGTTCCCCAAGTCGGATTTTTGGTGATTTTTCTGGAGTGATACAGTGGGACCTTCTGAACATATTTCAGAAAGAATTGGCTTTCTAACAATTTTTTCCGTCTGGAGACAAAATTAGACCTAATTTGCCTTGCTAACGAAGATCGACTTGTCGCTCGAGTGGACTTTTTCCCAGCTCGCATTGAGCTACTGAGCATGCAAGTTAAGTCAAAGTTTTTTAGGTTATAAATACACGAATATCCGTATCTAACAACCACTTTTCATGTCTCGCAAATCAATAATTTTATCTTGCCAAATCGTAAACGTTGCGTCGTAATGATAACTCTGATACATGTGTTGATGCTCTGTTGTTGTTTGTGATGTTCTGCAGTGATAAAAGTTGTCACTTTTTCTCTCTTGCCGCCTAAGTGGCAGTGCCACAGCAGAAGACATAACATCAAGGTCGACAGGTACAGTCTCAGCACAACACAAATACATACAACCATATGATGTATTTAATAGAGGTGTGCGAAGCTTCGCATTTTCGAAGTCGAATCAAATACTTTTGTACTTTCGATTTCATCTTCGAATAAAAAAATCTTTCAGTGAAAAGTCAAAGATTTTCACCAAGTGTTTTTTCCACCGAAACTAGTATCTAAATCAGCAGCCAGTACCATTATTACAGGTGTGCGAATATTCGAAAATTCAAATAATTGACATTCTGATTGGAGTGGTTGTAGATCTGTGCCAGCCTTTTGAAAGTTTTCCCATGGAAGGAAGCACCCTGGGAAAGGAAAAACTCAATGGAAAAGAGGCTCAACTTACACTGTTTTTCAAACAAAGTTTGTAGTTTTTATCCCAAGCTCCATCCTGCTGAGATAATCTACCAGCCTGACATTGACAAGGGTCAGTCCTAAAGCAAGGGGAGTGAGAGAATAGTTTTTACAGCCATGTGCTTTCCTTTGTTTCTTTCTTTCTTTCTCTTTCTTCCTTTTTGTTAGGTTAACAAGATATTATGCATGACCCACACCAGTGGAAGGCTGTTTAATAGGAGGGTGACTGAACATGAGGTAACGCAAATATAGTGTGGGTTTTCAGTCTCAAATAATTCATGTTTCTTTGCCTTTATAACTTTGACATGTGCAGCGATGTCATAACAGTTAACGCATTTATCACGTGCGGGAGTTGGGCTGACGTACCACAGCTGATACGTCTTTTTGGAAGAACTGCACACTTTCCTTGTAAGCAGTGAAAGGGGCTCAACTCTCTTGCTCTGAGGCCCTAATGCCACCACCATCTAGCAAGTTTACTTTCTAACCTGACATTGACAAGGGTCATTGGAGGAGAAAAGGGAAGAGGCCAAATGTTGATAGCCACCCATTTAACTCACTGTGCAGAGGTGGTGCCAAATGGGACTGGATATATGGAGTATGATAGCTTTTATAAAGTTTGTAGATATCTAAATGTATAATGATTACTTTCTTGCAGATTTTGATATTTCAGTTTTTCAGCAGTACAAGATTAGGATATGTTTTATTCCATTGCTCAGTGTCTAGTAGGCATACATTTTTTTTTGGCAGTAACAGTACAAATGAGTTCAATACACTTGAAAACTGTAACCTGCTATAAATTAATATATATATTTTTAAATCCTTCGACTTCGATTTTTCTTCGNCAATACACTTGAAAACTGTAACCTGCTATAAATTAATATATATATTTTTAAATCCTTCGACTTCGATTTTTCTTCAAAACTCCTTCGCATGATGCAAGCTTCGCTCCACATTAAAAAAAAACGACCTTCGCACTTGCCTAGTATTTAAAAATGAAAAGCCTCTTTATCTCAAGGGACATCACACCTTCAGCAGAAAAATACTTAGATACGGTACAATTGCCATTATTTTTCTTATAATTACCTATTTTAANAGCAGAAAAATACTTAGATACGGTACAATTGCCATTATTTTTCTTATAATTACCTATTTTAAAATGTGTATATGTATGTGTGAGTATGTATATACAGTAGAAACCCAATAATTTGTATTGTCTAGGGACTGAATGTTAAATATGAATCATCGAGATATTCAAATTAGCAAGATTACCAATAATCAAGAGCAAAAAAAGAAAAAATACATAATAACGAGATTAATGCAAATTTGCATTAATACGTAATGATAAACGCATTGCTACATATTATGTATACATATGTATATATAAATCAATAATTACATCAATAAAAAACACATTAAAATTTATGTTTAAAAAAATCTGTAATTTTTTTTGGTGCAAGCCTTGCAGACGGGTATTGTCTATAGCTTTGTCAAGCATGTTTAAAGCAGATAATACTTCATCGCCAACATCTGATTCTGCTAAGAAATGGCGCACGTTGTTGATGTATTGTTTAGCTACTTTAGGAGTAATTGTCGGCACATCATCTTCGTCATCACCTTCACCATCAATGTCCTGAGATGGAGCCAAAATTTCGTCATCAGNCGGCACATCATCTTCGTCATCACCTTCACCATCAATGTCCTGAGATGGAGCCAAAATTTCGTCATCAGTTTGAATCCCCGCTACCGCTAGGCCATCGTCAAAATGGACGAAATCTTCAAACGTTATAGAATTTTCTTCATTTTGAGGAAGACAATTCCAATTCACAGGGCATTCTAAGTCTTGTTCAGTAACTGCTGATGAAATTTCCACCTTCGTGAATCCACAAGCACGAAAACAGTTTTTTTATTGTGTTTTCGCTAACACTTTGCCATGCCTTGTGAGCAATGTTAATGGCTGAAAATAAGGTGAATTTATGATCCTTCCCATCCTCGATGCTATCAAGGAGTTGCATCACTACTTCCTTGCGGTAAAAGGTTTTGAACATTTTAATTATGCCCTGGTCTAGAGGCTGCAGCTTAGAAGTAGTGTTGGCAGGCAAAAACACAACATTAACATGACTGAGCGGTGGGGTATTGTTGTGGGCCGTACAATTATCCATGAAAAGTAGAATTTTTCACTGCCTTTTCTCCATATCAGCATTCACTGATNGTGGGCCGTACAATTATCCATGAAAAGTAGAATTTTTCACTGCCTTTTCTCCATATCAGCATTCACTGATTGTATCCATTCCTTGAATAATTTTCCCGTCATCCACGCTTTTTTGTTTGCACTATAGGTTATAGGAAAAGTTTTTATGTTTTTAAAACATCTTGGTTTTGCTGATTTGCCTATCATGAGCGGTCTTAATTTCTCAGATCCATCCATTTTGGCGGCCAACAATATGGTTACACGTTCTTTACTATTTTTTCCGCCATGATACTTTTCTTCCTTAAAACACATTGATCGTTCGGGGAGACACTTATAAAATAACCCCGTCTCATAGGCATTAAAAATGTTGTTGGGCTCATAAGAATCGATTATTTCTCCCAATTTATATTTCCACTCAGAACAAGCGTCGGTGGATACACTTGCACTTTCCCCAACTAAGCTTCTTAAATTTTATGCGGTGCCTTTTTTAAAACCTATCAAACCAATTGTCACTTGCACAAAAGTCTTTAATTCCCATTTTTTCTGGGAAAACGTTTGCTTTTTCTCTTAAAATGTTTCCTCCAACTGGTACATTCAAATTCTGTGCTTAGGCAAATCTCTTTTTTAAAATTCTCTTCTAGTTGTGGATACTCACCAGTCTTAAAACCCTTTACTTTGCTGTCCAATGTCTGGGAGGCGATTTTGTCCTTGTTCTTCAGAATTGATGTTATTGTGGAAGGAGGAACGTTATAACGTTTGGACACGCCAATTTGTTTATCACCACCAGCCACGGGGTTAATGATTTCTTTTTTTTCTCTAATGGAATGACACTATTAGCTCTTTTCGGAGGCATGGCTAAGACTGAACTGACTAACTTTTCACTTGCTCTGCTCCTTCCTACCCTCTCATAACTGTAGACCGGACAGCAAGGCGCCTCTTATTTATGAGAATCATAGACACATCGCCTCACAGCCTACTTGGCGTCATTACCTTCCCTTCAAACCCTCTTACTTTTCACGCGCTCTGCTTCTTCCTACCCTCTCATAACCCTAGGCCGGACACCAAGGCGCTTCTTTGTTCTGGGAAGCACAGACACATCGCCTCACAGCCTATTCTGCGTCATTACCTGCCCTTCATACCCTCCTACGTCCCTCAGTACCCTTCCGGTCTTTTTTACCCTGCCCGAATTGCATAATTCTAGAGCTGGTGTACAGTCTATGGTTAAAAACATTACGAGTTAACGAGATTTTTATGTTGAGCTCGAGCACCAAAATAAATACTGTTATTGAGGGGACCGGAATGCATTGTTTTTTTTTTTTACGAATTAAAGGGATTTTCTCAAGGGACCGGTAAATTTGCACGAATTAGCGAGATATACGAATAATCGGGATACGAAATTTAGGGATTTAACTGTATGTACACTTAAGAGCCAAAAAACTGGTACACGAGCCTAATATCGTGTAGGGTCCCCGCGAGCATGCAGAAGTGCCACATGATGACGTGGCACGGTCTCAACTAATGTCTGAAGGTATGCAGGAGGCAATTCACACCATGAATCCTGCAGGGCAGTCCACAAATCCATAGGAGTGCGAGACGGTGCATATCTCTTCTGAACAGCACGTGGCAAGGCATCCCAGATATGCTCAATAATGTTCATATCTGGTGATTTAGGTGGCCAATGGAAGTGTAAAGTCAGAAGAGTGTTTGGAGCCACTCAGTAGCAACTGTTGACGTGTGGGGTGTCACATTGTCCTGCTGAAATTTTCCACGTCCCTCGGAATGCACAATGGACATGAATGGGTGCAGGTGATTGGGCAGGATGCTTACGTATCTGTCACCTGTCAGAGTCGTATCTAGACGTATCAGGGGTCCCAATTTGACGCCAACTGCACACGCCCCATACCATGAAGGAGCCTCCACCAGCTTGAACAGTCCCCTGTTGAAATGTAGGGTCCATGAATTCATGAGGATGGCTCCATACCCGTACACGTCCATCCGCCCGATACAATTGGAAATGAGACTCGTCAGACCAGGCAAGGTGTTTCCAGTCATCAACAGTCCAATGGCAGTGTTGGCGGGCCCAGGTGAGGCGTAAAGCCTTGTGTCATGCAATCAACAATGGTACACGCTGGCATTTGTTGATGCCCCAGCATTGAAATCTGCGCCAATTTTAGAAAGGGTTGTATGTCTGTCACGTGTAATGATTCTCGTCAGTCGTTGTTTGTCCCGTTCTTTCACAATCTTTTTCCGGTGTCAGCTATTTCTATGATTTGTTGTTTTACTGGATTCCCGATATTCACGGTACATTCTTGAAATGGTTGTACGCGAAAATCCAAATTTTATTGTGCTTTGTAGATGCTATGTCCCATCTCTCGTGCGCCAACTATGACACCATCTTCAAACTCACTTAACTCTTGATAACCTGCCATTGTAGCAGCAGTAACCAATCTAGCAACTTTGCCAGACGCTTGTTGTCTTATATAGGCGCTGCCGACCGCATCACGTTATTCTGATTGGTTCCATGCCTCTGTTATTTTCATACTCAAGCTATGCCAGGTTGTTAGGCTCTCCAGTGTCAGAGTGTGTGTATACACACACATTTATATACATACACATATAAAAGAACTATTGACAAACAAAAACTTTTTAACGTGCACTGCTTATCCGTTCACCGGCAGCATGCTGACAGACCAGCCAGAAAGTTACTCTCCCACTCCACACGTGTCATGTAACTGTTATCATAGTTTTCTTTATCTGTTAGCATCAAGTGGCTGACATTACCATTCCTTTTCTACGTACTGTACTTTGATAGGAAGAAAAAGGCAGCGCTGTGAATCTTTTAACCAAGCAAATAATTATTCTTATTGGGAGAAACTAGTCCCAAACCTTTTTCTTAATAAATCATGACTATAAGAGGAGGAAGAAGTTACAGTCAATTCACGGTTACTTCCAACTTTTCTGAAGTCCTACTAAAGTTCTACTTCCAGGACATTTCTCTGCCTCATGCAAACAAAGCTTAACTAAGTCAACAAAATTAGGCTACACCAAAGGGGCAATGCACACTGCATTTGTGCATACTCAGTGTAATAATATTTTTCGTAAGAACTATTTCTCACTAGGCATTACCAACACACCTATTTTCTCCCTGTTTTTATTCATATTAATTATAAATGATATATTATAACTTACGGATAATATATACGTTAAAGTTCAAATAATCAAAAGTAAGGTATTTTTTTAACATTAGCGAAAGTATAAATGAACATCATACATGGGGTGATTTTTTAAAGGTTTGATTTAAAAGTGTGAAGAAACTGCAAATAGACTATGTAAGGGGCAGGCGTTATACCAGTGTACATATGTACACATTCTCATTTATAGTGCAAACTCGATTTTAACTTGAAAATGTTATACTGAATTTGAATTGCCTTGACTTGAAATTCATAGAGCTTGACTCGACTCAATGCTAAGCTGTAAAAATCAAACTTGCCCATCACTACATATTTTATTTTTTTGTGAAAATTTACAGGTTTCCAAGATTTATTATTCCTATAGTAAATACTTAGTTGCGGTAAGTGTATTTCGTGTTTGGGAGAATTGGTAAAATTAAAGTACAATAAATTGATACAAAATTTTTTTTTTGTATTTTAAGAAGTTTGTATATTTCTGCATGCGGGTGTGAGAACACAGCAATGGTGTGACTGGCATGCAAACGTTTGACGGCGACTCAATTGCCCATATTTTAGCAGCTGTTCAGTGCAATGATAGCACATATAAATAATTTACTTGTACTCTCAGGGCTATTCCCTGACGATGCGGGACCTTAGGTGTCATTTTATTGTGGTCAGAAACATTTTTACTTTTAACCCATTTGTTCCCCTTAAAAATTTTTCTGTAAAGGCCGCACACCATATTTTCACAACATGAAAAATTTGTATAAAATGTACTGCCCCTACATGCCAAAATACGTTACTTCAGAAACTCAACTTGCAGCAACTATCTAGAAATCTAATCATCAAAACATGTGTATGAGATATAGTGGTACAGTGGAACCCTTTTATAAAGTCCTTCAGGGGTCCACAAGAAAGTGACACTATAAGCATGAAAACACTATAAGAGGGAAACACAAAAATTCAAGAATCTGGACACCAAAAGATATAAAAATTATGCACCGTAGTAAACACAACTTTACATAACTAACAAAACAAATATTTTTTTAAAATACATAATCTTTTAAAAAATTTTATTTCCTGGTTGCGAAATCATAAAATTAGTATACTGGCAGAAGATTACTGTACATGCAAAACAAGCACAATTGTTCATGGCAGTTTGTCTCCTGGTATCAAAGCGCACAAAATTGTTTACAAGTAAAATACGTAACATGAAATCTTTCATGGAAGTTTGTCTCCTGGTTGCATCAATGATTCGGTTCAGAGTAGTCACTGGGATTTCCAAATTCCGAGGAATTGCTGTGCATGTTCTACCGAGATTACTGTCCACGTGCTTGATTAAGATTAACTTTTCAGCTAATGAAAAAATATTTGTCTTTTCTTAGAGGCACTCATTAAATTTTTTCACTAAAACTGTTTCAAGGATGAATTAATTTTCACTACATAAATATTAACTGGGCATGTGCGAAGGTCGTTTTTTAAATGCGAAGCGAAGTGAAGCTTGCATCATGCGAAGGAATTTCAAAGAACAATCAAAGCTGAAGGATTTAAAAATATATATAGTAGGCTACAGTTTTCAAGTATATTCAACTCATTTGTACTGTTACTGCCAAAAAAAATGTATGCCTACTAGACACTGAGCAATGGAATAAAACATATCCTAATCTTGTACTGCTGAAAAACTGAAATATCAAAATCTGTAAGAAAGTAACCATTATACATTTAGATTACCTATAAACTTTATAAAAACTATCATACTCCATATATCCAGTCCCATTTGGCATCACCACCGCACAGTGATGTCAATGGATGCCTATGAACATTTGGCCCGTAGGTCACTGTGGAACACATGTCACTGCCAGTATCAGGCTGGCGCGGAGGGGGAGAGATGCCCACCACCCCATGGAAACCTATGGCCACCTGCAGCACTACCACAGAGGCAGCTCCAGCCATGCCTACCTGCCTGGCCTGCCACTGTAAAAACATTCACTCCTCCCCTTTGCAGGCTGACTGACCCTCGTCAATGTCAAGCTGGTAGATTATCTCAGCAGGGTGGAGCTTGGGATAAAAACTACAAACTTTGTTTGAAAAGCAGTGTAAGTTGAGCATCATTTTCCATTGAGGTTTTCCTTTCCCAGTGTGCTTCCTTCACAATTTGCATTATTGCAGGGAAAATGAAAACATTATTTCTGGGAATATTTGTTATTGTTCTTATGGAAAAACATTCCTGGCTAAAAAAATCCTGCATTATAGGTGGGAAAACCTTTTAAATTGGAACCTTATAAGTGGGTTCTACTGTAGCATATTTAAAGACAGAATGTTTTTGTGATTACTTTTATTACGTAATACTTGTACTGGGGTTGCTATGATATTATGTTCTGTTGTGAGTAATTTGTTTTATCAACATATCTTGAGGCTACTTAATAACTTTAGCTGGTGCAGTTGCTAGAATTGTACGACATGTGGGGAAACTATTAGAAATAATAAGGGATTTTGGTGAATGGACCTTCGTTTGTGAGCTCATGCCAGGAATTAACTTAGGTATTGATTTGTGGCAACTTGTGGAAAATGTGAAAGTGAAATTTTTGAGGTCCTTCAATTTGTTAGACATATCACAAGTGAACAATTATTTTTAGAATTATTATGTTTGTGAATAATTAGCATTTAAGCTCCAGAGAAATTTACTATATGTCTTTTTGTACATTGTCCGTGAGGCTTTATACTTCAGGATAGGTGCATAATATTGGCACGGTAATTGCAAGTTCATAATGTGAGTTGTGTTACCCACACCTACCACAGATGATTGTCTGTATGTGAGGATGCTACTAATGGAGTGTACTATATATAATAAAGTATACAATTATAGCATTTTTTTTATAGTTGCTTTGGTGAACCAAACTTATTTCTTTTCAAGTATAGTATTTCCTTAACATAGTTTACATACAAGTGTATTCAATTTCCATAAAATTTTTCATGTGTGTCAAAAGATTGACACGTGACGTCAGGTGGCTGACGACAACGTGACAGTCGGGCAAGGTTTTGCTGCTGGTGCAGCTACTGTCAGCCGGAGCTGGTGCCCAATCCTTGCGCGGAGGTGCCGCTGCGGCTGGCGGTACTGAAGGGTGCCCGCTGAGGGCTGCTGGTCCGGCTTCTCTGGAAGCAGGGATTCGTGATCCGTAGTGGCATGTGGCGTCCGTGGCAGAAATCAGCGACGACCGGGTGCGATCGTCCATTGGTCTTGATTGTCGGCTGATATAAGGAGGGGGAGGGAGCTGGGAGGTGAGGCCTCTCAAACTGGTGGGCAGCTTGAGCTCGTTCCCGGGGGGGTTATGCTGCGAAGTGCAGTTGGGGCTGGGTTACAGCTCCCGTTGAATTCGCAGAGGCATTAGCTGCCTTCCTAGCTTGCCACTTCGCACCACTCCTTTGGGTGTAAAGCATTTAGGTAGGTACTAAACTCGGCCTCACGAAAGGAGAGCAGGCGACGATTGTCCCTGGCTAGGTGTATAACCAAGCAGAGGCCAAGCCAACCAGAGTCGTACCCGATTACTCCACCCGGCGACAGTTTAGCGCAGTGTTTAAAGTGGTGGGTTTACCCGGGATGTCAGACAATGACGTTGGGTGTAGGTGCAAAGGTGGGCAGACCTCCAGAACCAGTGTTATCACTCCTTCCGGCAACAGTTCAGCACGTTGGATTGAGTGAGTCGGCTGGGCTTGTTGACTAGCCACATTGTGGATTGTGTCACTAGTGGTTTTATGGTTCTACTGTACTGAA
Source organism: Clitarchus hookeri (assembly GCA_002778355.1). NCBI lineage: Eukaryota > Metazoa > Arthropoda > Insecta > Phasmatodea > Phasmatidae > Clitarchus > Clitarchus hookeri. The sequence goes on from NQII01001802.1 coordinate 301,927, forward strand.
CACCAGGTGCACAGTGTGGGTGGCCATCTAATGGGTGTGTTTGCAACATACATTCGCCTGGTTAAGGGAGCCCGCAGTCCTACTCTAGGTTTGGCAATGGGTTGTGTAAAGGACGTGGTCTTTTGCTTTCGCCTGGTGGGCAGACGTCTATGGGGGGTATAAACACATTCACCCTAGGTTCAGTACTCTGAGGTTTGTTAGAAAACGTATCTATTCCTTGAGGAATAAACATGGTGCTCCTACTATCTACTAACAGACCAGAAACTGAACGGAAGTAACTACGTTAACCAGGTGAAGGGGACCTGTGTCCAAACTGAAAGAGAAATGTGACTAGGTAGGCATGATACTAACTGTCCCTGACTATCTCAATGCTGTTTTCCAGAAGGGACTTTGGGTGGCACTACCAGAAGGGTAGTACTTGTTGAGGGGAGTTAAAGACTTCTTCGGGGGTGGCTGGGGCAGGTCTTGAAGTGCTTCTGGAAGGCCGTGAAGACTTTGGGGTCAGCATAGAGCTCCAGCACACGAGGTGGTAGAGCAAGCTGCTGGAGATGAACTGCGGTTTCTTGGTGGTGCAGGGACATATATTTACCTGCCTGCGGACTAGTCTGAGGCGCTGGGTTGCGTGGGAGATCTCATCTTCCCTTGGGCGGAGCTGCGCTCACTAGCATGATCCCTCTGTCGGTGGTGGAACTAGGCATCTCTGTAATGCTGGGTTGCCTCTGCTGTGTGAACTTAGGCGCTTAACTGGGGTGCCTGGCTAGTCTCTTTCACACATGAGGGTGTTGCTGTGATGTCGGACAGACATAAGGGTAAAACGATCTTGGCTGACGTGTCCATGGGTCTAGGGGCGTATTGGTAGGCTATTGTAGCAAGTCGTTTTGGGTTTCAAACCCCACCTGGGGTAACGTGATGATACGTAAAGATTAAGCGAAGTCGTGTTTCTATCTATGTCAAATAAGCGTCACACGTGAGGATTCTTTTTTAGCAACACTAATACGCTGCTCCAAAAAACAATTTTTTCATTTATAAACCAGTAACACTGTTAATTAAATAAAACTTTGAATACATATTGTAAACGGTTACAAGATGTGATATTTTGTGTGTAGTTTTGATACTGAAATTGTAGTGTTATGTTAATGCAATCAGCCAGTAACTATGAAAATTTCTGTTTAAAAAAGTGTGTACAATATTTTGTGATGACAGTAAAGAAATTTTGTTTGTTTTACATATTTCTTTAGCTTCTCATTCTAATTATATTTGTTCGTGTACTTTTTCAGTGCCTCCTGACCGTTGTTTGCTGGGTTGCGTATTTTTTATCATAGAATACAGTAGTTTTGCCAGCAATTGGAAGAAAGTTATAATGGAATATGGTGGTGAAGTGGAAGTAACGTATGTACCTCGAATCACCCATGTTGTCTGCGAATCTCTGAAACATCCTGGAGCGCAACAGGTTGGTTGTTATTAGCCTTTTTCATTGCAAATCCAGCCTTCGGCATTGAATATTAAGTGAATGTGTTGTGTTGACTTTTAACTCATAAAACTGTGGGCTAGGAGTGTTACATATATAAATCAAAGGCTCTATGCTAGGTAGTGGTTCTCATTATAATATTTAAGTAAATTAACTTATGCTAATCCAGTATTAAACAGGGCTAATTCTTGGTCAGCAGCATTACTCTGAAACTCATATCTATCATTCTCACATAGATAATTTTTTCTCATCTGTCATTTAGTATGTTCGGTTTTCCCAGCTAAATTAAGGTATAAATACAGTAATGCAAAAAGTGTTCTCGTCTACTGATCTTCAGATCATGTTTTTTCCTTTCTCAGTCTTTTAAACAGGAGTCATCAAAGATTCCACGCAACAAAATGTTTAAGAAAATATGCATTCCATCAAATACAAAGAGCACTATGCATTTGATTGTGTTGTAATTAAGGCATTCATACCATAAGAAAAGTATGTAAACAAACCAGTGGTTTTAATAGCAGCTCTTATTATGAATGGGCTATAGTTTTGCCTGTTTACGAACAAAAACTAAATATAGCTTATTATGTTTAGGGTGGAACCTCTGTCCATAGAATTTCAGGGGACTGACATAAAAATTCAATATGTACGGACATTCTGTATATGTGGACTAGACGTGTTAGTCAACCAAAAAAAAACCACACCTTATTAAACTTTATGTTGAACACATTAATGAGCCTATGTTAGGTATTTGTAAAGTTTAACTAAAAGAAAACAATGCAAATTGGAATATTAAAGAAAACATTCATAATACGGTAGAACCCTGTTGTAAGGTTCTCAAGGGAACCAAGAAGCGTTAACCTTATATGTAAAAAAAAAAACACAAATAAACTATCCATTTTAATGTTTTCCAGTACTTACACTGAAAACTTATAAAAACCATATTGAAACACCTGTTTTGAAACCACGTGCACAGGAAATAGCTGCCATCATAGCGGAAGTATTATCCATAGAGCAACCACCAACAGTTGCAGTTACTGGCTATCGTCAGCCGAAACCTCAGTTTCGGAAACCCAACTTTCCAAACTAAGGTTTAAGTCAAGTGTTACAGTCATACGAAACTCAGCTTTAGGAACTTGTGTTTCATGTGTAGTTTTATGCCGGAAATCACTATGTAGTATCAAAACAATGTTGAATAATTAATCCATTTTGTTATGGTAATACAAAAAAGAAATACATTTTACAGAAATTAAAAATATGACTAAAAAGTTATTTAAAGTTGCATACATTACTTGATTATTAATTAAAAATCAGTATTTCGTAACTTTTTTAAGATGCAATATATTTATTGTGTATTAGTTATTTTCGTACCTACAGCAAAATTATATAAACACTTTGCATTTCCAAAAGTTATTTTTAACCAATTAAACATCTTGTTTTACACTTCAACATATCCTAGTTGTAAATTTCATACCATATTTACAAATGAAACCGAAGTTTCTTTGTTTATACCATGCACAAAACCTAAGATTCAATGTGAAACTTGAATTAAAAACCTTGGTTTCGAGATACGGCAAAACCTCACTTTGGCTACGTTTATACCATACAGAAACTCTGCTTTCCGAAACCTACGTTACCGAAACTCTAGTTTCAGGTGTCGGTATAAACATACTGTAAGAAATAAAAATTTTCTTGATTATTGTGATTGATAAAGTGCAGTGATAGGGTTTACTTAATTTTTGTTGCCTTTTTTGTTAACTTTCTGGGCATATTAATTAGTGTTAACAGTGAAACCGTGTTATTGTGAATATGGCCTATAGCGTCATGTCCGCCATTGCGATATTTTTTAAATGCACCGTCATTTGCCCTATCATTTGAAAGGTACCTAATTTGGTTTATAATGCAAGTCTGTTAATGAAGCCCTTCACTATAGTGATACAAACATTAGTAAATTCATATTTTTAAAATGTTTAAACACATCGCATTGCAAGTGACATCCACCCATTTGCAATGCCCCCGAGCCAGCCTTTGTAAGTCTGTGTCGTGCAGCGTCACTTGCGGTCATATGGTGAAGCGGGGGAAGAGGTGCTTGCGTGTGTTGTCGTTAGGTGTATTGAGCAGGTGTGTCGAGGAGGGGTACAAAGGGAAGAGGTACGATCAGAAGTGGAGCTAGTAGGTAACAAGAGAGGTGGGAGCTACGTTGGATATAGACTAAAAAGGAGGCGGAGGGGAAAGGTACGTACTGTGGAATGTAGGAGGGGCGGCGAGATGCTATCNTTGGATATAGACTAAAAAGGAGGCGGAGGGGAAAGGTACGTACTGTGGAATGTAGGAGGGGCGGCGAGATGCTATCTGCCTACCGCTTCTTCTCTGTTATGAGCGTAGGAAGACTCTGCCGCTTGCCGCTTCTCCACGTGCCGGGCATGTAAGGGGAAAAGCATGATTATGTCTAACTGTTGCTAGACAATGTTACTTTGTTTATGAAATTTTGCGTATTTTTTGCATCTTATGTTGATCAANTATGAAATTTTGCGTATTTTTTGCATCTTATGTTGATCAAATTTAAATCATGAGCGTAGCTTTATGTGTTACGGTTTTTGTAAACCTTAGTTCTGTTTAAATGATGCGAGTGTGCTAATGAAAGAAAAATACATGACATTGCAACAAAGTTGTGTTGTCCGTGGGTTGGAACAAAACGGGAAAGTAACATCTGTTTATACATATATGTATTTGTAATTTTTGTGGAAAAATATTTAAGTGAAATACTTGCGAGTGTTTTTGGCAACGTCGCATCATGAATCAATATCTCAATAATATGGCACTGGTATTTCTTGTCGTTACTGGTCGCTCGTTACCAACAGGCTGCCACCGTAAACATTTCAATTTCTTGCTGAACATCTAATAAAACTGATACAGTACACATTTCATACACATATGTACTGTATTTCCACATTTTTCGGTTTTTTTGTTATTTCGTGCGCTCTAAACACATGATGTGTAGTCTGAGACGTCTATTGTTGTTATTTATTATTTTTTGTTACAAAGTACGAGTTTAGTGCGACATTGTGACTAAATCAACAACAGGTTATTTTGGAAGTGGTAAATTATAAATGGGACTAAACGCAGGACAGTGAGATGTACTCGAAATCAATGTGAGTTGAAAATTTATTTTATTTGTATTATCCATTGGTATTACTTGTGCATGTATAAATGTACTGTATACCAACTTTGTATGCCATGGTGAATACAGTGGATACTTAAATTTATTTGTTAATACTCGGTTGTTAAATGAGTGGAGCATGTAATTTTCGGTAATGCCACAGAAATTTTTGTTCAATCGATGGGGTAGAAATTAAATTTTGAGTTCGGCAAAAACATACTTTTTTGGCTTTATTTACATGGGAATTTTGTTGGGACCAGATAAAATATTCCGTGGACATGAACTTTCGATCCATTCATGTTCACTGGATAGAATTTCCACTGTATTTGTAGACATTCCCAAACTGGTTTTGTTCATTTTATTAATACAGATGTGACAAGTGGGTAGACACCTTGAAATGACACAGTATTTTTTAATTTTTGGGATACGCGGTTCATTTTCTTTCGTTTAACGAGGTTTCGTAATATTTTATCGGGATTCAAAATTAAAGCCGTGGTAGTTTGTGTATCGTTATCGGACATACGTTTGCCATTTCAGAAATCTTAGCTTTTGTTGAGCGTCATCATTAGATTAGAAACTTTCTGACTGCTTCGACAAATTTTGTTCGAGAAGTTAGCTTATCTTTAACTGGCGGCGCAGTTAAGTGGGCTATGGCGATGGCGCTGCTGGCAGATGTCGGCTGTCATGCCGTTATCTTTGTAGAAGGGTGCGGGGGTGGGTGATAGGCACGCGACAAATACTGAGTGTGCCTGTCGCCTTCCAGCGGTCGATAACCAGCAGTAGACTCTCAGCAGCGACTCACCGAGGCCATGTCGGGCGTGGCGCATAACCCCCACACCAGCAAACTTGAACTTGCTAGATTATTTCTCAGTGGGTGTGGGAGGTCGCTGCATATGTTTTCTTTGGGCGATGATAAGTGTGAAGATGTAAATAATCAATTACCCACTGTGGCGCAGCTCTCTACTGTCTGTTTATCTGTGAACCTGTTCGTACTCGGCATACCTGAAGATCGTATGTGAACTGTTTCACTGGATTGGTAAATAAAAGTATAGAACAAATAAACCGGAACTTGACTTTTTTTAAATATTGAATTGGCGCCTTTCTTAAAGAATTTCATGTTGCCACCACTGAGCTAACCGAGTGGTAATTTCCAGCCGCCAATACCTCGATGTTCTGCATCACAACCTGTTGCTGTAAAGAAAATGACAGTCACCATGCCATATAAATAGACTCAATAATTTTTCAGGGTTTTCAAACATTAAAATTGGTATTTAAAACCTAAAAGGTGGTGGTATGTTTTAGGTGTTTTCTAATCCACAACATACAATTTTTATTTATTTTTATTATATCATCTTTCTACAGTATTAGTAATGCAAATAAACATGTCAAAATGAAGCTAACATACATCATGTATTACTATTAAAAAAAAAAATTATTTGTTTTACTTCCGTTTGACAGAGTTAAAAACAAGTTTACGTTTTAAAATCATTGATTTCCTTTATGCTCTAGGTTACGTTCCTATTTAATATAAAAGAATGTGTATGTAATTTCATTACCAGTACAAAAAGAAAGTTAAGAATTTGTTCTCGGTGTGTGTGCGCGCATGCGTCTCTCTCTGTCTCTCTGTGTGTGCGTGTACTTGCATCCGTCTCTCTCTCTCTCTCGAAATCAGCAGTCTCAAGGTTATGAACTTCAAGAGAGTCAGTAGCAGCAGCAACTTCAATAATTTGAAATAAAATCACAAATACGCCCCCTTCTATTTGTTGTCTCATCACAGTACACATTTTTCTGTCATTTAAAAAAATAATTAAAGTGTTTGTTTTTAAATATTTACTTTATTGAAGTTTGGCTGGAAATAAAAACACTTAATAACAGTGACAAAACACTTTTATTCCTACAAATTGCTTCTCAGAAATTTGAAATTGAGATGTTTTTATTTTAAACTATCACCAACTGCAACTTATCCTGACAAAATGTCAGTGTAGTCGTCAACTCCATATTTTCTGGACAGGCACTTCTCCTTCTGTTAATCATAATGAATCCTTGTTCACATTGAACATTACTGGCAGGAATCCACATAGTCTGCACGGAACACTCCACAAAACATGGAAAGTGTGGTCTCGTAGACAAGAAAATATTCAGTACATCTACATCTGAACTAGACTGCTTCAGTCTTCACCAATTCCGTGAAAACAGAGTATGCTTCCAAGTACCGTCTTGGAGCAAGCTTTTTCAAGATGTACAAACTGCTGAAATAATTTATTTTGCTGTGTCACTCCTCTTAGTTTATCCAAACATTTAGAAGCAACAGCTATAATTAGATCCTAAACCATCCCGGCTCTGCTTTGGTATGGTCTTGAGTATTTCAGAAGTATTTGAAAAAAGAAATACATCACACAACAAAGAATAATTTTGCCAAATCATTTAATTTTGTGTCCAGTGCGAGAGCTTTTTCAAGTGACTGAAACATGTTGCATGTTGCTGAAGTGTTCTATAAGAAATATAGCCTAACAATTTTGGTATCTGACAAGGACAAATTTTGAAAATTTTCCACATCTTGCTGTCATCTTGGGAGGTGTTGAGAAAATGTATCAAATCTTACAAATGGTCACTCAGTTATCCTACACTCCTAAACCATGAGTTCAACCTAATAATGATTTGCATTGGGAAGAGATTCACTTTCTTTGGAACTTCTGGGTATTTTTCTTGTAGAAAAAATATTTTCTTTAGCATGTATTTATGAAAACGTGCTTGGTTTGCATTAAACATTCATTCAGTTTATTCAGTTTAGTACAGTAACCTACAAAATTTGTGACCAAGTTAACTTTGTGTGCCTGGCATTGCAAGTGCAGAATTCCCTCAGAAACCAGAATTCTAATAGCATTCATGCATTTAATCATGTACAGCGAAATCCCTTATTTAAACTTTTTAAGGAAACACAGGAAAAAAGTGTAAATTGCAGGAAAGAGTAAATTGAGGAAAGCTCTAAAATTTCATGTAGTACATACCTCATTTCCTGTATTTCTCATTTCTTCTACAGTAAACAGTTTCCAGTAATAAAAAACTTCAACCCACACATAAAAACAAGTTGTCAGATTTTGGCTTAAATTAAATGAAGCTTCATCTACTAACTTAGCCAATGTAAATTAAATAAAAAAGTCAATCTTCAACTCACACATAAAAATTATGTCAGATTTTATCAAAATAATTAAAGCATAATCCAATGCTAATATAAATTGAAAAAAAAATATTTGGTCTTAAAATATACCCCGAAAATACTTTTGAGCCTATTTTTTGTACAAAATAGTTAGAAATTAANCACACATAAAAATTATGTCAGATTTTATCAAAATAATTAAAGCATAATCCAATGCTAATATAAATTGAAAAAAAAAAATATTTGGTCTTAAAATATACCCCGAAAATACTTTTGAGCCTATTTTTTGTACAAAATAGTTAGAAATTGATCAATCCACGCGTTGCAAGCTGTAACATCTTGAATGCCAAGTCTGGAAGCAATAATATGTGCTTTTTCTTGGAGTACTCTTCCATGTACTCTTCCATTGATTGGCACATTTGAAGCACGTGCACGTATAAACCCCTCAAGGAGATCATCTTCCATTTATTTGAACTTTGAATCCTTCATATATTTACATTTTTTCGCATTTGCCCACAATGTGCAGTATTTTCTGCGATGGCTTCACGGTTCTTGATAATCGTGTTAAGTGTGCTAACTGGAATGCATGGTTCTTTTGCAAGATCAACACGTGTACCGACATGCTTGTCAAACTTTATTATTTTTTGTTTATCTGCAACGAAAATTTTTTTACGCAGGTAGCAGTAACGTACCACTCTGCTGCATGTAATATTGTAAACAAAAACGTGTCATATTTCTACTGGCAAATGGTTTTTTTTTGTATTATTAAGCTGCAAAACAATGTTGGCATATGTCAAAGAGAGTGACATTTAAAGGTTCTTAATTTTTAGTGGTATTTTGTTTGGTTTTATGACTTTTAACAGTGTGTGTATTTATAATGATTCAATTGGTGTTAATTTTTATATAGTGGTGAGGTAGGTTACTTCGATGAAAGGGCTGTGTTTATCAGATTTAATATTGTATCAATGTAGCATCCAAAAAGAGAACTGAAGCACGCTACTTTGGCAGCATGTTTTGTTATGTAACTTTAGCGGCGACAATGAAGATGGTGGTTAACAATACCAACATTTCATGGTACTCGTGCGCGCATGCTAATAGTCTGACTTTTATTTCCCTCAGTTTTTTTTTCATACTGCATGGGTTTTAGCATTTCCAGAAATTTTTTTGGGCTTTGGTAAATATTCAGTTTACTGCAAAGTTTTAAGTATGTTAAGTAAATGTGTTTGAAACATCTAGAGAAAAGTTACAAATGTTGTGATGTATAAACAGACATGGTCTTTAAATAGTTACCATGCATAAACATAATTCTTGGTTATAAATAAAATTTGTACATCCAAAACTCACCTTCTCACAGGTAACCAACATAAAGCATCCTGAACGACCATTTCATTTTGTAATTACGCAATATTCTTAATTTTTTGGGACACTGGTGTAAAATTCTTTCCTGTGTATGAAGCTTTGGAAAGCTTGGTAATATTTTTATCGGGTTTGAAGTTTAAAGCCATGGTGGCTCGTTTCCCGTGTTTGTTTATCGAGCAGACGTGTGCTATTGTAGGTTATCGGGCGGACGTCTGCTGTTTACGTTTTATCAGGAGTCTGTTTACAGTTTTCGTTTCGAACTTTGGTTTTTTGTGATGCGTCAGCATTATTTAGCTTTTTCAGGAAAAGTCAACAAGTTTTAGTTCCTCCGGCGCCATTTTGTTGTACAAAAGGTGCATTTATGTTGACGGCGAAGTTTGTTTAGGTTGACGGCGCAGGATTAGTTCGTGCGGAGCAGTCAGTTCCGATAACGTTGTTGAGAGCGTGCGTGGCCAGGCCCTTATCTCAGGAGAGGGGGGCGAGAGAGAGAACAAAAGAGGCGTCTCTCTGTCGCCCTTGGAGCAGTCTGACTCCTTCACTTCAAGTTGCCCGTGAGGNCAAATTTTCGAGAAGTTTGTTTATGTTGACGGCGCAGGATTAGTTCGTGCGGAGCAGTCAGTTACGATAACGTTGTTGAGAGCGTGCGTGGCCAGGCCCTTATCTCAGGAGAGGGGGGCGAGAGAGAGAACAAAAGAGGCGTCTCTCTGTCGCCCTTGGAGCAGTCTGACTCCTTCACTTCAAGTTGCCCGTGAGGGCAGGTCAGTTTCATCAGTCGTCGGAAGGAGTCGGCGGCGAGGGCCGTTAGAGCGGTTTCTTCAGTCGTTTGAGGCAGTCGTGGTACAATGATCGCTTAGGTTGCATCGGGCGCGACGCTAAACCCCCACATCAGCCACTAAACTTTGTTAATTTAATTCTCTGCCGGTGTGGGAGGTAGCTGCATTTTAAGTTTCTTCGGGTTAGTTTTTTTAAGAACATAATTAAGTAAACAACTGTGGCTCCGTTCTGAACATTTATATTTATCTGTGAGAGGTTCGTACTTTGCGCACTGGAACTTCGTATGTGAACTGTGTTGCTAAATGTTAAATAAAGTATAGAACAAACTAACTTGGAACTTGAACTTTATTTCATAATTACACTGCGTCCATTCACCGAGTCTCGTGTTTCTACCTTGAGCTAGTTGAGGCAAAGTAAACATTCGGCAGTGTAAGCAGCCGAACGTTACAAAATGGCGCCTAACTGTGAGGCTACAATATATGTAAATTGTTCTTAACGAGACAACGGCCCGGAACGTTAAAATTTCATCAGAACTTACTTCTTCCATCCAATCAAAACGACACACATTTAAGTATATTTGGGCCTGAAGTAAAAACAATAACATGTTTGTCACAACTGTCACTTAACCAAGTATGTTAAAATTACGTGTACAAACTTTATTTGATAAACTGTAAGTATTTTTTGCCAGAAGGATAAAAATAAAAACTACTTTGATCGCCTTATAGCAAATATTCAAGTTGCTAATTTTGCCAACTTCTAAGTCGTAACTGTCCCAAAATCACATCTAAATAATATTTAATAAGTCTTTTAACATTAAAATCACTTTTTAATTGTGGATCACAACTTCAGATGCAATTATTTCTTATATAAGCCTGAAATCTCATAAAATTGAAAAAAGGCTATTATTTGCCTCCTGTGAGTGCAGAGAAATTAACAAATGTCGATAACAATGTCAAGTTCAGAAAAAAACAATGTATTTTTTTCCTAACACTTGAAGAGACTAGGGTCTGTGCGCCGTATTTTTTGCTGATGGTACAGCAAAATGATAAGTATATTTAATACATAACAATCTAATATAATACACTGAAGAGCCAAGAAACTGGTATAGGCATGCATATGTAAATAACAGAGGTATGGAACGAATCAGAGTAACGCGATGCGGTCGGCAGCTAGATCGGTTACAGCTGCTGCAATGACAGGTTATCAAGATTTAAGTGAGTTTGAACATGGTGTTATAGTCGGCACATGAGAGATGGGACATAGCATCTCCGAGGTAACAATAACATTTGGATGTTCGCATACGACCATTTCTCGAGTGTACCGTGAATATCGTGAATCAAGTAAAACGTTACATCTTCGACATTGCTGCGACCGGAAAAAGATTGTGAAAGAACGGAACAAACGACGACTGACGAGAATCATTAAACGTGACAGACGTGCAACCTTTTCTCAAATTGGCGCAGATTGGATTTGTGGACTGCCCTGCAGGATTCATGGTGTGAATTGCCTCCTGCATATCTTCAGACATTAGTCGAGTCCATGCCTCGTCGTCTTGTGGCACTTATGCATGCTCAGGGGGCCCTACACGATATTAGGCAGGTGTACCAGTTTTTTGTGGTTCTTCAGTGTACTATCGGTGTGACATGAAAATGTAAATACTTACGTAAGAGATATTTTTTTTTACAAATAACTTGTGATGGACGAGTTTTATTTTTACAGCTTTGAGTTGAGTTGAGTTAAGCTGTATGAAACTAGAGTCGAGTCAAGCTGACTTCTGTACAAAATTTTTGCGTTAAAATCGAGTTTGCACCATAAATGTAAATGCGTACTTATGTACACTGGTATAATGTCTGCACTGCCCCTTATATAGTCTATTTGCAGTTTCTTCACACTTTTAAATCAAACCTTTGAAAAATCACCCCATGTATGGCGTTTTTGGTTATTTCCTAAGTATGCCATAACACAAGCATTTTATACTTGTGTTATTGTTAGAAAAAATACCTTATTTTTGGTCAAACTGAATTTTAACATATATATTATCAATAAGTTATAATATTTCACTTATAATTAATATGAATAAAAACCGGGAGAAAATAGGTGTGTTGGTATAATGCCTAGTAAGAAATAGTTCTTATGCAAAATAATATTACACTGAATGCGCACGAATGTGGTGTGCATTGTGTCTTTGGTATAATCTAATTTTCTTGACTGTGTTAAGCTTTGCTCGCAAGAGGCGGAGGAATTTCCTGGAAGTAGAACTCTAGCAGGGCTTCAGAAAAGTTGGAAGTAACTGTGAACGAACTATAATTTCCTCCTCCTCTTATAGTCATGGTTTACCAAGAAAAAATTTGGGTCTAGTTTCTCCCAATAAGAATAAACCTTTGCTTGGTTAAAAGATTCACATTGCTACCTTTTCCCTCCCTCCAACGAGTGAATGCCTTTAGTAGTTAGAAAAGGTATAAAAGGAATGGTAATGTCAGCCACTTGACGTTGATAGAAAAATAAAAATAAAATAACTGTTACTGTAGTGGAGAAGGAGGGTAGCTTTCAGACTGGTCTGTCAGCCTGCTGCCCCGTGTGTGGACAAGCAGTTCACATCAAATGTTTTTGTTTGTTAATAGTTCTTCTTTTTTTATGTAAACATTTTTAAAACAGTAATTATGAGAAAAATAATGGCAAGTGTACCTTATCTACGCATATAATATTTCCGTTGAAGGTGCGACGTGCCATGTTTAAACATGTCGTATGGTTGTAATTATTTTTGTCGTGCCGAGACTGTACCTGTTGACCTTGATGTTGTCTGTCACCCTTCACGAACTGGGAAATGAAAACACATGTAATTGACTTGTAAGGTTCTGGTGAGACTATAAATAAAGATGCAAAGAAATCCTTAGGTTGAATAAGTCAAAAGTAAAGTGCAAGTTTGCTGCCACACCCTTCCTTCAAAATTTATTTTTGTTATTGAAAATTTTTCTTCTCAAAATAAAGTTTTGTTAAATTACCAAAAAATAGTAAATTTCAGAGTTTATTCAACAGGTTAAACCCTTAAACTATCATGGCAGCTTCATTATTCTGTAGAATATGCAGCACTTTTTAAAATGGCCTCCGGGATATAAGTAAAAATGACCAGACAAAAAAAAAATTGCACCAAAATAGTTTGAAAGAGTTTTTCTTTCTTTTTTTAAATACTTAGTAACTGCCAGAAATGTATCACGTTAGATGTAGAACGAAACAGAAAGTCATAGCTCACTTATGGTAGCGACATCCGACTGTGAAGGCTGGCTTTGTTGGTGGCGTCATCGTGGCGCTAGGGAGGCGACTTGACTTATCCTCTGAACTGCGTCGGCGACTTCACAGCGAACCACACTCACTACCAACTTGAAATACCATTACATGGTCCAGCAAACTAATTTATCGTAATTTACGACATATACAAGTCGCATTATGAAGAACCCCACCTTTGTCACGTCTGTAGGTTTTAATGGCTGGACCAAAACAAACGCCAAATTACTGCTTATACATGATAAAATGTAATTTGCGCATCTCGGAAGACATCAAAGACCTCGTAACACAAGATATAAACTACTCCAAAAAGGAAACCCCAAAGAGGAAAAATAAGCTAACCTATTGTGCTATGACACTGTTTACATACATAAAATGAACTGTTGCCAAGGGTAACACAATAAATAATCATATAAATAAGATCTAACTAAGCCCTGTAGTTGGAAGTGTGACCTAACCTTACTTTTACATAATTTCAAAACAGAACAAAACTGAACTATAGAAGCGTTAACAAAATAATTAAGAGGTATATAATGAAATTTAGGTTAAAATGAAATTAAAGAATTTAGTACAATATCAGACCAGAAAATTTAACTAAAATTACTACACTGTAATATATTTATATTACATTAACAACGTAAAATTATAGATGTGTGAGACACGAAAAGTGATTGTTAGGTGCAAATATTTGTTGTTTGGTTACAAACACCACGACTCAATTGACGAACTCGACTCTCAAGTTAACGAGACTCGTCCCATCACTTCAAATAATGCAATAGAACAAAATTAAGTAACATTCATATGCAAACTATTTCTTACTAGTCATTGCCAATGCATCACTGTTCTCACCATGTTTATTTCATATTTATTACAAAAAAAATATAATAATTTTAGAGACAATATACAAGTAAGTTTCATTTAGTCACAATTATAATACTTTTATGTTAATAACAGTATTAAATGTTTCTGGTATACAATTAGTTAAAAACACAGGCAGACATGACATGGTAAACCTGGGGTGATTTTTCAAATGTTTGTTTCAAAAGGTGTGAAGAAACACAGAATGGACTATACTTGATAGCATCACATATTAATTTTTTGGTGAACAGGAATTCCGAGGGAAAAGTGAGAAATGTACAGGAAATGCAATTTGCAGTCTCGCTGGACACCGTCATGTTTGTAAACAATCGTGGCCGTAAACTTCTCATTTACAATTAGCCATTTATGGTTTCTTGATTTAATTTACGCTGACACATAATGAACATACTGTTTTTATTTTAATTTCAAATGGTTATCTTGGAAGCTACAACATATTTTCTTTTTCACTGTAGTTTCTCTGGCTTTCTGTGCTGCGCCTATACATGAGCACGCACTTCATTGACGTGTGGTTTTCTTGGCGCAATTGTGAAAGCCTATTACATGCAAGTGCCGGCTGTTTTGTCATCTGCCGGTGAATTATGTGGTTTTGTAATATCCACTGTGATGCCACCGTAGTGACATCGCGGCAACAACTTTTATCATCCCGACAAACAAGCCAATTACAGTTAACACTCGTTTCTAAGACCCCTAAAATAGCAACCTTCTCGAAATACAACCATTTTTTGGGGAATCATGATAAAACAGTAATTGAAAACATTTTTTCAGCAACGTCCCCTTCGATATAACATCTCTTTTCTTGGGAACCATGATAGAGCTTAGAATTGAGAATTTGCTGTAGGCATCAGATTGGCAATGACAGGACCAGCAGAGTATCATCTCATTAAAGCAGGTTCTTAAAGGGTGCATAAAATGACAAGCATCTGTAGGCCTTTTCTATCAGTATGTGACGATTTGTGGACTGTGGTCCTATCAGAAATTCAATAGAATTAGGATCTGTAACTCTTTGTGCAACTACGCAAAATGCAAAACAAACTTAGAAGCCCATAGCTGAAGAGAAGTTTGATAAGTAGACACATCATTTTGCCTATTTTGTTTTTGTTTTGTTGGTGTTTAAGTATTGCTGTTAGTAGTGATAGGTGAGTTTGATTTTTACAGCTTCAAGTTGAGTCGAGTCAAATTGTATGGAACTTAAGTTGAGTTCAGTATGAAATTTTTGAGTTAAATTAGATTTTGGAAGATAAATGTAAATGTGCACCTATGTTTATGGGTACAATGCCTGCCACTTATAACTTCCTCCCTCTTTTATAGTCACTCTTTACCAAGGAAAAAAGTTTTGGACTAGTTTTTATCAATAAGAATAATTCTTTGCCTTGGTAAGTGATTCTCAGTGCTACTTTTTCCCTCTCACTTACGAGTGATTGACTGGGGTAAGAATGGTAATGTCAGCGACATGATGTTCTTAAAAAAAAGATAACTGCTACAGGGGTGGAGTTGTGATGATGTGTTTGTCACATGGTGTCTAAGAGATGTTTGTTATGTGCGGGTTGACCAAGGAATGCATTTGGTGTGTTTTTGTAGAGGTTGACTATTCGGTTTTCTGTCCACACGTCATGCGGCTAATAAGTTGTAGCCTCGACTGCTAGAGTGGAAGAAAGAGTTTTCTGTGAACTGTCTCTGAGGAGACATGGAACAGGTTGTGACAACCTGGGAGATAGACAGTCGAACTTGGCCGGGCACGTTGCCGGTTACTGGGCAAGCATGCTACGAAAGGGTATAGCTGACATCAGCTTGCACATGTTGTTTTTTGTGCCGGTCAGGCGAGAAAGTGTTTTACGTAGTTGCCCGTTGTTTGCAATTTAGTTTTACTAAATTGCCTGCAAGCAAAATGTGGTACATAATGTTGATGCTTGCAATATTTTTAACAAGTTGTGATTGAGTCATGGGATGGAGTGCTATTGTTAAACCGGTCTGTGTGTCCGGAGTTATTGCTACATGGGAAACCGGTGTTTCGCATCATAGAGGATTGTACCAACTGTATGTATTCGCTTACATGAAGGGGAAAATGTACGGAAAGCGGATTCATGGTAATAGTTGCGTGCTAGTAAGCTGGTCCAAATGTGCTGCTTTGTGGGTCAGTGTAATTGCCTTGTCTCCTCCAAGGTATTTGTGGTCAAATGCTTCGTATATTCAGGTAATGGTTTTTTTGTATCATGTTGTTACGTTTCGCCGGCAGCTCGTACCGGTTACGAAGAATTTATTTCACAAGTCTCCTTGAATATCTTTGTGTGAAAATCAGTCATCACATTGCGTAAAGTTGAAAGTGCAACTATAAATGATGTGCAGTGCTCAGTTTATTTTATTGCCACAGCAATGATGTAGGGTTGTGCGAATGTGACTTTTTTTCTAATGAAACAAAACAAAATATATGTTATGAATTTTCGTGAAACTGAAACGAAAATGAAAAATAATGTCATTACTCATTAGATCTCAGCTTTAAGAAAAGATTAACAAATTTCATAACATTTTAGCAAGTTATTCTTTATATCAAATTTCTTGCAAAATCATACTAAAAAATGTAGCATATGGAGTATTTACCACATAGAGTCTGCCCTACATTAAAATTTTTGCATTATGTTGTTATTTCATTTATAAAATCTAGAAAACAAACACAATGATTTAAAGGCAAAAATTTTCTTAACTGGTGCTCTAAATGAATATTCATTTAACCCCCAAAATTCATTGAAATCGAGAATTTTTGTTTTGCTACATCTTTCGGTAACCAAATTTCTTACATAAATGAAAATTAAATTTCTCATTTTTAATTTTTGTTTTGGTATACCAAATATTTGCACAACCCTAGCAATATGTGCATTTTATGTATGGAATATAGGTATGAACATATGTATTTTAGCGTGCCTTATTTGAGCGCACAGTTGATTGGTCAAACAGGTGCTGCTAATGAATAGCTTGAATTACCTTGCACCTATGAACAGTAAATTTTATTTGTCAAGAAACTGAGCAGCATTTCAACTATTTATTTGTTATTCCAGATAGTCAGTACAAAATAATTTACTTTTTGTGTTAGAAATCCAAGTATGGTATATTATCAAAGAATTGAACAATGTAATGTCATCAGTGGTAATTTTTAAAATAGAATCTAGTGCTTCTTAATACTGTATTTAGTAAATGGAGGAATAGGGTTGTAATATGCCTTTATTATTAAGGGGCTGGTTGGTTATCTTTTAGAGTGTAATGGTACTTTGAATATTTAGAGTGAGCTCAGCAGCTGGTTGGCAGATGAGCATATATGTAGTAGTTATTTATGGGAGGTTTTTGGCCAATGCTTTTTGGTTAATGCTCTAGTAATGTTGCACTCTTTAAGGCACAAGCAGTGCGTGTAAATTTACTTAAAGATAAAGTAAATTTTTGGAATGAATCACTAGCTTGGGTTTATTTTGTTGAAAACACCATATAACTTTTGCACTTTCAGAATATAAAAAAAATCTAAGGAAATGTCAGTTATGGCAACACAAAATGTCAGCCACCCACAAAGATGCGTGTCAGATCAACAGAGTGGCGTAGTTCTACTACATCAAATACCACTGTTTCGTGGGAGGTAGACAACTGGTGCCTATTGTGTGCAATGCTAACTGCAAATCTGCCATGCATTGCAACATGTTGTACAAAGACATCTATGACTAAACGGGGCATTTCCGGTCTGTGACAAAAGTTATTCCTCATTACATTACCTATCATCATCTGTCACCCCGAAAAGTTTTTTGGAATAATGTTGTGTGTGTGTGTGTTTTTTTTTTTTTTACACAAAGTTTATGTTTCATTATATCTGGCAGAAAATCTACATGATTTTTAAACAAAGTATTAATTTCACACAATAGGCAGCATCTTTTGAATTTAATGATACCTCCTGACGCATATATTTGATCTCCCTTTACTGTCAAAAATTGTTTGAATATCGAGCAACTTGTATTACCGAGCGTGAAGTTCATTTTCAGTAGTTTCTTGTGGGGAGATTGGAACATTAATGTTAATTGATTTCTCTGAATAAACTAATATCCTGGCAGGGCCTATTCAACAGCTCTTGTCACCAAGTAATGCATAAACACCGAGCCTGAGCGCAGCATAACTCGCAACAAGCATAAGTGTATGGAAAAATGAGAGTACATGGCTTTGAATAATTAAAATTAATTATTGAAGACCGTAAAGAAATACATTTTATTTGCCTGATTTATTCAACTTTGTCTCAAAAACCATAAGTTTTTAAAAGTTAAATATTATTAATTACTTTAAAAGGAAGGCATTTTCCATGCACGCACAGCATCGCCAATTTAAGTATAGATAGGCGGCCTGGTTTGAGGAAGCTTTGGTTGTCCTCTGTGATGCTCAGCACAGTTCATTTCCTCTCCTTATGCGTCACGCATCATTATGTGTATGTACTGTATGTATGTACCATATGTATGTATGTACCGTATTCATGTATGTTCAGTATGTATGTATGTATGGGTGAATGCATGCATGCATGAATGTATGTAGGTATCTACATACATGTATGTTTGTATGTGTGCATGTATGTGTGTATGTGCATGTATGCATGCCTGCAATGTGCATGCGTGTGTATGTAGGTACGTACGTACGTATTGACACGTGACATCTACAGTTACAAGAGCATCACGCTCAGACAATGGTTCACTCAGTGCCAGGTCAGAAACCAGGGGTATACAACTCACTGAGAGGGAGTTTGTGTTAGGAGGTGCTTGGCCTTGATTATGCTTCAGTACAAGGTGGGACTGGTAGGCTGGTGGCAAGGCACATAGTCGAATGCGACATTGACCATCCTACGTGTTGTCAATTTGGGCAGGTTTACGTGGTATGGGTCTCACCCGGGGTAGATCCACGTTCGGATGCAGGTGGCTGGTTTCGGAGTCCTGTCCTAGGGTAGCTGGCGGGCTAGACATCCTGGAGTGGTCGGCTGATGTGACTAGTAGACTTGGTTGGCAATGGCCAGAGCATCAGGCAGGCCCTGGCATATGTGAACTACTATTGGGTGTGGTTCTCCGGCGATCTTCTGGGGGTGGCTCTAGGGAGGAGTGGGAGAGGAGGCCTCTCCGGTCGGCGGGCGGCTTGAGCTTGTTCCGTTGGGGAGGGGCTGCTAAGAGCAGAAGGCAAGGGGTTGCAGAGCAACTGATTAGGTTTGGGGGCAGTAGCTGCCTTCTTGCTTCTCCACTTAGCACCGTCTCTATGGGTGAATGGAATGGGTGAGGTACTACGAGACCATCTTACAAAGTAGGAGCAGGCGACAGTTTCCGTGGCCAAAGTGTAACCAGAAGAGGTTCGATCACTCAGGATTAGTCCGGTCACTCCAAGGGGCGAAGTTCAAAATGGTGGATGGAGTGGGTTAGCTGATCTGGGTGGTCTAACTGCTTTGTCTTTTGTTTTCCTTGTGTCGTTGCTCTGCGTTACAATGTTCCAAGTACCGGAGTACTTGGTTCAAGGTACGGGTGGCCGTCTATTGTGTTGTGTTATTGATGTACGTGCCGCCCGGTTAATGGAAGCCCACAGACCTGCACTAGTTTCGGCAATCAGTATAAATACGCAGTCTCTTGCTTCTTCTTTAAAGGTTGATGTTTACGGGGCCTTAGGGTAGGGGAAACAGTTCATCTTAGAATATGCATGCAGAGGTTAAGATAGGAAACGTGTTTATTCCCAGAGGAACAGACTTTGTGACCCGTATTATCTCCGAGACCAATCAATTCCTAAGGTAACTGGTGGAAGTAAAACTATGTTCACCAGGTGAAGGAGACCTGGAATTAAGCTAAACAAGAGCAGACAAACTAAGTGGTTATTACAACAACTTAACTCTAACTGTCTATGCTGTTTGTCCTGAGAGGACATGGGGGTCGCTACCAGAGTGGTCAGTGAGGTTGTAATGGTGGAGAAGACTTCTTCGGGGGATCACTGGTCGCTCATCTCGAATGCGTCTCGAAGGCTGATGGTTCCTTGTGAGGAGGATGGTAGGCAGAGAGCTCCAAAACTGGAAGTGATGGAGCGAGCTATTGAGTGTCAACTGGAATTCCTGGGGTGTGCGCGTCCTTAAATAGTTAGGCCAGGGTTACTCCTCAACTTCCTTCGGCCATTGGGTATCTTCGGTGGGGTGGCTCCCCCCCTTTGTGTGTGCCTCAGCGCTGGCCACATTCTCTCGGGGAAAGCTGGAACCGGGGTAGTTTTTTCTTGTATGTGGGTGGTATTCGCAACTCGCTTAGGGGCAGCAGACGTGCTGGTTTCAATTAGCATCTTGCGCATGGTGAGGGTGATTACAAATACGTGGCATCTGGCATAGTGTAAACTGATGGGTCGACTGCCGTTCCTTGGGGTTGTCCCTACCTGGGAGTGTGTCAGTTGGCTCCGGAGGCAAGCAGTCTCTGGTTCAAACTCCATTCAGGTGTCGTGATGCCGCACAAAGGTGAGTCGAGTTAAAAAAAATATAATGGGCACAGTACAAGTCATGTATCGGTACATATGTAAATATACACTGGAGAGCCAAAAAAAACTGGTATAGGCGTGCGTATGCAAATAACAGAGGTATGGAACCAATCAGAGTAATGCGATGCGGTCGGCAGCGCCTATATAAGACAACAAGAGTCTGGCAAAGTTGCTAGATCGGTTACTGCTGCTACAATGGCAGGTTATCAAGATTTAAGTGAGTTTGAACATGGTGCTATAGTCAGCGCACGAGAGATGGGACATAGCATCTCCGAGGTAGCGATAACATTTGGATGTTCGCATACGACCATTTCACGAGTGTACCGTGAATATCAGGAATCCGGTAAAATATCAAATCTTCAACATCGCTACGGCCGGAAAAATANGTAGCGATAACATTTGGATGTTCGCATACGACCATTTCACGAGTGTACCGTGAATATCAGGAATCCGGTAAAATATAAAATCTTCAACATCGCTACGGCCGGAAAAATATCGTGAACGAACGGGACAAACGACAACTGATGAGAATCATTAAACGTGACAGGCGTGCAACCCTTTCTCAAATTGGTGCAGATTTCAATGCTGTGGCATCAACATGTGCCAGCGTGCGAACTATTCAACGGACCATCATTGATATGGGCTTTCGGAGCCGAAGGCTCACTCATGTACCGTTGTTGACAGCACGACACAATGCTTTATGCCTCGCCTGGGCCCGCCAACACCGCCACTGGACTGTTGATGCCTGGAAAGACGTTGCCTGGCCTGACGAGTCTCATTTCTAATTGTATCGGGCAGATGGACATGTACGGGTATGGAGACATCCTCATGAATCCATGGACCCTACATGTCAACAGGGGAATGTTCAAGCTGGTGGAGGCTCTGTCATGGTATGGGACGTGTGCAGTTGGCGTGAAATGGGACCCCTGATACGTCTAGATACGACTCTCCCTGACAGGTGACAGATACGTTAGCATCCTGTCCGATCACCTGCACCCATTCATGTCCATTGTGCATTTCGACGGACGTGGACAATTCCAAAAGGATAATGCGACATCCCACACATAGAGAGTTGCTACCAAGGGGCTCCAGGAACACTCTTCTGACTTTAGACACTTCCATTGGCCACCTAAATCACCAGACATGAACGTTATTGAGCATATCTGTGATGCCTTGCAACGTGCTGTTCAGAAGAGATCTCCACCGCCTCGCACTCCTATGGATTTGGGAACTGCCCTGCAGGATTCATGGTGTGAGTTGCCTCCTGCATACCTTTAGACATTAGTCGAGTCCATGCCACGTCGTCTTGCGGCACTTCTGCATGCTCGCGGGGGTCCTACACGATATTAGGCAGGTGTACCAGTTTTTTTGGCTCTTCAGTGTATATATATGTATGTATGTATGTATGTATGTGTGTATGCATGCATGCATGTATGTATGTGAGTATGCATGGATGTATGTATGTACCATGCATGTATGTTCATACGTAGGTATCTATGTACATAGGTACTTTTGTATGTAGGTACGCATGTGTGTATGTATGTACGAACGTTCATGAATGCATGTCTGTATGTGTGTATACTCCATTCATTGTTACGTCACACTTTTCTGAAGCCCTGCAAAAGTTCTACTTTTGGTTATGGATTACGCATCCTTCTGCTACATGTAAAGGTAAACACTGCCAAAGAATTCTGTCATATTTCAAAAACCATTTTGTACCACAATTAGGGCTATACCAATATTTAGGTCAGCTTTATGAGTTTTTAACAATGTCTTTATTGACAATAGTTCTTATGGTGTTTTATTTTACATATTGTTACAATATTTGTGCTATACACAATATAGTACATTACACATAATTAATGTTAATATTTTGACGTGATTGTGTTTAACTCTGTTACAACTGTGGGGTAAAGAACTGTAGCATTTACCTAACCTCTTGTTATTGATATATTGATAATGAAATAACTCATATTTCATTAAAAGAATGACCTCGTTTGGATTAAGTTTTAAAGCGAAGGAGCAACCAGTGAAACGAAAAAGATAGTAATTTCAGGCATGCAACCCTCACTTATTTTTTGTACATAGGAGTAACTAACTTAAAAGATAGTGGTGAACATGCACACAAATAGGCGTACCCTTAACTTTTATTCTGGTCATATTCCTTTGCATAAATATTTACTTTTACACTTTCTATTAATTTTTTTATTTTTTAGGTTGGGCTTAGTAATTTGTGGAGGTTGTGGCAAACATTCAAATTACATAAACGTAAGCATGTTACACAATTGTGTTTCACAAACACCTGAGCAAAAGTTACAAAGTTGTGATAAATAAACATACGTAACTTTCAAATAATTTATCATAAAATGGTTTACAGTTAAAATGTGTGATTTTCACGCATCTAATATTAATAATCACACACACTAGCCCAGCATGACAACAACACAGACACAATAATACCTTTTCACATGCAGAACACGACACACATTACAGTATCTTTATTCCTGCCGTGGAAACACAGATTTATCACATCATTACTTGCCTAGGTGGGTTTAAAAAACACATTGTGTACAAACTTGATGTAGTAATTTTAATTATATTTTGAATGAAGAAAAATTAATACTTCGTTCAGCGAAGAGTAACATGGCTTGTCATTTCTTACCACTTCTGCCAAATTCGGATTTGTAACCGTCCCGCAATCACATATAAATATATTATAATATGTACTGAAATGTTAAAATCTTGTTTCAGTTTTAAAATATAGAGTAAAAAAATTGTTATTTTTCCTGTAATAAGTATAAAATGTGCTAAAATTTTAAACATGTATATTTTTCCTGCTACTGCTAGCGCTGCGAAACTTTCAAGGCAGAATGAGAGAGAGAGAGAGACACACCAGCTCAGTTTCGCTAGCTCCGACTATTCAAGTTTCCTCAAGATGAAAAAAAAAAAGTGTCACTAAGGTTTATGCACTGTATTTTGCGCTCATATTTTTAACAATAACTATGAAATATGTTTCCATCAGTGCTACCTAAAAAATTATATATTTCAATATGCAACGTTTAATTAACAAATAGCATGCCACTAAACTAGGTTAAAACAATATTTGAACTATGAACTATTTTGTACTAGCCATTGCCAACACATTGCTGCTCTCACTGTTTTTAATTTGTATTGAATACAAAATAAATATTACAAGTTATAGAAAATGCTAAAGTTTCATTTATCAAGAATACAATACTTTAAAGTTAATCACAATGTTATATATTTGTGGTATGCAAGTTATTTAAAAAACAGTTTGACATGTTACTCCTAGAGTGATTTTTCAAAGGTTTGTTTCAAAACATCTGAAGAAACCATGAATTAACTGTAGGCAAAAATGGTCTTTGGTCCCCTGTTGAGTATGAAACACTTACAATACCCCTTAAAATAGGATTGTGTATCTCAATTCTACACTGTTCAATGGATGCAGACCAAATTTGGTAGAAATGCCCTTCAGTACGTGACTTAAATTACTGTGTAGGCTAAAAGGGGATTTGACCCCCCATTGGGTTACCCCCAAACAGGGTCATGTATCTCAATTTTACACCATTTGATGGATCCTGACCACATTTGACAGGGATGCCCTTCAGTATCCAATTTAAAATACTGTGCATTGCAAAATGGCAGACGTTTTGAACTACATGTTAGTGCAGAAAATTAATTTAAAATGTTCTTTAACATTCAAAATTTAGAATGACATTTAAAAATTACTAAAATTTTTAATGATACTAATTAGAAAGAAGACAAGAGAAATATATCAATATCATTCGTAAAAAGTGACACAATCATCAAAACTTGACACCAGAAATGACATGTTAACATATTATATAAATTAAATATTTACTATATTTTGTTTTTTTGTCACCATGCATACTGTTCACAGGAATCTATAAGTATTTTTTACAAAACTGGTTACTTTTGAGTAAAAAAAAATTATATTTATGTGGAGCCAAGCATTTGAAGATTATTGGTTATATGTACACATATCATTAAAAAATATCAGTTATGTTCGTTTATAAAATTACTAGCATTTATAACGAAATTTGAGAAAAAGGTAGCAAAAAATGTACCAAAATCACTGATGAAAATAATGAAATCACGAAAACATTTTTGCCAAAAACAGTAGTTGTGTTTGTGGATAATTTATCCCTAAAGTTTGATATTGAGGTCTTAATCTTGACGGAGGACACAAGTGCTTTGTGAAACAGCATATAGAATCACCAAGTTTTGTCACTAGATATGCATAAAATTTCTTCTAAGCATGTTAGGCACATTACTTAAATTGATTGTAGGATGCATTCATTACCTGGGACATCACTTCCTAAACTAATTAAAATTTTAAAACAATTTTTTTCTCATGTGTGCACATGTGCGTGTAGATTTACATGTGTGTATGTGTGTGTGTGTGTGTGTGTGTCTATATATATATATATATATACTAGCAAACCCGGCGAACTCCGTTTCGCCACCAGATGGCTTCGTTTTATGCAACATNAGAGAGAGAGAGATAGAGATAGAGATGCAATGACGTGTTAAGTTTAAGTACTGTACTCTACATATAGGGAAAAAAATCCTTAATTTGAAGAGTATGTACAGCTTTTTCATGTGATTTTTTGCTGCAACTTTGTCTTTCTGGAAAAACGAATTGCAATTGGTGTTGTACTTTGTTATAGGCTTTGCAAGAAGGGAAACGCTGCGTAACTGCATACTGGCTGAATGATGTTATTGGCAGGAAGCAAGTTGTACCACCATGGCAAGCAATTCACTTTCCGACAAACTTCAGGTTCTCTTCTTTTTTCTGCAAATTGTACTTTTAGTAATTCCCAAGTAGCATTTCTATTGCTTATGTATATTACAGTAAAATCTCGATAAAATGGTCTCTGTAATAACGATTCCCTCAAAGTAAAGACCCTATTTTGGGGAACCATAACAAATTTGGTAAAAAAAATAGAAAAATTAGAAGGAAACAGGCTGAAAACTGTGCTGCATATTTTTGGTCGCTAACTGATGCAATTTTCTTTGTCACTATTGTGCAACTCTGAAGCAGGAACATTCTAAAAATTAAGATCACTCGTAACATAACTGTCGGCCCTTTCCATGAAGGTTGCCACTGTATACCCATGCGTGTTTACTGGCCTGCCGTTACTCAAGTTACACTCCAGAGTTGCTTAGCCCACCCTTTGTGAGGCCGCATAGTAATAATAAAAACACTGGAATGAACTGCTGAAAGAAGAAATTAGTTAACATGGCTGCAAACAAATAGTTCATATGCAGATAATTTTTTCCTATGCGAAGGTTATTAGGTTGACAGGTGAGGTGAACACTTTTTGTGGTATTACAACATTATACACTAATTAATTTTATTTATTTAAAGCTCTTTTCCAGCAATTGGTTATTATGAAACTAATTTTCCTAGTTTGGATAGCAACAAAGTTGCTGCTAAACATATTTCATAAATAAGAAAAATCAAATCCAAAAAATTTGCGTGCCACAGCATGAGGGGGAAGGGAAATTAGGATTATTTCCCTACATCTGATAAAGTTGGAGTAAATCAATATTTACAATCCAGGAGAGCCTCTAAATGGCAGATATGAACACGTTGCCGCCAAAATTAGAATAATAACAGAGCCGCGAATCAGTCTAAGAAGCTGTGCCTGACATGACATTTTGCTTACAATTTCCTATAAAATGTGACAAGTGTTCATTCATGAAATGATTTTAAAATGTAGCCCTGTTAGCATCAAAATTAACATTAAAAAGGGGTCACAAATTTTTCTTAAGTGTAGTACAGGGGAATTTTACTTATAGTTTGTTAGAAAATACAACGTTACACATTCATGAAAAAATAATCTAAAAAATAGGTGTGTTCCATTTTAACTTATTCCTCAGAACTGCAGATAGGATCTAACATTACCATCAAAATTAACATAAAAACAGAGCTGCGAATCTGCTTTTAATGCTGCGCTAATGTGACAGTTTGTTTAAAGTTTGCTACGAAATAAGGTGGCACTCATTCACAAAACAATATTTTAAAAGGTAGTTGTGTTCCAGTTTAAATTATTCTTAAGTGCAGATATCAACACAGATTACCGTCAAAACACAAATATTATCTTTATTGTAAAACATAAGTACCCTCCCTTTTCTAAGTGTAGTTCAGCCGCGTATCTTTCCGCCACAACTGTTATGTCAATGAATAAAACGAATTAGAGCTGTGCCAATTAACAAAATTATGCCATTGCGCTGAATTACCAATGTACCGAATCAACGATGTGCCGACTCTAAATTCAATGATGTGCTGTCGATGTACGAAAAAATTTTTGCTTATATTTAATTTGAATTTAGGTTACTATGGCTGGTATTCATAGTCACTTTTGCGATGGAGATGCACGCCACATTCATTATGCATTTTGTTTTGGCAGGAAAACGAGATTCTTAAATGATTAGCGAGTTGTTTGCGTGTTGGTTACAGTTGACAGCACTCTCAAAGTTACGGAAGGTCTTCATCTCCGCTAAAGAACTCGTATCTCGCTAACCTCTCCTTGTACTTGTAGAAGTGGCGCATGCCTTACGTCGTTTTGATAATTGAGTTACAATGCACTGGCAGATTTAATTTTTTTTTAAGTGGTAACATGCTGTTATTGACTCACATGAATGGAGGGGTGGAAAATAATACAGAAAATTAGAAAGCTCACCTCAAAATCCAATGGCTTATGTACAATTAGATTTTATCTGTTACTCGCTCATCTTATCAAAGTTTGATGTAGCATAAGTATTGTTTTTAATGGTCACCAAGTGTAAATATGTTTACAAAATATCTGTGAATTTAAGAATATATCATATGTATTTCTATGTTTACGAGTATGTTTTTTTTCCCAAGAAAGGAACTTTCCACGAATTCCATGGAACTATTTGTAAAATCTCTAAATGATTTATGTTGCTTGTGCTGCTAATAAAGTATTTTTGGAGGAAAATAATATATTTTTACGCGTGACGCTTATTTGACATAGATATAAACACGACTTCATCTCATCTGTACGTATCATCACGTTACCCCAGACGAGGTTGGAACCCCGTAATGACTTACTACGAGAGTCTACAAGTTAGCCCCTAGTTGCGGGGGCACCCATGGACACGTCAGCCAAGATCGTTCCCCCTTATATCAGACGTCACACCATCCCCTCACGTGTCATTGAGGCTAGCCAAGCAGCCGAGCTAAGCACCTAAGCTCGCGTAACCAAGGCAACCCAGCATTACAGAGGTCGAGGGATTGTGCAAGAAAGCAAAGCTCTGCCCAGGAGCTCGCCGCCTGAACCCCCGCACCCCAGACGAGCCCGTGGGAAGGTAGAATATATGGCTGTGCACCACCGAGGAACGTCAGTTGTTCTCGAGTTGTAGTTCTGAGTTCATCTCCGGCAGCTTGCTCCACCACCTCGTGTTCTGGGGCTCTCTACTGACCCCTATGTTTTCACAACCTACCAGAAGCTCTTCAAGACCTGCACCAGCAACCCCCGAAGATGTGCACGATCCCCTTGAACAGCCTACCCTTCTGGTAATGGCAACCACACTACTGTAGTGGTCCTCGAAGTCCCTTCTGGACAATGGCATTGAGGTAATTAGGGACAGTTGTTATTATAGCTACCTAGCCGCATCTGCTCTTGTATATGTAAGACCCAGGTCCCCTTCACCTGGTTTACGTTGTTTTCTTCCATTCAGTTCCTGATTAGTTAGGAGGTAGTACGGGCCACCGTGTCTATTCCTCATGGAATAAACTGGTTTTCTCACAAACCTCTGAGTGCCAATTCTAGGGTGACTGTGGTTTTATCCTCTGTAGAGGTCAGACCACCAGGGTAAAGCAGGAGACCGCATCTTTGGTAAACTAATTACCGAACCTAGAGTAGGACTGCGGGCTCCCTTAACCGGGCGCACGTACTTCGTAAAACACACCCAGTCGACGGCCACCTGTAATGTGCACCTGGTGCGTAGTAAGGTAGAGTCACAACCACTAGCAACACAATCCAAAGGCTGTCAGTCTGCTAGTCCACCCGATTCATTCCATCCACCGTGCTGTACTGATGCTGAAAGGAGTGATAGACTGGTTCTGGAGGACTGCCCACCTTTGTACATATACCCAACGTTGTTGTTGGACTTCCAGGGTAAACCCACCGCTCCAACCACTGTGCTGAATTGTTGCTGGTTGGTAAATTTTTTAAGGGTAAGACTCTGGTCGGCTTGGCCTCGGTTTGGTTCTACACCTAGCTACGGAACATCGTCGCCTGCTCTCCTCTAGTGAGGCCAATATTTGTACCTACCTATATGCCGTACCCAAAGGAGTGGCACGAAGTGGCAGGAAAGTGAGGCAGCTGCGGCCTCCAAAGCTAACGGGAGCTGTGACCCAGCTCCAACTGCTCAAGCCGCCCGCCAGCTGGAGAGGCCTCACCTCCCAGCTCCCTCCCACTCCTTATTTCAGCTTCTGATCAAGACAGCCGGCTGACCACATCTGATTGTCACTGATTTCCGTCAGGAATGGCCCGTTCCACTAGGGATTGCAAAACCCTGGTTCCAGTGTTGCCGGACCAGCAGCCCTCCCCGAGCTCATCGCAGCACCACTGTCGCTCCAAGTTGGCGCACTTGTTCCAGTCCACTCCAGCAGCAGTATCAGATGGGTCAGCAGCCCCCCTGGGCCATCTCCAGCACAGGTAAACCAGTGGCTGTTTGCCACCCAGTATGCAGGACCCCTCAGCTCTTGTTTAACTTTGTACCGTGCCATCAAGCCACGCTCCTTGTATTATACACCATCCAGGGCACGGTCAGCCGTTAAAAGGCCAGCCAGTTGAATCACCTGTGTCGCTGACCGACATGTGAAAACCTTGCCCGACCATGACGTCGTGAGCCATCCAATGTCACGCGTTAAGAGTTTTCGTGGTGCCCAACGTGGGGCCACAGCGCTTTGCTAGTTACGAATAGTAAAGCAGTACTAGACCAGCACAAACCCGAGACCCAGTCATCTAGGAGGGAGTCAAACCAAAGCCAACCAGACTTCGG
Source organism: Clitarchus hookeri (assembly GCA_002778355.1). Taxonomy (NCBI): domain Eukaryota; kingdom Metazoa; phylum Arthropoda; class Insecta; order Phasmatodea; family Phasmatidae; genus Clitarchus; species Clitarchus hookeri. Next base: position 331,579 of record NQII01001802.1, read on the forward strand.
GGAGTCTGAAAACACCTCATGGCGCTCAAGTTAACCATAGCCGAAATGTCAGAAACCGAGGTGCCATGTAGCCACTTGCCCTGGCAATGGGTTAAATATAGGGATGGGTCGAATAACAAAAAATATCGGTTCCGGTTCCGGTACCGATTCTACAATTTAAATATCGGTTCCAGTATTCGGTTCCATTTTGAATACTTGCATTTTTCTTGCAACTTCATTCAACCAATGCTGGTAAAATTCATTAAATGTTTTATTTAACGTACCGAAGAATAGAACAATAACAAAGTGTGAAGATAAGATTTAATGTATACAGATAAACTTGTACTAAATTTATTTAAGGTTAGTAAATATGTAACAAATTATTATTTTTTTTACATTAATAGGTGGTGATTGTGATATATTTGGAAAATACTTTAACTAAATAACTCCCATTGGTACTAAAAGCCAAAACATTGTGGTGTGACTTTAAAGTATGGTCATTAAAAGAATGTCAACAACTCCAGTGGGCGACCTGCTTCCTTTTTCTTTTTGCATCTTTTGCTGTGTTGGAATACCACACCTCTGAAAAAATCATAGCTTCTTCTCTTCTCCAGCCCCCATGACAAGGCTATTCTCTGCCTTACAGGGCAACAAATAAGGTGTGGAGAAATGTATGGATCAGCTAGCAGTGTTTTTATTGGGGCGGGCTGAGTGATAAAGACAGAGAAGGGAGAGGACAGTTTACAACTACCACTCCTTAATTTTTTTTTTCATGTATGTCAGGCATCCCAGAATTTTTTTCCTTTATTTTTGGGAAAAAGGGAGCGTTATACAGGAGGTAGTTATTTTTGTAAGGACAGAGTTTTGCAGTAAATTTGTTGCTGTGTAGAAACAAGAACCGAGTAGTTGTTGTTAACCTAAAACCGGTTCCGAGTCAAACCTCAAGAACCGGTATAAATTGGAACCGAAGAACCGAACCGACCCATCCTTAGTTAAATACCTTTATATGCGCACACTGCCAACAGAGCTTCCATTACCTCTGTTTGGGATGGACAGACGAACCCAGATATAAAGACGGACTAGAGTTCCGGTATAACGAATGCTGCATCCGCCAGACTGCATATTGCAATTGGCTAACTTGCACCGGGCAAGGTATAAATACTGTACGCTGCATTTTTTGTGCGCAGACCTTCCAACACATATGCATAGGCTGGCCAGATGAGTGCATCACGAGACCAGGCCTTGTATATAGATGTGAGGTTTGCAGACGTGCGGAGGAATACTGCCCAGAGAATCCTGGCACTCGCCAAAGAAGGCCCTCAAAATGTGGATGAAATACGTGGAATTTATCACTGAGTAGGGGCAGCTGTGTTCCTGCCTAGTCACGCAATTTTCTGGCGAGGAGGTCATTGCTCACTTAACGACTGAATTCCATAGCCGAACCCAGGCTACCGATGAAGATGCCGAAACATTTGTCCGACGAAAGGTCCAAATGTACAGGATCTTCCCCAAGGGAAGCGAGGAGAGCTCCGTGCGCCATGTTACACGCATGCTCCTCCCCAAATTGCATAATCTGTTACAAACCCCAAAGCCACAGACCATCGACTAGCTCGTAGAGAGGGCAAGGGAAACAGAGCAAAATTACAAAGCACAGGCCCTGCTGGACAAGCCGTGTGCCAGTAAGAATATGGAGCCAGATAAGCAGACAGAGCAGAAGGAAAATTGTTCCCCGCCCCATCCCATCACCCAGACGCTCCCTAAGTGCTGGATCTACTCGGAATGGCACTTTAACCTGGACTGCCCTGTCAAGCAGGCAGGCTAGAGGCGGGGGGGNGGGGGGGGACAACCCCGGCGCCTGACTCCCCGCAGAGGCAAGCGGAGATTACTGGACCCAACCAGGTTGGAAACGCTGCCGCCGGGGTGCGAAGAGAGGGCCACCACCACTGGGAACCACGGGCCCATCAGCCTCCAGAGGCTAGATTAGGAAAGAGAACCAACCAAATTCCCCCCTCAGAGGTGGAAATTAATGGGCTCAGAATACTAGCCTTACTAGATTCCGCAGTCACAGGCAACTTCGTGAGAAGCGATGTGCTCACGCCTGCACGAAGAGCATCACTTCGCCCTCAAACCCAGCTCGTATGCATGGCACAACACGGCTGGAGCCTCGAGGTCAACGGTTGCACCACCGTAACTGTGAGCATTAGCGTCATGTGAACCCAGCTGAATTCGTGGTTTCACCCGACATCACGGAAGCAGTGAACCTGGGCAACCCTCGCTACGCCAACAGCAGTGCGTGTTAGACCATGGCCAACAGTGCATGTATATCGGAGACAAACACTGGGTGACTGTCAATTGGGAAAACAGCCCTGATGTGGCGATCCCACCACCAATTGCTCCCAAAGATATAAACCATCAGCTAGCCAAACCGGAATTCGCTGAAATTAGGCAAATCATGGACGACCATGCAGGAGCCTTCGGCCAAGGAGAATCGCTACGCCAGACACGTAGCATCCAACATGAGATTTAGCCCACCACTGACGTGCCAGTGTATAATGTATAACCAGCCATACCGAGTGTCTGCTCAGAGGTGGCACCTTATTATGACCCAAGTTCAGCAGATGAAGGAACAGGATCGTGGAACCATCTGATTCACTGTATAATTCACGTGTGGTATTAGTTCCGAAAAAGGACGGGCAGCTACGTTTATTCATAAATTAAAAAGTTCTGAATGGCGTGACACATCGCACCGCCAGCCATTAAACTGACCCACACTCTCAGAGATATAGGGGAAGCTAAAATATTAATCACTCTCGACATGCAGATCGCTGTACACCCAGACAACCGGAAGTGTATAGCATTTACCACTCCAGAGGGCGCGAAACCTTGCAAATCAGTGTAATGCCGTTCCAAATCAGAACGCCCCCGCCACCTTCCAGAGGCTCGTGTCCACCAAAGTTGTTACCATTTTTGTGGGGCAGTTCTGTTTTGCATTCTTGGACAACATAATTGTTTATTCAAAGGCATGAGAGAAACACTGCAGACACCTCCAGTGAGTCCTGGAAAGGAGAACTACCCCCAAGCAGCATCAACACAAGCCATTGAGGAGGCTGAGGAATCAACCAACAAGAAGCAGTTGCATTTCTTCTGGGGCTTATGTAACTGACTACGTGATTTCGTGCCCAACATCGCCCGACAGATAGAACCCCTCCACCCCCTACTAGAGAAGGAAACACGTTGGCGGTGGGGCGAATAACACCGCAACGCCTTCCTTACCCTGAAGCAGAGCTTCCAGAATATCGCACAACTTCAACGACCACTAAGGAAGAGCCCTCTCATACTACAGACGGACGCCTGTCAGAACGGGATGGGGCGCAGTCCTGTACCAAGAGAACCCTGCTGGCCAGCCTCAAGTCATCGCTTACGGAAGCACCTGACTCAATGCGGCCGAGCATAAATACCATCTCAACGAGCAGGAATGTCTCGCCGTAATCTGGGTGGTGAAAAAGTACCGTTACCACTTGGAGGGCAGGCACTTCATACACTGCACCGACAGCAAAGCCCTCCAATGGCTGCACAAGTCCAAGAATGCCAATGCCAAACTCGGACAGTGGGAAATGTTCCTCACCGAATTTGACTTTGAGAAATAACACTGTCCGGACAAAACGAATGACCTACCCGACGCCCTATCACACCAGCTGAACCTCGATGGGTGCACCAAAGAAGACGAGGAGTGTAAGAGAATGACCCCTCCTCTGGCTCCTACCAGAAACCCCGAAGAGCACCTCCAGCTCCTCCAGCTGCAACTTAGCAGGTACCAGATAAGCTATCTCCAACAAAAGGACCCAGAAAATCAGCGTCTCCTCCATGAAATGCCCCACATTTCAGAGGTTCGAACTCTGGGACGATGTCGTTTGGTCCTGGAGTCAACAACCAGGGGCCCCGTGGAAAATCTGGATACCCGCGAACCTGAGGGTGGACCTCTGCCACCACTACCATGACCACCCGCAAGCTGGCCACTTCGTCATTAAGGAGACACTGCGGGACATTAAGGTAAGATACATTTGGGATGGAATAAGCAGTGATGTGCGACAGTATGTCAATAACTGCGAGGTGTGCTGTCGTGACAAAGCATATCTCGTACCTCAACCCACAGCAAAACCCAGTCGACCACACACAGCTTGGACCCACTTGGCTGCTGACCTGATGGGACCATACCCAAGGAGCACCAAAGGAAACTGGTATCTGTTGGTAATGACAGACCCATTTTACTGCTGTGTAGAAGCGTTTCCTCTATCCAGTCAGGATACACAAAATATCATTTGGAAATTCGAGATGGAGATATGTCCCCGCAGGGGGTCCCCGCAGACCATATTGACGAACAATGGCACGCAATTCACCAGTCACAAATGGCAGACCACATGCAACACCTGGGGAGTGGAGACATGAACGACTCCCCCATATCACCCGCAGGCCAACCCCACTGAGAGGACTCAAGAACTAAAGAAAACCCTCCGTCTCTGTTGGGGAGAGGACCACCGCCATTGGGACAAACACCTACCAACTATCCTCTTCACCCTCAGGAGGAGGACCAACGAAGCCGTGAACACCAGCCCCAGCCAGCTCATTCTGGTCCGAACCCCCCATCGTCCAGGTGAATGGCAGTTGGAGCAAGCACCCATGGAAATGCCACAACCAGAGGATGTCTGCCTGGCTGCGTTAGCCCGAACCACGAGGGTGTGCATGCCCAGGCCCAGTACATAGACCAAAAGTACCCACAACCCACCACCGGAGTGAGAGGCTTTAACATGGGTGAGGCTGTACTTCTCCGCAGCCTCCCACTTAGTAAGGCCCAAGGCCAGTTCTGCGCAGGCCTCGCAAATAAGTGGGAAGGGCCCTATTCCATCGTGGGATGCCAGGATAACGTGCACTGGGCAGAAGACGCCAGGGGGATGACGTGTACTGCGCAGAAGACACCAGGGGAAGAATCTGGAAGGTAACCAGAGAGCAGATGTGCCCTTGCCCTGGCGGAGCTCAAGACAGTGAGGCCAAAGAAGAAGAACCAGATGCCGAGGAAGAAGAA
>NQII01001802.1:352273-434531 GCA_002778355.1 Clitarchus hookeri
CCACCCACCCAAACATTAGGGGTCTCTGAGTATTCAGATTTTTTTAATATTCAAAGTATTCAAGGTTTTTTTAGCTATAGATTTAATGGTTTATGTTGATATTAATTAAAAGGTGCAATTTAACTTATGTGCTTTGTATTTATTATTGACATAACATAAACAAGAAATAGAATATCTTATTAGCCACTAAGGAAATATGTATGTTATTTTGAAAATACATAACACACAGTAGTACTAATTATTTTGTCATTATTATTTTGTAACAAAAGGTAGAAAACATGAAACAATGGTAACTACATATAGATGTAGAGGTTATTACTAATAAAACATGAGTTTTACATCCCATAATACATACTTATTCACTTGGCTTACAAAAACAGAAAACGCAAACATTTGTGATACATGTCCAATGTTCATGCAATTTTTCCAGTAATTTTTTATCAAATCACCTAACTTAAACAAGCGTATATCCACCATGGTGTCATGTAACAAAGGTGTCTGAAAGCCAACTGTAAAAATAACATTGCTCAGGTATTCTGATTAAAAATTATTTTAGTAAAGTATGTGATTTTGATAAGTGTATGTAGCCATAGGTAATAATGAGCAAGGTGTCTACCAAACCCTTGGAACAAAAATCTGTAACTTTTTGGTGACCTTTGCAGACCTTTTAAAATTTTGGGCGCCTGGTAGTCAATTTTTATTTTCCCAAATCTCTCAAGCACACCCTATTAATTCACTCATAGGAAGATCAGAATTTTATTAAAAACTAGAGAACTGACTTGGCTTCGCCTGTGTACAATTGAGTTTTACAGTGATACACTAATAAATAAATTGGAAAAAGACAATTCATGTATGTGGAAACGGAATTATAAAATTATTATACTATGTTGGCCTAGGTTTTTAATTGATAATAGTAACCCAAAAGGAAGGAAATATTTACCCGATAGCCAAGAAGTAGGGTATGGTTTTTGGAGCGTATCTGTGCAACTATCGCGTAGTTACCACATTTTCACTTTCCAGCGTCGATGTATGAAAATCAAAACGGGATTTTCATCAAGTTGTAGCTATAGAAATAAGTGTACCTTGGTACTACTTTTTGCGCTTGGCTGAGGGATCTTAATCGATCCCCAAAGTTAAGCAACGTTCCCAGCGGCACACATTTGAATGGGTGACAGTTTAGTGGCATAACATCTGAGTGCTTCCGGGCTTCGGAGGTCACGTTAAATATTCGAGCCCAGTTGTTATCAATTAATAGCAGTCGTTAAGCCATTTCAGAGGTCCTTGGGCAGCCTGATAAAGTCTGACACCAGAGGAAAAAAATATATCGGTCACGTTCCCAGCCGTTGCAGAATTACGTTTTGTTGTTATTCCACAGGAACCGTACAATTTACCGGGATAAAAAGTATCCTATGTCCTATTCCAGAACCTAAAGTACCTACGTACCAAATTTCTTCAAAAATTGTTCAGCCATTATGGAGATGAGTGGTAGCAAACATACACATACACAGATTTGTACATTTATAGTATTAGTAGGATGTATATTGTGATTGAAACATATTAATAAAACAGCAATATTTTGTTGCAATCCTTTGAAGTTTGTGCAAATGTGTATTTATTTTGTGAGTCGGTCCAGTAGCTTATTGGTAACACAAGCAGCCTACTTGTATGCTTCTTGTTTTTAACAAATAAAGTGATGTAGCAAACTTTCGAATTAAATTTGAAAATAAAACAAGATGAAATTTTTGCTGTTTGGCACGGTATTGATTTGTAGTTTTAGTTCAATAGCATTCTGTTCAGTAAAGCCATTCAAATTTTATAAGTGTCAAATACTACCTATATGAAAATGGTTGTATAAAGTTCTACATCTGATTGGGTTTTAAGAAACTTGTAGTGAATGTAATAAATTAATATAAGAGTATCCTGTTAAATTTAAAAATAAACAAAATATTATACTGGCGATGCTTTGTGTTTATTATGGATAAAAACAAAGAAAGGCAGCTTACTTTATCACTATCATTTCCAACTTCAAATTTATTTTTCTTTATAATAGGACATGAATTGATAGCACTTATTACAGTTCACTTGGTGTGGAAAGTAGCCAAATGCCTCCTACTAGTGTAAAAGCATAGAAGCCAACATCTTCAAATTAATAAGCTACAAGTGCAAAGGGATTTCAACCAGTCTCCGGCAGACGGACACGTGGTAAAGTCAGCTGCTGACTGCAACAGTACACTGCCGCGCTCATACAAACATCAGTAACCTCACCGTAATTATCATGACTTTTCCGCGACTTCCATGACCCCCGTTTACATAATTTCTGTCTCTTTTCTACGATTTCCATGAACGGTAGACACTGACATATCACTGAATTGTCCATTTATTTTCATTAGTAAGTGCCAATAAAACTACGCACTATAAAATAAAATTTCTTAACATGCATGTCGCTACTGGTACTTCCACATGGTTAATACATGAGCTATATTCCATTCACGGTTTCTTCCGATGTTTCGAAATGAACCTTTGAAAAATCACTAGGCGTAACATGTCAACCTGCTTTTTTAATAACTTATAAACTGCAAATATATAACACTGTGATTAACTTTAAATTACTGTATTCTTTAATAAATGAAACTTTAACTTAGTGTCTTCAATAACTTGTAACATTTATTTTGAAATAAATATGAATTAAAAACCATGAGAGCAGTGATTTGGTGGCAACGCTAATAAGAAATAGTTCACAGATAAATATTGTTTTAACCTAGTTTTTTGGTATGCTATTTGTAAATTAAATGTTGCCTATTGATATATTTGAATTTTTAGGTAGCACTGGAGGAAACATATTTCATTGTTACGGTTAGAAATATCAGCGCAAATTACAGTGTGTAGTCCCTAGTAATATGGTGTTTTTTTATTTTGTCCTAGGAGGAAAATTCAATAGGCAGAGCTGAACTTGTCGCTCTCTCTCTCTTTCTTTCTTTCTCTCTCTCTCTCTCTCTTTGTTTCTTTCTCTCTCTCTCTCTCTCTCTCTCTCTCTTTCTTTCTCTGGAAGTTTCGAAGCACATGCGAAAGCAGGAAANTTCTCTCTCTCTCTCTTTGTTTCTTTCTCTCTCTCTCTCTCTCTCTCTCTCTCTCTTTCTTTCTCTGGAAGTTTCGAAGCACATGCGAAAGCAGGAAAATGAGACATGTTTTCAATTTTTGCATATTTCATGCTTATTATAGCAAAAGTAATAATTTTTGAATTTGTAATTTACAACTGAAACAAGATTTTATTGTTTGAATTCTTATTATAATATATTTAGATGTGAGGACGGGATGTTTACAAATCCAAAGTTGGCGGAAGTGGCGACTGGCGACGTTTACGACACAGTGTTGCTATGTCTACGTATTTTGAAGGAGATCTTTATTTTTTACTGTGTTTCACAAACCCTTCAATTCTCCTTTTTTAAGATTATTCTTCCAAATTTTATTTTTCGACTTGTATACAATTTTTCAGTTTTTAACATTTTGAACTTCTATGTTGTGCAGTAGATGTGTTAGAGTAAGAGAGATATATAATATATAGATGAGTGGGATTTCACCATAGAAAAGAGACCTATGTAAACACAGAGTGTATGCTATGGTTTTATCCATCATCTACTGACTCAAGCTACCCAGCAGAAGTTTTTAAAGTCACATACAATTTTCTCTGCAGATCATGCAGGAAATATAGCGAGCAATTAGTGTCTAAGTATTCTGTTTTCCCTACACACACTATCCTCAGAATTATTTTCCTCTGCACCCTGAGATAACTATAATATTTGTTGGTAAAACTTTTGGGACTGGTCTCATGGCTCGAAGGAACTGAGGCCCAAGAATTGTTCTTACTTTTGTGTTGTCAACTGTAAGTGTGCGTATACTAGTTTTGTGACAATGAGTGAAGCTATAGAGTGACCTAGAAAAAAATTGAAATATGAACAGATTTACAAATCAGAATGGGACCAGGCAGAACATTTTAAGGGTTGGTTATCAAAACGTAAAAATAGAGGAAAACTTTGCATTCAGCAGATCATGTGATGCCGAGCCGATATTAATATTGCCTCAGTAGGTGGAACAGATTTAAAAAGCCACGCACAACGTAATAAAGCGTAAAAAGTGCTGTCTACAACTGCATATAAGGAAACTTGCAACCAGTCAGAAACAAGGATAAAATTAAGTTTTACAAATATCTCAAAAAATTCTGAAATGTGTTTGTTAATCTTACTTTATGAACATGTTCTTATTTTGGTTATTTACATACATGTAAAAAAAAATGAATTTTTTTTTGGTACAGTATTTGCATGAGTGTCTGTGGTAAACACTTACATGCACAAATGTGTGTTTGCATAGATAGAAATTGGAAATATTTTAATACACTTTCCTGTTTGCTGTTATGAGTTTGTTTGTTTATTACGGACTTCAGTAGCTGAGAATAAAAACTTGTGATTCGCTGACACGCAGTGTTATATGTGTTTTCAATTTTCTACTGCTGTTTGTGATTGTAGCACGTGCCTAATGGTTTCTATGCTTGAAAATAACAATTATTTTACATTTATGTTTATTGACAATGTGATTTTCTTTGAATTCGAAATTCTACTTAATTCTCCTTTTTTAAAAGTCAAACTCCTTCTTTTGGTTTCTATGGGGTTGGCTACATTGCGACGACATGACATCAAATACACTAGAGACAAATACCGGCCAGCTGTATACAAATAGCATAGACGTGTGTGCAAAAAAATAACCTAGTGGCAAGAGGTGTTACTATTATTATATTTCTGGAAATATTTCAAAAGTTATTTGTTATTACCATTTATCAGTTAATATTTTCCACTTCTGAAACTTTTGATGTACTGGGAGTTAGTTTTCGTCGTTTAGGTTTTAGACATTGTTAAATAAACTTTCCATACAGGAAAGAAAGTTTCGTCTTCATATCCACCATGTTGGTATTAAACTATTAATATCAAAAGAACGTATTATTAAACACAGGTGCTGCTGTCTGCTGGCTGGAGACAACACTGGCTGCTTTTCTCGCACAAATCTTCACGCTGTCCGGTATTGGGTTTCTAGTGTATTCAATGACATAGCGTGTTTCTGAACGAAGCAATAAGTTCGTACTCGTGTTTTTTAAACCTACCTAGGCAAGTTATGATGTGATAAATATGTTTTTCTACGGCAGGAATAATTAGACTGTAAAGTGCCTCATGACCGCTGTGTGTGTGAAAGGGTATTGTTTCATTACGTTACGTTGGACCAGTGTGTGTGTGAGATTGCAAATATTGGACGTGTGATATTTTTACATTTTACCCTTAACCTATTTGTGTGCATGTTCAGCACTATCTTTTAAGTTTGTTATTGCTATGTACAATAAATAAGCTATGCGAGTTGCGTGCTTGAACTTATTGTGTCTTTTCGTTGGACTGGTTGTCCCTTCGTTTTAATTATTATTCCAAATAGGGGGCCCCCTTTTAATGAAATAACCCAACACATATTAATAACAAGAGGTTAAATACCTCAGTTCTTTCCCCCACAGTTATAGCAGGGTTAAGCACAGTCGCAGCAAAATATTAAAGTGTATTATGTGTAATGTGCTTTGTCGTGTATAACAAATATGTTAACAATATAAAATAATAACCGTAAGAACTATAGTCAACATAGACATTGTTTTTAAAAAGTTATAAAGGTGACCTAGATATGGTTATAGGCATAAATTGTGGACATTCTTACAAAATGGTTTTTGAAATATGACTTAAGTTCTTCGAACAGCTGAAAACAGTAAACAAGCATGTGACAGTTAAAATTTAGTCGCAGGGCAGTGTTTAAGTTTACATGTAGTAGAAGGATACATAATCGGTAACCGAAAGTAGAACTTAAGCAGGGCTTCCGAAAAGTGTGAAGTAACCTTGAATGGCCAATAACACTTTCCCATGTTTGACGTGATCAAGTAAACAGTGTTCAATATTCATGATGTACATGACCTGAGGCAACATATTTTTTTTAAGATAACGTGACAGCAAATTGAATATGTATTAATCATTTGAGTTTTGTTCATTTTCTTAATGTTCAAAATTAATTAATATTAATTGTAATAAAACATATAAAATAGTTTTGCAAATTGCTGTGTTCATTTAATGCTGAGAATAATTCAAACTTGAGTTTGACTCCGCGTGTGTACGTGTGCACGCGCATGCGCGAGTTGTATTATTTATGTTAGTTATTGGTCTACTACTAATGTAGACCTAGTTTAAATAATTAAATGTCACACCCTTCTTTACAGTAACTAAAGGAATTGCAATTTTTGGAATCGAGAATCAATAGTGGTATCGGCATTGAGATTGAGAATCGAGGAAAAGTGAAATTGTTGCATCCCTAACCTGATGTACAGCTAATTTTAGGTGTACAGCAAAAGGAATGAAAAGACTATGTGCACTATTTACAAGAAAGTTACAACATCTACAAGAAAAAGAAAGGACTATTTACTAATTTCATATTTACGGGTTGCATATATACAAAAACTTAACCTATATAAAATGTGCATGCATGACCTTATTTTTGGTCAGGCTAACTTTTAAACTAACTTAAAATTAAAAGAAGCTATGTACAAAAGGAAACTTACAATCTAACGATAAGATGAATTATGCACAAGAGTAATCGACAATTACAAATGGTAATTGTAGTGGACAAAAGAATAGATATTTACAGTTGACACAACAATTACATGAAATGAGATGGATATTTACAAAATGGGTGATGAAATGAAATAGAACATTTACAAATGGATCTTAATGTTACTTGAAAGGGAGAAAACACGGATTCTATAGAAAAAAGATTTCACTGAATTTAGAAGAAAATTTGAATATTGAAATGACCGTAGACCATACACAGAATATACCCCTAGGGCACCACTCCCGCACTGAACACTGCCGGGGAAGAGGGGGTTGGGGTCATCACTGGAAATAGGTAGCGTTAGGTTTGAGTGGAAGTCGAAGAGTCGGCGATGAGGATGAGTCGCTGTAGGGTCGTATACTGCGATGTTTGAGATGATGGGGTAGTGCCGCCTCGCCCGAGTGTAGAACTTTGTGGTCAGGTGGCACATCAGCCCCACTGGATGTTCTGTGTTGCTTATTTTAGCTGCAGGAGTGTGCAAATATTAAAAAATTTGAATAGTTGCAAATAGTAATTTACAAATTATTTACATTCCTGTTTCAAGTGGTTATGTTTGTAAACAGAATTTATTTCTTGTTTTGTCAAATCACGAACTCAGTTTTAGTTGCACACACAGACGAACGAAGTTAACCACCCGCCATCTTGTCTCTCACTGCTTTCCATTGTCTTCATTCCCACAATTCATGGTGCCAATAAGCTCTGAATACAACCTTTGGTAAACAAAGGCCTAACTCCCTTTTTTTTTGCATCACTCGCGCCTGAACATACCGCTTGCAGGAAAATGTTATATTTTAATATTAACGCGTCAACAAATGACACCACAAAAATTCAAAGCAAGGCAACAGATTACAACAGTCAATGGAACATGATAATACTATATCCTATATTTACAGATATACGCTTAGATTGGTATCTATGGACATATCTTCGAAACAGGCCTAACAATTTCACCATTAGGAGTTTTTAGAGTCACGACTCTGACAACACCATCTTCACCAGGATGAGTTTTAATGATTCTGGCAGTTCTCCATTTCAATCATGGTACGTTTGAGTCCTTCACCAGGACGAGCATGTCTTCTTCTACGTTGGGAGTTGCAACATTCCATTTAGTTCTTTGATGAAGTGTATGGAGGTATTTGGTGCGTCATTGTTTCCAGATGCACTGTTTTAACTTTGTGAGTAATTGCCATCGATCGAGACAATTCTCCACGATGTGAGAGAGGTCTTGTTCTGGTATCCCAATAAAGGGAGCACCAATCAAAAAATGTCCTGGAGTGAGGATATCAAATTCTGAGGGAGCTGTCGAAAGGGCACACAATGGTCTGGAGTTCAAAATTGCTGAGATTTCACTAAGGAGTGTTGCTAACTCCTCGAAGGTAAGTATTTGTTCACCAATCACTTTTCTCATGTGCAATTTGACCGACTTGTCTGCGCCTTCCCACAAACCTCCAAACTGGGGTCCTGCTGGTGGATTGAAGTTCCAAACAATATTAAGGTTAACTAAGTGATCATGCAGTGTCTGCCACGCTGGTTCAAAGAACAAAGCTTGATGCACTTCCTTAAGGTGTCTTGTTAGTACCAACATAATTTGTGCCATGATCTGAAAATATGTCGGATGGTGTTCCTCTCACAGATACAAATCTTTTCAAGGCTGCTAAAAATGCATCAGTACACAAAAATGACACAACTTCCAAATGGACTGTCTTGCTTGACATACACACAAACACACACAGATAGCTTTTTGTGACAACGACCTTGCGTGCTTTGAGGGGCTTTGAACTAAAAAGCCCTGCAAAGTCAACACCAACCTTCAGAAAAGGACGCACTTGTGAGAAGAACCTCACAGCCGGCAGGTTTTGCATGAGTGGGGTAGGGGGTTTGACTGTCCATTTGAAACACTGCATGTACCTATGAGTACAGTGCGGAATTAGTGGTCTAGCGCTCAATATACAAGTCTGTATCTGGATGAGAGATTGCGTAATCTGTGGTCCAGCATGAAGGTAAGTGGTATGATGGTAGTTAACAATGAGCACTGAAAGGGGACATTTTCCTGGAAGTAATACTGGATGTTTTGTTTGTTCAGGCAAGAAGGAATGTTGCAGCCGGTCACCCACCCTGATGACTCTGAAGGGGTCTAGGAATGGCTGCAGATGCCAAAGACTACTGGGCTGGGGCACTCATTGCACTCCAGAATTTTACTTTCATCAAAAAAATAGTGTTGTGGCACAACTTTGATCCCATTACAGATTGTATCTCCTCATAGCTCAATAATTTTGAATCACAATGAATTTGTTTTCTGAAGGTATTCTTTGCTATGAGCATTCATGCTGTCACACGCTTAAGTTTGTAAATAGTGATGAAAATGTGTCCAACAAGTCAGCTAATTCATTTCTCTTGTCTTGAACTGCAAGGACCTGATTTTGTACAGACTTACATTCAGGAAGCTTGTTCAGATCCAAGGTCCTTACCCGTTGTACGGGCCAATTTGCATCTGAGCTTGCCAGCCAGTCAGGACCTTGAAACCACAGTGTATCACTAACTAAGACGCTCTGGAAAAATACCTTGAGAAACTAAATCTGCTGGGTTGCAGTTAGATGAGACATAATGTCATATGCTCGGAGGTACGTTGGTCTGAATTTGCAGAAACCCTATTTGCTACAAAGGTTTTTAATTTATGAAGAGGAGATTTTATCCACGACAGCACAGTTGTAGAACCTTTGATTTAGCAATTACCAGATGGGTCGAAATCACTCCATCACTGTCAACAAGCCATACGTATGCATATGCCTTTTCAGAGGCGTCACAAAACCATGGAATTGAAGGTTGCTTGCATCATGTAAACTAATGTATCTTGGGATTTGCACAGCAGCAAGGGAAGATAGTGATGTTCAGAACTGCAGCCATTGATGAGCAATTTCTTCAGTGACTGGTTGATCCGACTCCAATTGTAATGTCCACAGAGTCTGAAGCAACATCTTAACCCACACAATCACAGGTGACATCCACCCACAAGGGTCAAAGAGTCTCGCAATTGTTGAGAGAATACCTCGTTTAGTAATAGATAACTGGGGAATGTTGATGTGGTTTACAAACTCATCTGTAGCTGGACACCAATGAACACCAAGAACTTTGATCGTTGGGCTTGTCTCTTGATCAAAACTTCTCAGAACTTCACATTGCTCTGCAGACATATCTTCCAACACAGTGGGGTTGTTAGAGGATCACTTTCGTACCTTAAATCCTCCTCGAGCTAACATGACACAAGNTGACACAAGTTCACCCTTCAATTGTATTGCCTCTTCTACAGAACTGGCCCCAGTAACTATGTCATCGACAAACACATCTCGTAACAATACTNGACACAAGTTCACCCTCCTTCAATTGTATTGCCTCTTCTACAGAACTGGCCCCAGTAACTATGTCATCGACAAACACATCTCGTAACAATACTTGTGGTGCTCGAGGAGACTGATGAGCTTCATCCAATGCCAACTGCTGCACTGTCTTCAATGCTTGGTAAGGGGACAAAACCCATATGTAACTGTGTTTAATTGATAGACATGAACATCATCTTCTGGAGTAAAACGACACAAAATGCACTGGCACTTGCAACTGACGTTCAAGGTCAAACCTGTTTTCGGATGTGTTAAAAGGATCTGGAGTGTGGAAATAAGAATACTTGTTACATCATACAATTTATTAAGCACAATTAACATACTGTACATGACCTTTCGTACCAACCAACTTCCTGAAAATCCAAATCGCATCTCCAAGCTCAAACTTAAGCCTACGTCGAGAATACAATACTGGAGAAGGAGCAATACAGTACAAATGCAGTAAAGAACACTGGCATTATTCGAAATTCAGGATGATATCACCTATATCCTATTAAAGTTATGGCCCAGTAAGCAACAAGTCATTTAATGAAATGCCAGTAGAAGTCGTTGCAGATTTATCAAAGACTACACAAACTTTGGTGGTGGAACTAGGTCCTTTGAGTACAGCATAATGGGGTGTCACATAGGCTACTTCACAACTCTCCACCAGATCAGTCTGCAGTGTGCTACTCTGACTGTAAAGCTGCTGAGCTCTCAGCATACGTGACAAGTCCTCATACTCCTTAAGGAACAATCGGTATTCGTTTGCCAGTTCTGGGTGACTTTTCAATTTGTTCTCAACGCATTCAAATCTGGATGATGCAACTTTTAAGGAATTTCCAATGGTTGGCAGCTCTTGCTTGAATGGCAACTGAAACACATATCTCTCATCTGCATTATGAGCATGTGTAGCGTGGAATAGCCCTTCACATATCTAGTCCTCTGCAGATATCACACGAGCTGATGATACTTCCTCTACCTCCCAAAATTGTTGTAGATGCACATCCAGTGTAGTTGTTCTGATCAAAAATGAAACTGATGGATTTACACGTGCTTTACATTTAGTCTTGCCAGTCACAACCCAGGCAAACACTGAGTGAAAAGCACTAGGTTCCCCTGATATTTTAGCCCCTGTCATTGCTTCATTGACAATGTCTGCGGACAGGAGCACGTAACGGGTCCAGGACAATCAAACGATGGATCGGCTAAAGTTAAACCTTTAAGGTGCTGGATTGAAATGGATGAAATTCTGGAACATGACATGGGATGAGTGATTTCACTTAAAATTGTAACCTTAATGATAAAACGAGTGTCGTGTGAGTCCACAGGTTTTATGAAGCAATGTGTAGCCCCTCTAGCCCTGGCACAAAAGTTTGGCCAACGCCAGCAATTTCTACACATTCACTGTAGCGTTTTAAGCCCAATCGTTGCACACAATTTTCAGTTATAAATTTAGTTTGTGTTGCACCATCTAACAAAGCTCTTACGACTTGAATCTGTCCCCTGCTGTCTTTCACATGAATAAGAGCAGTTGCTAGTAAAATGGTAGTATGTTGATTGTGAGTGTGATTTGACACATGTAGTGCTTGCAGTTTATCAGCAGAAGAATCATGTGATAAATCCCTAATTTCTAGAGTCTGAGTATCTAGTGTCTGGCTTGGGGGCTTCTCATGGCTGAAGTGAAGAAGAGAGTGATGTTTCCTTCGACACTGCATGAATGAAAATTTCGACAGGCATTTTGTACCATTATGGTTGGGTTTCAAATAGTTACAGCACAGTGACTGCTCCTTCACAAATGCAATCCTATTAGCAACAGATTTTAACAAAAACTGTTCACATTTATGAAGAAAATGGTTCTCTTTACATAACATACAGCATGTTGTTTGTTCCAATGCAACTAATGTGGTATTGTGACCACTATTTTGTCTTGAATTTGATTTCACATTTGACATTGAGGGTTTGCTGTAGGTTCTACTTACATTAGGTACTCGTCGTGGATACACTCTGCATGCCAACCAACACTACATGTTTTACCGGATCAATGATGGCTTCATCAAGAAGGCACTTTACTTCAGTTACTTTGTCCATAACATAATCGAAGATTATAATTTACAAGTTGGTCGTTGATGCCACCATAATGACCAAAACAAAAATGTGGTTGTTCACAACGTTACTATTTCTTTGTTTCACAGCAATAAACACTCATTCCTGGTTGCTCAATTCTCGTATCCATACCGGAGGACAAAAAAATTTTTGTAAACACAATTTATTTCTTGTTTTGTTAAATCACGAACTCAGATTTAGTTGCACACACAGGCGAACAAAGTTGATCACCCGCTATCTTGTCTCTCACTGTTTTCCATTGTCTTCATTCCCACAATTCTTGGCGCCAGTAAGATCTAAATGCAAACTTTGGTCAACAAAGGTCTAACTCTCGTTTTTTTGCATCACTCGGGCTTGAACAGTTGTATTTGCTTGACTTTGTTTTGCCTACTCATTTGAAGTGGTTCATTTGAACTTTTATACCATAGTTCTTAGAGCTGGACCGTTACTAATCATGATAACAGGTAGTTTTTACGAATGTTTTGCCATTTTATGCGTTGGCAAATCAAAGATAATTAGATTGCAGGGAGTTTGTTTACATTGGTATGTTATTGAATAACTCGTTTAGAAACAAGTTATTCAATATATATACATTTATATTTATATACACGCAGAGAGAGAGTGAGTGATATTATATGTATATATATATATATATATATATATATATATATATATATATATACATACACATATATATGTATAGTGTACATTATTTATAAAAAATGGTTACATTTTTTCAATATAAGAAGAAAATCACCTTGTAAAAATGATATAGTGCTCTTGAAGATGTATTAATTGCATGGGAACAGTTGGTTATGTGATCAGTGAAATTATATTTACCGCATTGTAAGCTGACCTTTTTTATGAAGAATTCGAGTCTTCCAAAATCACGCCTCGGTTTAGAATTGGGACAGACAATATTACATACAGTTCCAACCGAGTATGTATAAAACAAGCTGATAAAATGGACAGTACCGTTTCTGCCCTACTACTAATATAATAAAATGGTCCCATTTAATAAAAACGTGCGGTTTTTGGTCTTAAGCATAGGCACCCCCTTATGGCTTGGCTGGGTCTGGCCTCTGAAAAGGTCATGACGGCAGTCGTGGAGTGGTGTCTCATAGAGATGGGCGCTATCGAGCGTTCACTATTGATTAAATCAATGCTATTACACTATTGTACCTTCCGACTATTATTAATAAACTGTAGACTAAATTCAGTCGTGTTGTTTATTTTGTGTCTGCCATGCGGCCCAGGTGTGGTAGCTGAACCCTCGAATAACAGGACCTATCTAAAAGCTTGTAAAGAGTTTTCCCGACACAAATCTGACAGCTGACAGGAACAACAGGGGGTCGCCTTTGTGAGCTGGAGGAACTGATAGCAAAGTATTATATTAATCCAAATCAGGATTTGCTGTTTCCCTTTAATGGACTGACTACCAAAACAAAATTTATTATTGAGCAAAAAAATATTTTAATAATCTTTATAAAATCCTAAAGGAATTTGGTAATAGTATGTGTGTTTTATCCTTTATATATTGTATAACTGAGGTTTCTATACATTGCTAATATCATTTCTTATTACCTCATGTTATTACTCGTGTATTTCTTAATAATTATCATAAGTCCTTTTTGATATCCAAAAACTTTAGTTTATTTGAACTTATTGTATTTAATATGGCTTCAATGAAATTATATTCTTTCTAGTTTTTTTAGTCTGAAACTATTTTGCAAAAATTTCAGTGTTCACAACCCTGAGGCTTGCTCGTTCAGTGTGTGCAGAACATCATAGAGAGAGAAAAAAGTAATAAATTAAATGAAGCAGACATAATTCTGAATTACACTAAATATAGTTATATGCTTAAATTGAATGTTGTATGGCTGTTAATGAGAGAGATACCGCCATCGTTACTTTTGGGTTTTTTATTGGTATCCGTATTGCCATAGATGTTTTTGTTTATTGGTCATTAGATTTTTGCAAGTTGACATTATTTAAGTGTTTTATGTTTCCAGCTCCTTGGAAAGAACCTCTTCAGATACCACCGAACTTGTTCAGTGCCAAGCTAAACACCCCTTCCCAGCGACCAGTAAAGAGAACACAGAACTATGACAACATTGAGGATGAAACGGCCCCGCAGCTGCCTGGAAAGTTGTTTAAGCTATCGGACAAGAAAGACAGTAATGAGAAGTACCGTATTACTTTCTCTTACATAAAAAGAAAGGAGGACATGGAAAAGGTAACATTTAGCATCTCGTGTATTTGAAACACCCATAGCTGAAGTTTGATCAGTAATACTTTATATAAATTTGTAAATGAACTAGTAATATATTGATGTAGTTGTAAAGGTTTTGTGGCCAATTGATACTTGGGCAGGATTTTAAATGTATTAAAAAACTTTAGTTTTCTGCTTTTGCTAGTGTTGGTTATTCATTTGTAGTTTTGCTTTCGGCAGGATATTATTTAAAGCATTTCCCTGTGGCTTAATATAAATGTTTATCACAACACTTGTTGTGGGATGTGTTGGTACTGTGAGAGTGTGTGGACAACACCCCTAACTGGTCATATCATTGTTGTGAGCCACTGGAATGCTTGTGGTATGGCTGGCCCTGGCGTTATGTCACCCCACGCCAAAGGAAGGAAGAACAGAAGAGGAGCAAAAGTGAGAAAGACTTCCCAGCATGGTAAAATGATCAGGAGCACACAATTTTTTGGCAATATGTAGCAGTCAGTTCATTGCTCTCCACCACTTTACATAAATGTGGTACAATAATGTATAGGTGTGTGTGCTAAGGTGGCTAGAGCATTTTGTTTNGCTCTCCACCACTTTACATAAATGTGGTACAATAATGTATAGGTGTGTGTGCTAAGGTGGCTAGAGCATTTTGTTTAACAGCACTTGTTCTTCTACATGCATTCAGCATTTCTCCCACGGAGGGTCTGCAGGCCTTGAGTATGAGATTTGACGTGAGAGAATTCAAGTGGATTCCATTGTAGGCCTTTTCCATTCATTCAGGAAGTTTTTAACCTGGCAATTGAGTAGGGTGACTAGGGTCTGCATCTAAATAAAAAAAAAGTACCGAGGCATTTGGGGCTATGCTCCTCCATCCATGGTGTATTCACACTTTTTATGACTTCGTGGTATCTTCACTATTTTTTTTATCCATTCATGGTATCTTCATGCTTTTAAACAAACCTTTAAAAACAACTCCAGCTGTAACATGTTTGTCATTTATTTTAAATAGATCACATTCCACAGACATTTAATACTGCTATTAACAGAGAAGTACTATACGAGGGACAGTCAAATGAAAATGGGTCGTCTCGCATAAATCCATTGGTATGCAAATTGGTAATAATAGGTTGTGTAATAATTATTAGATGTCTGCACTCCTGGGATTTTCAGTTTGAGCCGAACTTGAGCGATATTGAAAACTTCCTGAGCTTCGAGCTTGAGCTCAAGCTCTGTTATTGCATACAAAAAATAAATAATAATGACAGTATTCTCTGTTTTATATAACTTTAGTAAATTTTGACAGTTCTCTAGAAGAAGTGCGCCCACATTGTATCTCTCCGCCACAGCTGTTCTGTCTGTGAAGAAAAGAATCTTTGTAAACAAACTACGGTTGCCATTCCCACCTGTTTTATTTTTGTTATGACCACATAATATACTACTTAGGGTTCTGTTTACTTTATTGGTGGTGTGGAGAATCTAGTTAAACGTCTTTCATGATTCTTCTTATGAGAGAGGCAATTGGAACTTGCATTGTTTTGGTGATGCAGCGGAAAGTTGTGTTCATACGGAAATAACATTCAGTTTACTAGTGTTGTCTTCGTGAAAAGAACTCAATGCGATAAATGTGTCACTGTTTGTACCGATGCGAGAAATACTCAACACACAAATATTGTTGCAATTTTTTATGTAATGAATTACACTAAAACGGTGTTTATTTAGGCCATGTACATTTCAAAACCTCCCTCAAGAACAAAATGCAATAAATAAGTCACTCTTAATACANGGTGTTTATTTAGGCCATGTACATTTCAAAACCTCCCTCAAGAACAAAATGCAATAAATAAGTCACTCTTAATACAGATGTGCAAAATGCACAATGTAAACATTTTCAACAAATTTAACTTCCCACGTAAAAATCGTTAGTGTTTCAATAAAATAAATTATTTTAAAACAAGGTTTTTTAAAAGACCAAATACACCAAAAATATTCCAACAACAATTTAAGAAAACATTATTTAGAAAACACACAAACTTACTGTTCACTTCGTAGGTAATTCCTAAACATGTGGTGAGCTTTGGATGATTACTTCACTAAAATCACTTTTGTCGGCTACTGTTATGAAATAATTTATTTGTTGACTTATTCAATTAAAAAACCACTTGAGCTATTTCTTGAAACCAACAAATTTAAATTGATAATGTAAATACTTTCTCGCTCGCACTTTGCGATGTTAACAGAAAATGGCGGACCACAGCACACAACAAGCACTTTTACGAAGTGGCAGACACATTTCGAGAATTCATTTCACTGAGGAAACTGTTATAAAAAGGCACCTACGACGAACTACATGTAATGAAATGTGCAAATACAAAAATAATTTACTGCATATATAATATTCTAACACCACCAGCAAGGAGTTCTTGCGTATTGGTAAATCATGACATAAGAGAGCTCAATGGCATTTCACCGGTCGGGTGGAGCCCATAGACAAGGGAGATTGGTGGAGGAGATCTAATATAACTGTAATGTTCGCATGCTCTACCGTAATATTTGTAAGTGTTTTTGAAGCCTTGCTCTTTAACTCAGAAAAATTTTACATTAGTCTACAAACATAATTTTAATCATAAATATTGTAATTATCATTAAATTTATACATTACAATTTTTAATGCAGAGTACTATTTTCTTCTACAATCATTGCAAAGACCGCCAACGTAATAACACGCATCCCGCAACAACCATCGGCTGAGACAGTACTTTGCAATTGGGGGTATTTACTGTTTTCATGCTGTGTAGGTTGGTCACAATGTCTGTAAAATTTAACTGAAGTTATATTAAACTGAGAGTATTAGCATTTTGAAGGTAATCTGTATGCATTTGTAGTTCTAAAAATAATTTTAACAAAATATGCCTACCTTTTGAAATATTGTTTTATTTATAAATAAATACACACACCTGTTTTCTGTGAAACTGTTTTCATTATTTCTTCAGTTTTGGTGAGGTAATTTCTGTATTTTTTTCACAACTTTTTCTATAATTTCACCAGAAAATGTTGTTATTTTTGAAATGTAATTGTGTATGTATGACAAACAATAAAGTACGTGTGCAATTAATTTCCGTTCAGCAAAATATTGAATTGAAGTGCTTCATGCTATGTAAATATGTTATATTAATGGCTGAAATTGGCCAGTTCATTAAAAAGAAATACTTATCAGTCAATGTAAATAGTAAACATGTGTGCATATAAACGAGATAATTGACACAAATGTATAAAATAAAAGCAATGGCATGCATTACCAGCATGATTCCAACACAGAGTAGAAACCTAATCTAAAAAAATGCAACCATAAAAAGAACTATTCTGGAAATGACGGAAGTAAAAATTTTTTGGAGTGTGCCAAATTTTGCATCAGCCCAACAATAGCCTGCGAAAACTTCTAAAGTCCCCGTACTTATTGACTTATGAAAAGTGGTTACATTTGTTTATGTCTCTTTGTTTATGTAATTTATAGGTTATAAGAACATTAAAAAAATATTCCACTAAATAATTTGATTGTTTTTATTCACATTTTCAACAGTAAAAGCTTTTTTTGTTAAAATTACCTATTCATCATTGTTTTCATGTAGGTAAAATCCACATAATGAACTTAGTGAAAGTGAAAATGTTCCATTTTCATTAATTTGTACAAGCATTACAGCATAAAAAGGAAAAGGGGAGCAATGATATTTACTAGGTAGTTGTTAATTTATGTAATTTGGTTCTTGTCCACATCTAAAATGTCTTTAAGAACCCTGCATGTTACAATCGCCTATAGACATTTATTTAATTTGGATGTTTGGTGACATTGTAANCTATAGACATTTATTTAATTTGGATGTTTGGTGACATTGTAATCTAAATTGTCTAAATTATGTACTTGAAACTGACTGCCGAAACTAAATATTTAAAAAACTTTTAATCCATAAATTTTATAAGAAATGACAATTTAAATTTTATGTTATCCTTTTCAAGGGACCAGGATAATTTTTTGTAAAATGCTGAAAACTGTAAGAAGGGGTAAAGTTATGCTGTAAAAACAATAAATTGTACCAAGTAAAGTAAGTGTAAAATGCAGGGAAGTGTTCAATCAGGAGGCATAAGAAAGTGGTTCTAAATTATTTTTAATTGCAGTGTTTGGTAGTATTTAATGCCTTGTTACAGATGTTGCTGTGATTCGGTGTATCATGTCTAATGTCTGTTTTGTTGCAGAAAGCAATAGAGCTTGGAGGATTTGTAACTGACAATGTGAGGGAAGCAACGCACCTGGTGATGAGTGAATTGCAGATAACATACAAGTTCTTGTGTGCCATTTCACAGCTGCAGTTTATTTTGTCAGACAAATGGATTGACGAGAGCTATGAGCAGAAGAAGTTTTTAGGTAGGCGCCTCAGTAACTGTTGCCGCTCTTTTTAGCGTTATCAAAAAGGTTGCTCATAACTGGCTTTTCTTTAGGTGAAGAACAGTACTTCCTGAGCAGCGATGTGATCAAGGAAATGAGTGGCTCTTCGTTATCTGAACTTCTGGGGAAACCAAACAGGGACAAACTTTTCCAGGTGTGTTTATTAACAGCTTCCTCATTTATTTTCTTCAAATATTGCTAGAAAAAATAAAATGGTCATCTTGAGTAAAAGCAAGTCAAGGATACAAGATATTCCCTGCTAAAAAAAAACAACTGTGTAAGAATTATTCTCTCAATTTGGCGCTTAATTTTTTTGTTTATTTAGTCATCTGTTCTGATTTTTCATGTAATAATCATTAGAGTTGTAGTTTATGCTAGATCTACATTTTTATTTGTATTTTGCACAGAAATGTATAGGGAATCAGGCTTCTGTGGCACAAGTACTTATAGGTTTGTACGTTACTTGCAGATACACATGCAGCACATGGAAATGATTTGTCTAAATTTTTACAAGTGCCAGTTTATGAATTTATTTTCTTCACTTCATTTCATTTGTAGACATTTCTTGGACAAATAAAGAAAAACACTCAGAAAGAAATGTCTCGGGAATAAAACTCGTTGCCCATAAGTAGCACCCAAATAGGTGTGTGCACAATCATGGTGACTTGTGAATGACGTCACCAGAGCACGTGAATAAGAACAATCAGCACGGCTTTCAAGTACATTTCTCTGCGGAGGATGTCAGGCTGTCAACAGTGGGAGTAGTTTAAGCCCTTTTGAACAGACGGTAAGTCGTTTGTGGATATTCTGTCATGTTTGCAGACTTGCCACTGTCACAAGATGTATTGCCACTTGGACCAACGAGGTTCTGGCACAAGTTGTTGTACCACAGATAGTAACGTAGGCACATCAGTTATTAATGCAACTGACTAGAGTGCGGCATCCACAGAGATTATGAAGTTTGTGAGGTCACTCTTAGGATCACCATCCCAGAAGACTGTTCAGAGGCAACTTGAATAACAGTAAACTACAGTCTTGGATATCACTGTTAGAGTGCAGTGATATATGCACTTGGACTTGAGATCCCAGAGCTCAGCGTAACCATATCTGTTGCTTGTCGCAGAACTACCCTGCACTTAAGTTAATACTGCAGAATGTGTTTAGTGTTTGTGCAGGGTTCAAAGACAGCCTATTGATGTGTCCACAACATTCTCCAGACCCATTTTCTACTATTTATCAAATATATACTAACTGCATTCTGCTGCAAGATGTTGCTCAGCTGTGTACCACAGCCATGGTTTAATAGACTATGTTAGGTGCTTAAAACGGTTGTCATGAAAATCTCAATTGTAGTAATATAAGTTACTATTCTATATGCAAAGAGGAACTTTTGAATAAAGTAGAAATGCAAGTCAGTAAAGCACAACTCAATATATTTGAAAGTTTATATATATAAAATGAAACTGCCCGAGTAGATAAACTGCTAAATTTTTACTTTAGTAGTAAAACCATTCCAACACGTAAATTTACATATTATCAACGTCTGTTAAATGTATATGTAATAATTTTTATTTACTTACAGCATTGAAAGAGTAATTCATCTTTTTGCTGTAGCTTATAATGGCAGCACAAGCTCCTCTTTCCCATCCGCACATTTGTAACGTCTTTCCTTTCCATTACAAAATTCCACCCGTCATTTGATTTCTTATAACAAAAACTGACACTTTCAAAAATCTTGCTATGGAACTTTTTGAAAAGGTATATACAATTTTCTCACGCATAACTGCCGTATTTTTTTTTTCAAAAATTTTTTCCCTCATTGTAAAATTTGAAAGCCAATCTCGGAAGACAGTCTCTGTTAAAATCTTCAAAGTTTAACTCGTTTCCTGACTATAATTTTTTCTAGGTGACAGAAATATTTTTATTGGCGTAGACACCACGCGCTCTTGCTGTCAAAGTGTTAGTTTATTTGAAATATATATTTCCGAGAAATTATTAATTTTACTATTTAGTAAAAACAGAATGCACGCTAAATATTATAGATTGACCTGGTTTGTGTACAACTTCCCTTTTGTAACTACACAAGGTTTACTGAATGCCATAATTTTAACGAAAACTTAACACGCATGCAAATGAAAAACAGCCTGGATCGTTCAAAGCCCATCGCAGTACTGACCCACCGCAGATACATGCTAGAGCAGACACCAACACTTGATGTGAACTGTGAAGCAGCTGTTGCGGTACACATTATCTCATGTTGACCAATCACAAGTCAAGACTTGCTATCGTCTGCTTGCAAAGCATGGTAGAAACATTTAGTGTATCTATGAAATATGGTTAACATTCAGGAGAAGAACGAATAACATCCTCTTTTCTTGAAAATAGATGTATGTTCGTGTTGTCATGCATAGTCCTTGATAATGTAAAACACGAACGCATAAAGATACACACTTGGGATTTTAATCTACTTGTTCAGGAAAGTGAGCCTCTTGCAAAAAGTGATTGAATTTTGATGAAATCTTTCACGACTTTATGAGCGCATCTGAGAAGCATTTTGCTTGACTCGCTGCTGTCACTGTATCACTGCAAATTAGGCAACAGCATACAGCCGTGATAAGCTACTTGCACCAGCTAGTGGAGGAGCGCCGCTGATTGACTGTCCTTGAGAGACCAAGATGTTTTCTGCCTGGTATACACCTTATGCCAATATTGCATGTGTGGGGCCATTTGGGACGGTGCCTGTTCTAGTACCGGCTACCTGCTGCAACTCTTGCTAAACTCCATGTCTTGTTGAAGGATTGAAAGGACTGTGCTTCAGGAATACCTACGAACCCTGTGAGACACCATGCATCATCAAGTTCCTGAACTGATTACCTGTCTGCCTGAATGCCATAAAAGTTGAATTGCTTAAATCAGTGCCTTGTTCACCAATATAAAAGTAAGAAGAACAGTATGACTTGAATTGTGGTTGTAGTACTTATTTTAAAATTTGTAAAAACCTTATTTCCCATGTAATATTTTGAAGCTCAATATCAGAAGTCCCTCAGGGCTCCCATCAGCTTCCAGTAGCTATCCCTGTTCACAGGCACTGATCTAATCACTCAATGAGAGCAGCCCTTCAGGCTATATCGATGGAGAAACTGCTATATGTGAATGATAAATAGTACCAACACTAAATCATCCTCGTGCCTGTTTAAATAACCATTAAAAAGAATAATGCTCCACATGGCCTTTGTGGCCTGGCACTTAAAACAGTTCTGAAGACACATATTTCCCTTCCAAGGGATTATGTCGTGTCACAAATTATAAGTTGTGGTAAACATGCCTGTTTGGCTCAGAACAAAGTGATTTTGTTATATATTTAAACATCATACTGCAGTAGGATTTTTTTTTAATAGTCATTTATTACCCACTTGTTTAAAACTTCTAAACATTGGAATCTGACAAATTTGTATATCTACAATAATATTCACTGCATCTCAGTTCAACCCATCCTAGTTGCCATCATGTTTGTTTAGAAAAGTTTCTCTCCTTTATACAGTAGGCCTAGTATAGTGGTCAGACTACACACTTCCCATCACGGGAAACTGAGTTCAATTTACAGGGAGGTCATTCCCAAATTTTCACACATGGAAAATGTAATGGATGTTGGTTTGGTCAGTGGTGTTCTCTGGGTTTTTCAGTTTTCCATACCATTATATTCTATTACTGCTTCATCTTCACCTCACATTACCTCTGTCAGTGCGGAAGACCACACCGTCTTTGATATTCCTTTTTTTATTGTTACCACGATGAAAGAAAATTTAATTTTGAAATAGTGTGTTTTTGAGTTGTTTGTGTAGTTGTAATTGAACTTTGTGGTATTTTTGTATTTTTTAACACTGAATTGATTACAGGAGAAGCAATTTTATGTGACACCTGGTGTGATTCCGGGACGACGCTATCTCCATGAAATCATTGAGTGTGCTGGAGGTACAATACAGTTGAGGAGGAAATCTGTTGAGTATTCACACACAGCCGAACAAGATGTCGCTTCGAAAAGTTACATAGTATGTGGAGAAGGTGATGACCACTTGGTGGACTCAATGTCAGAGTGTTGTTTTGGTAAGAACGCAATTAACACAGTTAACATTTTCATACAGTGCTTGTTTCAGATACATTATCTAATGAAGTATTAGTGGTGGGACAATCCCACATTTTTACCGATTCTGATTCAGTTCTAATATTTTGTTTTGATTCTCACTTTTTAATGGCAGTTATAATTGAATAGAAAAATATTCAAAATTGGCATAGAATAAACACGTGGAAAGTGCTTTGTTATGTTTTTAGTAGTCTTGGACTTCCGCTTCTTCAAATTTTCATATATTGCAGAAATTACAAATTGCATATTTTGCATCATTCTCCGTCATGTAAAACTGGTCCCACACTGTTGCATTTTAGCATTATGTTTGTTTTTGCAGATGTGGTTAACCTCAAAAATAAAATACTTACGTTTCCACAATGATTAAAAACTTAGTCAAGTTAATGAACATCTGCAGACCAAATATCTACTTTTGCCAAGAATTCCACCATTTCTCTTGCATTCTTAATTTAGCATAGGAGTATTATGTGTTGTCTTTTCTTTGCGTTCTTGATTTTGTATTGTGCAAATGAATATTGGGACGTAAATTTTACTACTGTTTTGTAGTTAGGTTGTGTATTTGTGTTGCAGTAACACTGAACTGAAGAGGATTTAATTTAAATATTGTTATCTACAAACGAACAAAAGCTGTTTGTGTGTGATGTAAAAATCTTGTGAAACTCGAGCGCTGCTGTATGTTCTTGGGTAGTTTTAAATGTCTCGATTAAGTACAAAATTTATCGCACAAATATTACTGTGGCGTGACTGTGTGTGTTACATGACAAGTGTGCTCTCGTAAGGTTGTCCTTACGTCCTTATCGTTAAATATTTTTTAATGTTTTTGACGTAAATATTTACTGATTAAAATAATCAATAACTTCCATTTAGTTGAGTGAAATTGTTACAAAGACGGCAGATTCGTGTTCTGATAATAATGCATGCATTTTTTACCCTAAAATTTATTTTTAACAAAATGTAAATTTTTTTTTGACAAAAGGTGAAATTTTAATGACTTAATCAGTTCATTGTATTAACCGTAAAAGGGGGGCCCTACTAATACAATAATACTTGTTTAAAAATTTCAATTTTAATTGTTTTTATTAGTTAAACTTTATTCACAAATAATGTACAGCTTTCATTATACTCTACATAAAGTTTAATATGGTTAGAAGTTGTATTTTATTGATGTACATGTGCATGATGTAAATCGTCATCTACTGAATTTCTGAATGTATGGAAAGTTTATTAGAGTCCCCTGAAAACCAGTAGATAAGAGACTGTAGAGTGTGCACTATACATGCCACTCTGTTTTAACTTCTTTTTGGCTTCATAGAGATATCATACATATCCTTCTGTATTATCATTTTATTCTAAAGATGCCTATATAATGAAATAAATTCGTACGTTTTTAGTAAAACCTCTTGTTTTTCCATGAGATGCCTTGAAAAATGGACTTTGCAGTTGCTGAGAGTTATATGCACTGAGTGTTTAAATTGTGTGTTTCTGGGGCGCCATTTCAAGCTAAGTTGCCATTTCAAGCTAAGTTGCCATTTCAAGCTAAGTTGTGTTTCTAGATTATTTGGGGACAAGCAGATTGTTTCCTTTCAAAAAAGTCTTGGTAAAAAAATCCTACTTAGCTTTGGTTCATTCTGCTTGGCAGCACTGAAAAGTTCTACCCCTTGCCTGTTCTGAAGTTCGTGGTGGAGCTGTCAAAGTGAGATACTTCCCCACTGATCCTCCCATCACTCTCTTGGAGAAAAAAGGATACAGAAGGAAGAGGGTACAGTCTCTTTACTGCTAGGTCTTCAGGAAGAGAGCTTAGGTTAAATTACATTTACATTGTTTGAAAGGTAAAAATTTTAATGTATCAAAAGTTAAATGGAAGAGTGAAAACAGCATTTGACCAAGTGTGTGCCTTTTTATTTTTTTTTGGAAGAGTACTACTTTATCAAATTTTTAAGTTTATGGTGGTTTTTTAAAATAAAATAATAAATCCTGTGTTAATACTTTTGTAAACACAGTAAATATTCACAACACATGTCATGTTCCATGTACATATATGCTAAACCATTGTGACTTATATACGTTGTTTATTTTGCAGAAATATATCGTCCAACAACAGTGCTAGCTGCCATTTTAAGTCAGAAGATGCTTGACAAGTGTCTGATAGATGTTAAGGCAAACAAAGAATAATTTTAGAAGACCTTCAAGACATCGTTTTATGAAACCAATGTACCATAAAAGTATTTTTGTATATTTTCATAAGAAAAATGTAAGTTAGAATAGTTAGTAAGAAACCAAAGATTTTTGTACAGAAATGAATATCTACCCTCTATTTATGAATTATGTTGTTTATAAATCTTACTTCGGGAATATAGTTTCTATTGATATTTTAGTCATATGTTATTTTTTATTTTGATGTTGGAAGTTATTGGAGAATGATGTAGGTTATTATTTGGAATTTAATTATAAAACTGTTCTTACGCAAAAATGCTTGTTATTGTTTAAATGAAGCAACTATGTTACAGTGGTGTTTGTTACAATAAAAAACTGTTTTAATGAAAACCTTGGTAAAGTTTTAAAATTTTACTGACATATTTTTTATATTTACATAAACTGTGTATTAAGATGGGCTCCTACATACAGTATTGAGGAGCGTTGGAACGAAAAAGGGAAAAATACACTTTTGCAGTTATTACAGACGGTAACAAACACTAATCATACCGTGGTTGTGCACATTATGAAAAGAAGGATCCCACCACAATATGGTATCAGAAACACTCTTCCAAGACTTAAGTCGATTTCGAAATGTCCGTTTCCATTTCCCACATATTAAACTCAAGAAAATGTAGATATCTGGTTTTGATCCGACAGTTTGGAGTTATCGGATTGTAATCCGACCACAGTATACACGTCAGGTTTTGGTTAGACATCTCAATATTTCCATCGTTAGTGCACTGTAGCATTTCGTTATGTAGGCAGTGTATCGACCAACTGTCATTTGTTCCAGTGAGGTTGAGACTCTAGACAGTGATATGGCTCTGTGAGACCTACATGTAACACCTTGGTTATATTGTTTATGGTTTTGTGGGTGTTACATGGATGAAAGATGTTCTGCAGTGAAAGATATTAACATAGGCATGCGACGAACAGCAAGACAAAAACGAAACAGCAGTTGAACAAGCAAATCAGTGTTACTGGGTTGTGTTGCGTTGATGGGTGTGTAACAGTTACTTATTGTTTGTAGGTACTGTGATACGTATTCTCTAGGATTAGACTGCATTGCCTTGCAAGCATAATTCAGCTAAACTGCAATGTTTAAGAATATCTATGACATAAGTATATTCTTTGAAATAGGCACAGATTTTATGAACATCTTTCAAAAGTGGCACAGGATGTGTTTCTTACGCATTTAGTTGCACCATATGCACCATATGCACCATGGCATCGAAGAGAAAGTAGAGTAGCACAAGGAAAGGAAATAAGAGGATGTGCATTTAGTACCACATATTATCTAACAGTTAAAAGAAAGAATAGACCTGTATTTAAGGAAATGTTTTTAAAGATTATTCTTTACAAAAAAGGATAGAGTGCACTCTATAACTAAGACTGTGTTCAAGGGATGTATACCTTAAGAAGAACGAGGCGGGGAACGGAAATCAGTACAATCAGCTGGTACCAGAAACTGAGACATGTTTAGGGAAACTTTCAGAAACCGAGAGCCACTATAACAGCCGTAAATCCAAACACATATTTGTTTTGCATCCTAAATCAAAGGAAATTAAGGAAACTGTACAATTTAGTTCCCCCCACATTTACAAGTAAAAATTCCATGCTTCAGGAAGTATTAACGCGCTCTTCTAGTATTGGTTTTCGGTCGCCTTCCTCTGATGATTTTAGTGCATTGTTTTATCACACATAATAAAAGATGAAACCGATCCTCACAAGAAGAGTTTTTATGGTGCAAAAATGAGTACACACTTTACGGACAAAGACATTTTATACATTGTGTAAAAACGATCCTGATTCAGTGTCATTCTGTTTCAACATACAAGAAGTCCAACCACTGCCATGAAGGCCTATCCAAGAGTCGTATACGCATGAAAAATCTGTTTCTACACCCTTTGTTTCATCATAATGGACTCAAGGAAGCCAACATTTTAACAATGGACTGAGGACGTAGGCAGCAGAAGGGCTATGAAGGTTGGCTCAGCATTCATGCATCATTTGGATTCTTTGGTATTAGATGGGGAAAAGAATGTTGAGTTTATTCTCTAATAGATGTGGGGGTCAAAAAAAAATTTCTACATCATACACACGCTCATGTTTTGGCTTGTCAATAAATCACCTGCACATTTAAAGGAAATAAATTTGACATTTATTGTCGGACATCATAGCTTTCTGCCAGTCGATCATGTATTTGGTCGTGTTGAGAAACACATTGACAATACTGGTTATTAGGGTTGTGCGAACACTACTTTTTTTCTCACAAAACGAAAACGAAAGATATGTTATGAACTTTTGTAAAACTGAAACAAACATTAAAAATAATGTCATTAGAGCTTAGCCTTAAGGAAAGATTAACGAATTTCATAACAGTTTAGCAGGTTATTCAGTACAACCAATTTGTTGCAAAATCAAACTTAAAAAATTGAAGGATATAGAGTATTTACCACAGGAGGTCCTGCTTACATTTAAATTTTCGTTTTATGTAGATATTTTACTTATTAAATAATGAAAACAAACAAGATGATATACCATACAGACGAAAATTCATCGAAATTGAGAATTTTTGTTTCTTTACAACTTTCTGTAACCAAATTTCTTACCATAACTAAAATGAAGGTTTTAATTTTTTGTTTTGGTTTACGTACTGAATATTCGCACAATCCTACCAGTTATTACACGAAAGGAAGAAGATGAAACAATACACAAGGCACTGTACTAACTTTAGGATAGGACTATGTATTGCAAATATGGATGTCAATATACCAATTTTTTCCGATTCTCAATTTTAATAATGATACCATTCTCGATTCCCAATTCCAACAATCTTGATTCCTTGTGTCAGTGGCAAATTAATTTACCTAACATATCTTTTAAAGGACATTATAAAATGTAATCATCAAAAGTTTAAAACTGCTACAGTAGAACCCGCTTATAAGGAGCCCGTTTAAAGGGTTTTCCCTGTCGATAATGCAGGATTTTTCTGGTCCCGAATGTTTCTCCCTAAGAACGTGAACAAAAAATCCTGGAAATAATGTTCTAATTTTCCCTCGAATTATGCAAACTGTTTCTGATTCAGCAATTTATTTCTTGTCACCAAACCATTTCACATAACTTCAATTCACAACTGAAAGTATTTCATTACACATTGATAGGTTTTGTAAACGCCATAGATGGCAATGGAAAAGATGCCCAACTTACACTTTTTCAAACAAAGTTTGTAGTTTTTATCCCAATCTCCACCCTGCTGAGATAATCTACCAGTTTGACATTGACGAGGGTCATTATCAAGCAAGGGGAGGGAGTGAATGCTTTTACAGCTGCAACTTTCCTTTGTCACATTCTCTCTATCTCTCTCTCTCTCCCTCACTCTCTCTCCCTCTCTCTTTCTCCCTCTCTCTCTTTTTTTTTTGTAAGGCCAACAAGATGTCATGCCTGACACACACCCTGGAAGGCTGTTAAATATGAGGGTGACCGACCATAACATAACACAAATATAGTGTGGATTTTCTCTCTCGAAAAATTCATGTTTCTTTACCTTTCTAATTTTGACATGTGCAGCGATGTCATAACAGTTAACGCATTTATCACATGCTGGAGTTGGACTGTTGTACCACAGCTGATACGCCTTTTTGGAAGAACTGCACACTTTCCTTGTAAGCAGTGAAAGTGGCTCAACTCTCTTGCTCTAAGGTAATAATGCCACCACCATCTAGCAAGTTTACTATCTAGCCTGGCATTGACAAGGGTCCTTGGAGGAGGAAAGGGAAGAGGCCAAATGTTGATAGGCATCCATTGACATCACTGTGCTGTGGTGGTGCCAAATGGGACTGGATGTATGGAACATGGCAGTTTTTATAAAGTTTGTAAGTATTTAAATGTATAATGATTACTTTCTTGTAGATTTTGATATTTCAGTTTTTCAGCAGTACAAGATTAGGTTATGTTTTATTCCATTGCTCAGTGTCTAGTAGGCATACGTTTTTTTGGCAGTAACAGTACAAATGAGTTAAATACACTTGAATACTGTACCCCACTATAAATTAATATATATATTTTTTAATCCTTCGACTTCAATTTTTCTTTTATTTCTCTTATCTGGTATTAGGCATGCAGTGTTGAGGAGTTGCTCAGAGAACACTGTTATTGCAAGAGTTTTACCAAATATTTTCTTGCAAGAGTTCTCAGCGTCGGTAGGTTTTGCTTGCCGGCCCAATATTTCAAGACATTTGTGTTGGGTGGTGCAAGTGGTTCTTGAATGTAGGTTTCAACTTCAACTGATAATGAAGCACATGGATTTTGTGAACCAGGTTTTTCCATTATTGTGGAATGTGGGTTCCACATGGAATGTGAATCTGCTCCTGTTGCATTTCCCACATTTCTTGCAGGCTAAAAAGAGCATAACACTCACAAATAATACAAAATATAAAAATATGTAAAAGGACAGAAATTCAAATAAAGTCTAGTACTTGTCGACAGGCACACAAAGATGACACATTTTTTCATGCGGTTGTGTCGTCGTCCGTTGTTTGTCTGTGTGGCTGTCGACAAGTACTAGACTGCGAGTACTTGAAATTCTGTCATTTTATATTTTTTGGTAGCCTAACTGCCTACTTGTAACATTAACCCAAATACAAAATTTGACATTAACCAAAGCAACTAACATGTTTCTCAGCTTCACCAGAATTGATTTTGAGTGGAATTTGGTTAGCTTCTTTGTTAAGGAATTTCTTTGCACTAAGTATAATATGGTTTTTGTTTGCAAAGACTTTGTCTTTAAAATGGGGTTTGTTTCTTCAAGTCCACAGCACATCCTCACGAATGCAAGCAAATCATTCACCATGCCTTGCAAACCAAAACCAGTGCATGGTGGCACTTCTAACTATCGAATAATGCTGTTGACTATATGAATTACTTCTGAAATGCACACACTATTGTAACTTAGTTAATGTAACCTTGTCAAACACTTGCAAAATGTTTGAAATGTGCTTCGAAAGCTCTCACTAAAGAAGTTGTTTGACTAGACAGCTCGACGTCTGATGAAGCAAGTACTATGGCCTGTTTTTGTTCAATAAGTTTCATGTGCAATGTGGAATTCCACCGTGTGGCTTCATCTTGAATGAGAGAGTGGGTTTTAGATCCCGTTAAAGGTATACTACATGAAGCAATAAATAAAACTATTTATCTAGGTTTTTAACAGGACACTGTTATCCTGTCAAATGCACCACAGTTTATTCTTCACATGTCACTTAGATGAACTTCTTTAGAACTTAACATGCTTGTGATGAACGTTTAAAATATCTTACTCTGGGCCTGCGTGTTGCAACAAGATTGGTTACCAGTTTAGCATTGAGGAGGCCATCTTTAACAAGAAGTTGCAAGGGGCGTGCTGGACAGGTGCTGGAAGCCTGTTTCCTCAAAATCTAGGGACATGTTTTGTGCTTTATCTCTGACAACAGCTACCACTTGGTCTTTTTAGTTCCATTCCATAGTATGTTTTGTCATGAAGGTGGGGGTGTGTTTTCTGCAGTATGGCTTATTTCAGGAAGTAGTATAACTCCAATACATGTGTGATGGTAGTGGTTGTTTCTGTCTGCAGAGTGAGCAGTCACACCCATGTAATCATCATTAGATGATGATGTCCACGTGTCTTGTGAAGCTAACATACTCTGAATCTTTTAGTACAATTATCACTTTATCTTTTGCTTTACTGTACATTTCAGGTTTTGTGGCAAAGTGATTTCGTGGTTGTAGTAGATTCACCAGCTCTCTGAAAGATTGTCCTAGACAATAATTTTCCCAGTTTGTTGTGGTTTGTCCTTTGCACAATTTTCACCATCTTTAAAAGGTGTTTGCACCTCAAACATGGATGTAAATGTTGCCTGAAATGTACATATATATATAGGTTTGGTTCTTAAAATGGTATTATTTGTTTCTTCTTTATTTACATATGATGTAGATGGTTGAGGATATGATACAGACAGTCACAGTCACTAGTCACGTGGGTCTAGCAAGTAGCTAGACCCACGTGACTAGATGCTACTGCAAGTCCTAAATTTGAGCCATCTTGTGATGATAGAAACAATTGCTCAAGTTATATTTTTTTTGCCAAGATGGCAGGTTGTTGTGTCTGCAGATGTTTTCTTAAATTGCTTTGCAGATGTTTTCTTAAATTGCTTGTAACTCAACTTTTACAGCCAGAGATATTTTGGAGGAACATATATTGCGTACTGCAAAGTTTTCATCCATGCATTTTTATCCTAAAATAGTTCCAAACCTCACTTGCCACGATAAATGTTCTGACATTCAATAAGCCAGATGCCTACAAAAATTTGTACTGAATGTAAACAATCCAGGCACAATTGTAACACTAGAAAAATGGCAATGCACAGAATCATGGCCACGGCCAGTTTAAAATTGCATGCAATATTAATAAAATTATTATAAATAGTACTGCAATTTTTATTGCATAGTATTAAAAATTTTGATTTATTTATTTTCAGACTGTTTATTACTTTTTTAAATACGTCAAATCATTGTCTTGACAACAATCAAACATAACCAACTTTGATGGTTTTGATTTGTGGTGTTGTTTATGCTGGTATTTCATTCTTGACCAAATATGGCAGCTTTAATAGAGCCTCAAGTAACAACAATCGCAATTGAGGTGTACTGGTTATGACCAATGAAATTTAATGTGTGTTTTGAAACATATGGCTCTTCTTATTTCTGTTTTTCTTAATACTGTGTGCTTGCTATCAGTATTTATTTTGTATTCACTGTTGATAGTATATACTCTTCTCGTTTATCGGTGCAATATTACTTTAAATTGCCAATGTAATTTATTCAGCTTGAAATTTTTATTGTTAGTCATTCCTTCTGTTTGGACAAAATATAGAGAGAAAATAATGGGCAACTCCATATAATTTTTTACGGGTATGTATATTGTACATTTTTTGTAAATGTGACGAAAATAGAATTTTATTTGAACATGCTTTTCACCTTTCATATTTTTAATGCACAAATAGAGTGTAAAACATTGCATTAGCTATATGCGTAAAGCTATTGTAAACGGTTCAAAGGGAACAAATAGCTAAAGTAAAATTTGTAGTAATTGGTTTTCAATGCTTTGATTCCTAACCCATAGATTCTCAATCCCACTATTCCTTAAGAATTAGGGGTATTGAGGAATTGTACAATCAAATTCTACATCGCTAATTACAAAACATTAAATCCCTGTGAGAGTCTTACAAAAAACTGCATGAAGTAAGACATGTCAAAAAAGGTAATTTAAAGAAAATTCACAGTAATTCAGGGAAAAAGACAGACACAACAGACAAAAATACTATTCCAAGTAAAATGCTACAGGAATGTTCAGGAAAAGAAGCGGTTTTGTATTTCATAGGAAACAGAAACCAACCATAATCTTTGGAGACTAAATATAAGACTTGGTCTTAACAGTTCAAAAGAAACAAGATATTAGATGTTTGCTGGTGAAACCATTTGGAAAGGACTGAGCACATTATGTGCTGCTTTTCTGTGGTACAAGAATTGCTTAATGATAATAGAAAAACCACGATGATGATGAAGATGAATAGCAAGTAAATGTGGATGAGCAGTGCGATTGTTTGGGAAATGAGATGTCATCACTAATATAATTAAACTGTGTTTGTTTTCAATAAACTGTATTGTGTTCCCAAAAGTATATGCTTAGGCATTAGCTACATGACTAAATATATCCACGGCGGGATCCAAGTCCGGTAACTACAGGCGGTCAGATCTAAGTCTGATAACTAAATGCTGTCAGATTAAAGTCCGATAACAGGCAGTCGGATCAAAGTCTGGTAATTCCAAGCAGTCAGATCAAAACCAGACATCTCCGTTTTCTTGCATTGAATGTGTAGGGTAAATAGATCTGTTGAAAGCGATATAATTTTCAGCATCGTGTTTCATTACTTTTTTTAATCACTAGAGCCTCTATTAAGTGCTTCGTGGGATTTATCAGTGTGATCCAATTCCGCATTTCAAATGACTATGTAAGATGAATGTTAGCATGTTTTGATTAAATATGTATGTGGCATTGTATTTCACCGAGATCTCCTTCCTGAACACAAGCAAATGCAGAAAAAGTGGATTTATCATTTTTGTTCCGACGCTCATTTGTTTTATTTGTACTTCAGTACCTGTTATTTTTGTATGATGTATCACATGTGAATACTAATTTGAATAAACTGTACAAATATTTGAATTATTTATTGTTTTCTTTTATAACTATTGTCCAGTTTATGAGGGAAAAATTTTGTATCCACATATATAGTAAATATAATATAATACTTTTTTAATTTATATAAAATTACTTGAGTAAAGTAATATGTGTGATGAGATTTTGAACAGTTAAGTGAAATAGCAAGTGAGGTCAGACACCTGTCGTTCCACATGTCAGCCATGTCTTGCCCTGACAGTGATGAGGGCGAGTCGCCACAGCACAGTTGTTGTCCAGCCAGTATTTAGCCACTTGGGCATTATCAGTGTTCACTAGATTCGTAAAGGTTTCATTGTAGCATTTACGAAATTTGTCAGTGTTTTGCATTTCCAGTCTGTGTTTGTAAGTTTTTGTTATTTTGTTTCCAGTGGCAGCTCATAATAGATATATTTGATACACTACTTCACGTAAAGTTTGAAATTAGAATTAATGTATTTACTTTATTGGTAATTTTTCTGAGTGATTAATTACAGTGAAACCTCTATTTTACACTTTTCAAGGGACTGGGAAAAAAATGTTGCAAACTGCAGGAAAGTGTAAAAAGAGGGAAACTTATATTGTAAAAACAGACATTGGGACCAAAAACTCATCCATAAATTCCAAAACAAAAAAAATCATTTTCCTTTGAGGGATTGAGCAGCACCAAAGTACACAGCTAACATCACCTCAGTATTGCAGAACTAGGAAGTGAAAAAATTCTTATAAAAACTGGTTTTTTTACAGTAACAATGCTTTAAAAGTAAAACTACGCATTTTCTCTCGGGTTGGCGCAGCCGTTAACTGTTGTTTATCAATACCAGAACACTTTGATGTAAGAACCAAAGATTTCCGAGCCTGGCCAACAAGCAATATCTAGCTAGTAATCTGTCCACATTGACTCACCATATATCTGTTTATTGGTGTGTATTTAAATCCAATGAACAATATGTGTAATATTAGAGAAATGCCCATTAATCAGTGGGAGGATGATAATCAGAGAGACTAGCTTTTGTGCAGACACATAAATTGTAGACTATCAGATTGTGAAATTTTTTTTAACACAGTTGGACGTAGAAAAATTTGGCTTGAAGTAAGTAATTTGGCAATATTTTTGAAACAGTCCAAAATTCAGGNAACACAGTTGGACGTAGAAAAATTTGGCTTGAAGTAAGTAATTTGGCAATATTTTTGAAACAGTCCAAAATTCAGAAAATCATGTGGACGCCTTTATTGTTCATTATTTAGTTGCTGACAGTTTTCATGTGGGAATTTTTTTCATACTAGACAATGTTTTTTAATATTATTACTGTATTTCATAAAATATAGGCATTTATAAAATATCAAAGAATGTGATTTTTGCTGCTAAAATTGATCCTTGTGAAGAAATGTGATTTAGTTAGTAGAAGTTTTGCATACTGGACTAACTTTTTGACAGACTGTGAGTTAACAATCACTGTAGGCTATTCACGGTTAAAGTGAGCACTTTTGTAAGCCCCCTCATTTGGAATAATAGTCAATAAATATATTTTATTTTAGCGTTAGACGTTAACTTTCGNAACACAGTTGGACGTAGAAAAATTTGGCTTGAAGTAAGTAATTTGGCAATATTTTTGAAACAGTCCAAAATTCAGGAAATCATGTAGACGTCTTTATTGTCCATTATTTAGTTGCTGACAGTTTTCATGTGAGAATTTTTTTCATACTAGACAATGTTTTTTAATATTATTACTGTATTTCATAAAATATAGGCATTTATAAAATATCAAAGAATGTGATTTTTGCTGCTAAAATTGATCCTTATGAAGAAATGTGATTTAGTTAGTAGAAGTTTTGCATACTGGACTAACTTTTTGACAGACTGTGCACTTTTGTAAGCCCCCTCATTTGGAATAATAGTCAATAAATATATTTTATTTTAGCGTTAGACGTTAACTTTCGNGCACTTTTGTAAGCCCCCTCATTTGGAATAATAGTCAATAAATATATTTTATTTTAGCGTTAGACGTTAACTTTCGAGTGCGGT
Organism: Clitarchus hookeri; assembly: GCA_002778355.1. Taxonomy (NCBI): domain Eukaryota; kingdom Metazoa; phylum Arthropoda; class Insecta; order Phasmatodea; family Phasmatidae; genus Clitarchus; species Clitarchus hookeri. The sequence goes on from NQII01001802.1 coordinate 387,714, forward strand.
TGAATATACACACTGTGTTTATTACTTACGTGGTAATATTTATTTAAAAAGGTAGTTAAAGGATAAAAAATGGCTGAAAGGAAAAAGTAACTAGGGCCTCAAAAGTGCTCATTTTACAGTGAAAAGCACATATAAATGCTGCATAAGGTTGAGATAATATTTTCAGAAAAGCTTTGTGAAAGTTGGAACACACAGATTTACTTGATATATTTGGGCCCCAAAATATCTTTCTACATAATAAAATGCCCCGTTAAATTCCAGTACAAAAATATATAAAAAAAAAAAATTGCAAGTTTGATTAAAATATGATACCATAATGGTCAAGTTGAGTATATAAACATTACAAAACAATTTCTGAAACGCTGTCACATGAATATAAAATAAACAAAAAGGCCACTTGTCTTTGGCTATTAATTACATTGTCTCCCAAATTGGAACACAAGTTCCGGTAAACTCTTTAAGAGTCTCGGTCTTCTATCCCTGAAAGCAGAAAGACACCCTTATTTATTCCAAATGTAGTACACAAAGTCTCCAGAGCATTTTCAAATATTCTTGGATGTCACTGATGGTTCTTCGTGATGCCCCACAGAGGGCTTCATGAGAGGGGAAGTTGCGGGAGGTAATGATTCAACATGAGGATGAGCCAGTGGACTGCACGCAGTCGGACGGGTCCCTTCGTAGACCGTCGCTCAAGTATGTTTGACGTCTCCGCAATCGTCTATCCCCCATGTAGGTTGATATGTAGTTCGTGACTTGTTAATATTTGTGTAGGTAAGCATCGATGGTGTGACAACTGATTGCATGGTGTCCATATTTATCTTTTGATCGTAAAACTTTATGCATTCCTGTTAGCTGACTGCCTTCCAACATAAATAAAGCTTTTACGTCACTGTAAAAAAGTCAACACACTGGTTGGGAACATACTGCAACCCTACACTGTATTTTCGACCACTGTCACCAGGTGGAGCTTGTTTCAGTTAAAAATATGTTAGTTCACTGTCAAAAGCTATTTGAGCTTGTTCAGTGATCCAGTGTAAATACAGAAGTAAGCAGAGACGACATTACCTGATGGCGGGTGTGGCGTATGTGTGAGACAGTCATTTAGGTTGAGTTAAACTTTGACCTCCTCCTTTGAGAACTCAAGATGGCGGACTTGGCCGCATCTGGCGTTTGANCATTTAGGTTGAGTTAAACTTTGACCTCCTCCTTTGAGAACTCAAGATGGCGGACTTGGCCGCATCTGGCGTTTGATTGCAATGGAAATTGTTTTGATTGTCGTAATTGGGTCCTCTCCGGGGGCCGGATCGGTGCGGAAACATAATATGGAAAGTAATAGACGGTGACGGTTCGGCATGGCAGTNCATTTAGGTTGAGTTAAACTTTGACCTCCTCCTTTGAGAACTCAAGATGGCGGACTTGGCCGCATCTGGCGTTTGGTTGCAATGGAAATTGTTTTGATTGTCGTAATTAGGTCCTCTCCGGGGGCCGGATCGGTGCGGAAACATAATATGGAAAGTAATAGACGGTGACGGTTCGGCATGGCAGTGGGTCCTTGGGGAAACGGCATCGCGTCATGTTCAACATAACCTCGCGGTATTGGGCATTGTGGTGTGGTGTTGGCCCAGTTGCATGCTGTTTGCAGGACAGAATTATCAGAAGTGTGCGAAGCTGGGGAAAGGCCGTACTTGGTTGGTGGTTCGCGATGGCTGTAGCAGCAGTTGAGATTGGCGCGGGCGGAGAATTGAAACTGGCTGCAATTCTAGCAGAAAAAGCCTTAACGGATCCAGTGCAATATCTTCTGTTTAAGGCCACCTGTAGGGATTTGGCTCACATTCGCAGTGGTTTCGAGGAGGATTATCTCGTCATCGCCTGCAGAGCTGAAGAGGTCGAGGACTTTGATGAAGAGGAACACAGCAGGAGACTGGATGTTTTTGACGACACGTATTACCAAATCATGAACATGGCCGACACTTGCTGAGTTATCAGGGACTGGTAATCAAGCATCGGCAGCAGGTATGTCACATACTCCTAGGGTTCCATTACCAACCATCAAGTTACCCAGTTTTAGTGGGGAAATCAAATCATGGCAAACATTTGCTAATCTCTTTGAGGTCCTGGTTGTAAAAAACCTACAGCTGGCGAAATATGGAGTGTTTCTCATATTTAAAGACAGCATTATCTGGGGAACCCCTGTTGGTCTATAGTCCAGTCCTTGCCCCTCACTGAGGAAAACTTTGAAGTTGCATGGAAGCTCCTCCGAAGACGCCACAATAATAAGCAATTAATTGTTAATTACCATACATAAGCATTGGTCAGTGCACCACCAGTCACTGGAAATTGTTACACATTGGTGCAATTATTTTCAACTATTAATGAGAATGTTGCAGCACCAAAGGTATTAGGAGTATCTGTGCATATCTGGGATTCGTTGCTACTCCACTTACTGGAGAGAAAGTTGGAAATGAGTCTCAGAAGAGAGTGGGAACTAACCATTACAGATCCTAATCAATTACCGACTTAAAAGCAATTCATATCATTTTTTGAAGGAAGGCAGAGGATGCTGGAGTCACTTGGGAGAGGCCAAAAACCCAAGACGTTACACAATGGTAGCAGCCAAATATACACAAAGTCATTTGGTTCACTTGCAGCACAGTCACTCCTAGGCCAAGCCGAGAAGAGCTTGCCTTGTGACTTGTGTCAGAATATTCATTCCTTACCAAAGTGTCCACAGTTTTCACCTAAGTCTCCCAAGGAGTGCTTTGATAATGCCAATCAGTGCAACCTTTGCATTAATTGAGGAGTGCCCATCACAGACTAACTGCAAAACCTGCGACAGGAGGCACCACAAACTTCTGCACTTTGACAACTTATAGCCCAATTAAGACTCAAGTTCACAGCAAAGTGCAGACACAAGTGATCAAAACCTTCCCACCTCACTAACCAGCACTGCAACTGCATCATTCGCTTTATTGGCAACTGCCAATGTTGGAGTGAGGAATACTATTGGCAACATACAGATGTGTCGCGCATTGTTGGACTGTGGTAGTTAGGCCAATTTTATTATTAGCAACTGTCTTTCGAGGTTGGGGGTGCTAAGGTTAAGATGTTCACGATCGGCGCAAGGTATTGCTGGCGCACCAGTTGTGGAGGTAAAGGGTGTCGCAACGTGTTGCATCCCGCCAGCTGGTGAGGATCATCAGTTGTTTACCATCGAGACACTGGTGTTGAACAAAATCAGTGAGCAGCTCCTAACTTTGAATGTGCCCCTCGGTAACTGGGAGCATTTGTCGAACCTGAATTTGGCTGATCCTCAGTTTGAGACACCACACTTCATCGATTTGTTAATAGGAGCAGAACTGTTTCCACTTGTACTTACCGGTGGTAGAATAGACGGAGGTCCAGATTCACCAGTTGTACTGGACTCAATCTTCAGGTGTTTAATGATGGGCAGGGTGGACACTGCTGCGGGATCATCATCACCACTTATGACTGCATGTCTCCATATGTCAGCGATGTCCTTGGAAGAGAATGTAAGGAAGTTTTGGAAATTGGAGGAGGTGCCTAAGGTAGTTCTGATCACTCCTGAGAAAGCTCATTGTGAAGAATCCTTTCAACATATACACTGCAGACAGCCTAAGGGAAGGTACGTGTTTGCACTTCCATTCAAATAAACAGGGCCAGAACTTAGAGAGTCATGGGGTCAAGCGCTGAGAAGACTGTACCATCTAGAGCAGCGACTTCGTCTGAACCCACAGGTTAACCTTCTCTACCAAGATTTTATGACATATTATATTGCATCATACCATATGGAGGAGATACCAGAAGCAGATGTCAACCAGGGTTCACCTTATTACTTTCTTCATCACTACATCTTGAAACCGGACAGCATGACCACCAAACTGAGAGTGTTCTTCGATGCCTCTGCCAAGACATCATCGGGACATTCACTGCATAAAGTGCTGCTCTCAGGACAAAAACTTCAGTGTGACATTAGTGACTTGATAATCTGCTTTTGGTTGAATACAGTTGTCTGTACAGCAGACATTCAACAGATGTACAGGCAGATCTCCATCGATCCAGGTCATCAATACTACCAACGTATACTCTGGTGTTTCGACACATCCTCAAGGGTGAAGGAATGTTGGTTGAAGACAGTCACTTATGGAGTCACCGCTTCTCCATTTTTGGCTATTCACACTCCTTGTCAGCTCTCAGATGATGAGGGTCACAAGTTCCCAAGTTCTGCCGTGGTATTAAAAACAGATACAGATGTGGATGATGTGGTGACTGGAGCAGAGTCAGTGCAGGAAGCAGTAGCACTTCAGCAGGAGTTGGTGGATATGCTGCTATCAGATGGCTTCTGCCTTAGGAAATTTGCAAGCAGTAGCTTTGAGTTTCTGGCAGCATTGCATCAGTTCCATCTTCAACAGCCCATTAAGCATTTGTTCAGCATGCTGACGAAGCCACTCTACTAAAGGTTCTCTGTCGACAGTGGGTGCTAAATAGTGATGTATTTTCATATGAGGTACGCTCACCAGGTGGAGCACTGACTAAAAGAGGTGTCTTTTCTGATTTGTCACATACAGTAGAATCCCGATAATTCATATTGTCAAGGGACTGAATGTTAAAGATGAATTATCGAGATATTCAAATTAGCGGGATTACCAATAATCGGGAGCAAAAAAAGAAAAAATACATAATAAGGAGATTAATACAAATTTACATTAATATGTAATGATAAACGCATGGCTACATATTATGTATACATATGTATAGTATATATAGATCAATAATTACATCAATAAAAAACACATTAAAAATTTACGTTTAAAAAAATCTGTAATTTTCTTTTGGTGCAAGCCTTGCAGACGGGTATTGTCGATGGCTTTGTCAAGCATGTTCAAAGCAGAAAATACTTCATCGCCAACGTCTGATTCCGCTAAGAAATAGCGCACGTTGTTGATGTATTGTTTAGCCACTTTAGGTGTAATTGTCGGCACATCATCTTCGTCATCACCTTCACCATCAATGTCCTGAGATGGAGCCAAAATTTCGTCATCAGTTAGAATCCCTGCTACCGCTAGGCCATCGTCAAAATGGACGAAATCTTCAAACGTTATAGAGTTTTCTTCATTTTGAGGAAGACGATTCCAATTCACAGGGCATTCTAAGTCTTGTTCAGTAACTGCTGATGAAAGTTCCACCTTCGTGAATAAACAAGCATGAAAACAGTTTTTTTTTGTGCTTTTGCTAACACTTTGCCATGCCTTGTGAGCAATGTTAATGGCTGAAAATAAGGTGATTTTAGGATCCTTCCCATCCTCGATGCTGTCAAGGAGTTGCATCACTACTTCCTTGTGGTAAAAGGTTTTGAATGTTTTGGTAGGCCAAAACACAACATTAACATGACTGAGCGGTGAGGTATTGTTGTGGGCCATACAATTATCCATGAAAAGTAGAATTTTTCGCTGCCTTTTCTCCATATCAGCATTCACTGATCGTATCCATTCCTTGAATAAGTCGCCCGTCATCCAAGCTTTTTTGTTTGCATGATAGGTCTTCGGAAAAGTTTTTATGTTTTTGAAACATTTTGGTTTGACTGATTTGCCTATCATGAGTGGTCTTAATTTCTCAGATCCGTCCATGTTGGCGGCCAACAATATGGTTACACGTTCTTTACTATTTTTTCTGCCATGACACTTTTCTTCCTTAAAACACATTGATCGTTCGGGGAGACACTTATAAAATAACCCCGTCTCATAGGCATTAAAAATGTTGTTGGGCTCATAAGAATCAATTATTTCTCCCAATTTGTATTTCCACTCAGAACAAGTGTTGGCGGATACACTTGCACTTCCCCCTGTAAGCTTCTTAAATTTTTTGCTGTGCCTTTTTTTAAGCCCATCAAACCAACCATCACTCGCACAAAAGTCTTTAATTCCCATTTTTCTGCGAAAACTGTTACTTTTTCTCTTAAAATGTTTTCTCCAACTGGTTCATTCAAATTCCGTGCTTGCGCATACCACTTTTTTAAAATTCTCTTCTACTTGTGGATACTCACCAGTCTTAAAGCGCTTTACTTTGCTGTTCGATGTCTGGGAGGCGATCTTGTCCTTGTTCTTCAGAATTGATGAGGAGTATAAAAAAATACCCCAACTTTGAAGGTCTATAATATCAAAACCAAACAACCTACAACATTGATTGACGAATCAAATGAACCTTGGAACCGTGAAGTTTGTTTACCATACATTCATAAATGTTCAATGTGACCACCATAAGCAGCCCGAAAGACATCTGCGAGATAATCAAACTCTTTCCACGCTCTTGTCATCATGACCGGTGTTACGGTTTGGATGGCGTTCGTACTCTCGGTTTGTTGTGGGGAGGGGGAAGCGAGCTCGCATTCGACACGTCAATGTGAAGGGGACGATCTGATGTTTTCTTTATATGCCCAGAACGAGGTAGACGATGCCTTCATGTCTAATCTGGTTTTTAGCGATGAAGTGACGTTCCATACAAATGGTAAGGTGAACCGGTACAACGTGCAGATATGGGGTCAGGAGCCTCCACATGAAACCACCGAACACGAACGCGCTTCTCCCAAAGTGAACATGTTTTGCCCTGTATCCAAAGACACTGTTTTCGGCCCTTTCTTTTTGCGCGAGCCCACTGTTACTGGAATCCCTTATTTGGACGCTTACAGAGTAGTGTTTCCTCAATTAGAAGAGGCGGCGGGGGACTTAATTTTCCAGCAGGATGGTGCGCCACCCCATTGGCACCTAGCTGTTCGCGGATACCTGAACGAGACGTTGCCACAACGCTGGATTGGTCGAGGAGCAGCTGGTGACCAGACTCTTCATCACTGGCCCCGAAGAAGCCCGGATCTTACCACTTGCGATTTTTTTCTATGGAGATACATAAAGAATTAAGTGTTTCGTCCACCATTGCCGGCTAACATTGACGACCTCAAAACGAGAATTACGGACGCCATCCAAACCGTAACACCGAACATGCTGACAAGAGTGTGGAACGAGTTTGATTATCGCGTAGATGTTGGGGCCGCTCGTAATGGTCACATTGAACATTTACGAATGTATGTTAAACAAACTTCACAGTTCCGTGGTTCATTTGATTGGTCAATCAAGGTTGTAGGTTGTTTGGTTTTGATAATATAGACCTTAAAATTTGGGGTATTCTTTTATACTAATCCTGTATAGGCAGTGAAATACCTCTCAACCATTGCCCGTAAAGATAATTCCAACAATTTGTTTAATCCGTGGGGAATATAAAACGTCATCTGCAAATACTTTGGGATTGGCATTCCGGTATATATGCCCACAGAGAAAGTGCAAGAATGCTACAGTTTATTTCTCCTCCCCATACAACCATGCTACCTTTCCATATCTTTGTTTAGGAACAAGCGAGAGAAAAAAAAATTTATTCCCATACATGTAAAGGCTCCAAACATATGCATATATTTTATAGTTTTTCGTGTTTTATAAAGTGAAAATATTAAAATTAATTTTGAGAACACCATGACGTAACATACTGTAAAAAAGCATTGCAACAACCTTTTTAGCGATCATTCTGGTAAGTTATTTTATGTATGGTTCTTACATCACAATTTGCTGGATATTCTGATGTTTGCTCGTAATTACGCGTACATATTTCCGCACCAATATTAATTGAATTATAGTAAAAAAAACTTAACATATGTTTGTAGAGTGGTTTTAGTTTGTAATTGGTTAAACTCATTGGCACGTGAGTTGTGAAACTTAACGTAAGAAACTTTACCTTAAGACTTCAGAAAAATTCCCTCCATTGCTGACGGCCTTGGATACACAGGAAAACCATTTTGAAGTAAAATTTAAACTACCCAGAAGATTGCGAATCAAAATCAACAGGTTTTACGTATTANACAGGAAAACCATTTTGAAGTAAAATTTAAACTACCCAGAAGATTGCGAATCAAAATCAACAGGTTTTACGTATTATGTGAAATAAATTACGTATGTCTGACATTTGAAACGAAATATCGTGGTAAACACGTCGTGTGTTTGCAAGCCGCTTACCTTCTACAGCATATGCCTGGGGTTTTCGAACGTGTACGACACACGTCATTGCACAGCTCGTATTGAAGCAGGAGATCACATTTTTGAACAGTTCATTTATCCGAGGGACTGAGCCATCATAACTCAGATAATGAAAATTCAACGGTGTAAATTACCAATGCAGTTATTTTTTAAGTAGAAAATCTGCACAAGGGTNTAACTCAGATAATGAAAATTCAACGGTGTAAATTACCAATGCAGTTATTTTTTAAGTAGAAAATCTGCACAAGGGTTCTTAACTACCGAATTTACAGTTTGTGCTCTTGTTTGCGCAAGGCCAGCAGGGTTAACAAATATAGACGCTGACTGGAAAATTACAATGTTTCTTGGAATGTGGATCTTCTGTGAGCGTCGACCCTCTCTCTATGTTTCCAGTGACTCACGAAGCTCCTCTGCGTATTTGTACTGCACATAAAAAATTCACATGAGACTATTGCGGAGTTTACAGCCACGGAAATGTAACCTGCGTTATTAAAACAAGGTAACTTTTGTTAGTTTCTTTCTTCACTGCAAAAATTAACGAGTTACCGTGAAAGTTGCTTAGGAGTAAATATAAAAGGTAGAAGCAGAGATTACCTCGAGATATTTTACACAAATAAAGGCTTAAGGAGACGGTACCTCCTGATTATAGTGGGTTCCGAACCACTTGCCATTACTCGGTGGCCGATTATGAATTCTATATACCTTCGTGACATGGGAGTGACGCAAAAGCGACCACTGCCACAGACGACCGGCGACGATCCACACTGGGGAGAAAAAAAAATGTTCATACGTAGTTCAAAATAAAAAAAATCTATCTACGTTTAGACCTATTATATTGGTGCTTAATTAGACTACATAATTAAAATCGTNGTTCAAAATAAAAAAAATCTATCTACGTTTAGACCTATTATATTGGTGCTTAATTAGACTACATAATTAAAATCGCCAGCAGGCATTTTTAAGTAAAGCCAGCTACTAGGAAAATTGACTGTAATGAATTACTAAAATGTCATAACCTTCACAAAACTGTTCGATCTTTGTCTAATAATAATCATAATCCACCAATGGTTTCCACCACATGCCGGGTCAACGTAGATGATTGTGAAGCTGACGTCAATGAAGTCGGTTGCTCTGCTCAAAGATAGACCTGACGTTACGAACAGCCTGAAGAATGGATTACATAAGGTGAGGATGGCTCTGCTTTGGAATTAAAGGGTGGAGGGAACGGGACAAATCCGAGGAAACCCACAGGTCATACGCAACTTCCGTTAAGTTTCCCCACATTCGATAATATCTGGGTTTAAACCCGCCGAGGATCGACCACAGATTGCATTGGTGAGAGGTGAATGCGCTAGCCATTCAGCCACCGGCACCGTTATTTGAATAACGTTTTACAAAATTTAATTGGAAATACGAAGTGACTAAGAGACTGATAATAAAGTAACAAGAACACAAAAAAATTTTCTACTCAGGAAAGATAAATGAAGATATCACAATTTAAAGAGGTCTAGCATAGGAAACTTAATGTGTTTTATTAAATTATAACCTTACTAATTATGTTAAATACTACACCTGTTTCAAAAATAACTAATTTTACCAACATTTAGCGCTAAACCGAGAAGTGTGTTCATTACATAAGCGTAAATACTATTTATCGAAGTAACTTTTTGTATTTTATATTGTACAAGTATGTGTAGTTACTCGTAAAAATGTATTTTATAAATACTGACATCGTTGAGATAATGAACAATGATATTCTACAAAATAACACTTATTTATATCGCCTTGGTAAAAAGAAAGCATCAGAATGGGAAGCGACTGCTAGAAATCCCTCGCAGCACGCAAGGTAAATGATCACAGTTAAAGCGCCCGTCCATCTTATTGTTATTTTCCTGCGATCAATAAGGCCAACAATTCCTCGCGAATTAAGCGCTCCATCACTGTATATACAAGGTACTCAACTGGCGTGCAGGCTTTCTGTTGTGCAGCGTATACCTATGAGAATTTAAGTGGTGAACCTATCATTTTATTGTAAAAAATATATAGAAAAGTACAGCGCAGGCGCCTTGGGTAGTTAAGTTGATTCATAACATTTTTAGATATAATGGCATGAAAATGCCGTTTTTGGCCATATTGAAGGGTTTAAAAATATATTTTATATACTCCTCTATACGCGATATCCTCGGGCTCTCAGTCGGGTACGACTGACAGCCCAATTTTTTTTTTTACGTAAACAAATTGTGAACCCATTTACTACATTCTTAAAAAATCATGAGTTTCAAGCGTTCTGAAGGGCATTCAACATGGAGGTAGGCGGATCCCTTAAAATGTTTCTCTACAACAATGAATACAAAGCTCAGAAGCCCTAGTTAAAAGCCAGTTTGAAGTGCTCTCAACAGCAATAAAATTTTACACTACACTCAATTCGTGGTTTGTTCAAACTTTCGAATCAAACCTTTAAAAAATTACCCCATGAATGATGTGATTGGTTGTTTACTAAATGTTCAATGTATAACAATCGTTTTATACTGGTGTTTACATAAAAGTACCTTAATTATGATTAATACAAACTTTTATTTTATATATTAATATTATAATTAATTTCAATTAATACTAATTAAAAAAGATAAATTGTCGTGCTGGTAAAATCTAGTAATAAATAGTTCGTATGCAAAATATAATTTCACTGTGTTCACACTAATGCGTTGCGATGACGCTTTGGTGTAATTTTCTAGCCTCGGTTAATATTTGTTTGTATAAGGCGGAAGAATATTATGAAAGTAAAACTTTAGCAGGGCTTCGGAAAAGTTGAAAGTAATAGTGAATGGACTATACACTGGAGAGCCAAGAAAAACTGGTATAGGCGTGCGTATGCAAATAACAGAGGTATGGAACCAATCAGAGTAACGTGATGTGGTGGCCAGCATCTATATAACACAACAAGCGTCTGGTAAAGTCGTAAGATCGGTTACTACTGCTACAATGGCAGGTTATCAAGATTTAAGTGAGTTTGAACGTGGTGTTATAGTAGGCGCAAGAGAGATGGGACATACCATCTTCGGGGTAGCGATACAATTTGGATTTTCGCATACGATCATTTCACGAGTGTACCGTGAATATCGGGAATCCGGTAAAACAACAAATCATCGACATCGCTGCGTCCAGAAAAAGATCGTGAACGAACGGGGCAAACGACGGCTGACGAGAATCATTAAAGGTGACAGACTTGCTACCCTTTCTCAAATTGGCGCAGATTTCAATGCTGGGGCATCAACAAGTGCCAGTGTGCGAACTATTCAACGGACCATCATTGATATGGGCTTTCGGAGCCGAAGGCCCACTCGTGTACCGTTGTTGACTGCACGACAAAAAACTTTATGCCTCTTCTGGGCCCACCAACACCGCCGTTGGACTGTTCATGACTGGAAACACGTTGCCTGGTCTGATGAGTCTCGTTTCCAATTGTATTGGGAGGATGGTCGTGTACGGGTATGGAGACATCCTCATGAATTCATGGACCCTACATGTCAACAGGGACTGTTCAAGCTGGTGGAGGCTCTGTAATGGTATGGGGCGTGAGCAGTTGGCGTGAAATGGGACCCCTGATACGTTTGGATACGACTCTGACAGGCGACAGATACGTAAGCATCCTGCCCGATCACCTGCACCCATTCATGTCCATTGTGCATTCCGACGGACGTGGGCAATTCCAGCAGGACAATGCGACACCCCACACGTTGAGAGTTGCTGCCGAGTGGCTCCAGGAACACTCTTCTGACTTTAGACATTTCCATTGGCCACCTAAATCATCAGACATGAACATTATTGAGAATATCTGGGATGCCTTGCAACGTTCTGTTCAGAAGGGATCTCCACCGCCTCGTGCTACTATGGATTTGTGGACTGCCCTGCAGGATTCATTGTGTGAATTTCCTCCTGCATACCTTCAGATAATAGTCGAGTCCATGCCACATCGTCTTGCGGCATTTCTGCTTGCTCACGGGGGCCCTACACGATATTAGACAGGTGTACCAGTTTTTGGCTCTTTAGTGTAGAACCGAACTCCCAATCCTCGCGAAATACATTTCGTATGACTGTCCTCGCAAAAACTTGTTTTTGCAACCATTAATTTTTCTGAGCACGTCCACGGAAGGTATTAAAATGTTTTTCTACTACAATGAACACAAGTCCTCGTAACACACATGGTGCTCGAAGTCCTCTCGGAAACCTTAAAATGCTACACTAACAGTGAACTCCAAGATCAGCTATCATATTCAGGGAAATTTAAGAAAAATTTATCTAAGATCATGAACACCGAAACCGAACGAGTTGGCGCAGACGTAAATCTCTGGACTCGCATTTCGGTATTTCTGGGATTTAATCCCCGCCCGGCAACCCTGATTTATTGGATGTGTACCTTAAACAAGTCTATGATGATTCCTTCTACTTTCCTGATATATTAAGTAATACTTGCGCCTCAAACGACGTCGCTGTCGACGTGACGTTTAGACCAAAGTAAAATTAAAAACAAAAAAACATATTGGAAACTAAAATATTTTTTTAACCACATTATTACTCGATACAACTCATCGCCCTTGTTTTTTCTTTAATACCGCACTTGTTACAATTAAAGAACCACATGTTCCAAATTATTTAGGCAACTCAAGAAATAAATACAGGCAAAAATCTAGATTATAGAATAAAGTTTAAGATTTCATTAGGTTTTCGTAATTTATAGAAAATGTGTTCATTTCCAAGTGAGTTTTTTTTGCGACAAATGTGTGTAGCCTCAGTGGCAGGGAAATATTTTGTAGGAGCTTAACTGCTGAGGTCTTTAACGCCGATGAGGGTGACGTGTGATGCATATGGAGCAGCGAAAGAATGTAATGGTGGGAGAAAGGGAGTACCCCTAGAAAACCCACTGGCCAGCGGTAACGACCGTTGCGTTTTCCACTTGCGAAAAACCCGGGGTCTATCCCGCCGGGAATCAAACCCGGATCGCCATGGTGGGAGGCAAGTAAAGTACCTCAGTATTAGGGTTACTATAATACACAGACATTTTCTATATAGACATAGACTGCTCTTTATAGTTGCAAGTTAATGAATGTGTATTGTAACCTGACGTTTTATTCGAGTTATAGATATAATAACTTCTGGTTCACAAAAATATTATGGTGAGCTGTGTTTACGTTTAAGTGTGGTAGCTTGCAAGAATTTTAATGACAGCTTTTTAGAGCAGAGAATTCTATACATTTATCAAAATTAATAACTTTTTCTGAGAAAATTGTTATTTTAAAAAAATAACCTTATTTTTGATATATAATTGTTTACTGAAATTAAACCATTTTATTTCATTAAGTTTATTATGCGAATGGTTATTTGACAGGACGACATGTCACAAACCCTCTTGGGGTGCAGAAATTCCCTTGAGCAACTTTACCGCAGCACGGCATTGTCCACCACTTTCATTAGAAACTAGGTCACTCTAGTAAGATACGAGATTTCTTGCTTAATAATCCAAGAATAATTACATTTCCAACCCGAGTCAATGCAATTATAAAACAAACGTCGGTATCTAAAAACAGGGCCAATTTTATTTTTAAAAAATCTATAAGGAAAAGTAATGAAAAAAGTCATGACTTCGTACACAGACAGTGAAACAAAAATTTCCTATTTTTTTTTACATAATTAATAATATTTTCAAACATACAAATAGTCGGCAGCACTTTAGGATGACTGTATTACTCGGTTTTTACACACATATTCCAAATTAAAGCTTTCTTTTCTGATTGACCGGAAACGAGGTCCTCACAGAACCCGAAGGCGCTCACATCAGCGTGTAAATAGGAAGTGTGTATCAAAGTCCTGGATCCATACGCAGACGACCAGCCGCATACACACAATGTGTAAGGAAAATCGACAAGAGCACTTCTTGGCAGCATTTAGCTGCACCAAGCGTTTGAATCTCTACGGTCGTTACAAGGACTCGCTCAGAAAATTATGAAATTTAACTACTGGGCCGGATGCGTCCCTTAGACTTCAAAACCGTGATATTTCCTTCTAAGGACCTGACCGAGGTCCTCACAGCGCCGTCAGAAATGCATACGTTCGTCTTCGCAAGCCACCTTATAAACACTCGCACACATTCACACACATACGTACACAGACACACAGACAGGAAAATCGATATCATTAGCCTCTTTTTCCTTCGGAAGTAGGCTAACAACGATGCAGGCAGGCGGGACCCTTAAACGTGTGATTGGCGTGTGGCTTAATAGATTGATAAGTGTACTTACTTTTGTAAATTTAAAAGTAATGTAATGTTTTAATACTTTATCTACTTCGTGTTCATTATTTGCCAACTAAACAAGGAAGCTGCATGTCATTGTGTATAGTAGCGTAAGATGCAGTTAACAGGCAGTGATTTTTTTTACCGTGAACAGACTGTACCACTTATTAACTTGAGTACATACTTGACGCTGCAAAATATATAAACATGCCATCTTGGTTTGTTAACGCAATTCACCCGTACGCACATCTAGCACAAAGCTCTTTGCACTGTTGAAGTACAGCGAGCGTTATTCGGGTTTTACTGGAGTATGATCCCGTTTCCAAGACTTTTATTTTGTATGTTGCCTACCTCTCAGGCCACTCACCGTCTATTTTGAATTTTCTGCACGGATTTCTCGACAACAGTTTACCTTAAAGTGTTCCGACATGTCGACCTTTTCTCTTAATTAGGACGCGCTCATTCATTATGTATCTTGAAACATCGTTTAGAGCTAAGTGTTACAAAATTTCATGCATAAATAGGGTCGCAATCCCTATTTACTTAACGAAGGGGAATTATATTACCATCCGCATTTTCAAAGGTGTAAGATCTGCAAAATCGCTACTATTGTATGATATTTTAACTAAAAGTATTTTAAAACTTGGTTATTGTGGGTGCATAGCTGACTTAATAATCACTTAAGGGGAAAGTGAACCATAAGATTTATTTTTGTATTTTCGTAAGGATAACCTGCCAGCGTTTTGGTGTTGCTACAAAAAAAAACAGTGTAAATAGAGTTTTTCCGTCCACGGTAAAAATGTAATTTAAATGCCTGGCATTCGTCAAAAAATTACAAAAGTTAGATGTAGAGAAAATTAAGATTGACTATGTGCTCATTTTAAGTCAATATCGTTGATAAAACTGGCCATCTAAAAGAGTAAAAATGGTGTTTCGAGGATATAAAATGCCCACATGTTCTTTAACTTCCAATGAACCATTGTCACCAAAGAGGCCTTATTCAACTAAAAACTTAATGTGCAATATCTTTACTATTTCCAGAACCGGTTATCTCTCTACAGATGTGAGTTCCGGAACCGGCCATGTGAACGATTACATCACTGTTACGATTGATCAGCGCATTTGAAAACTTTTAACAAGTGTTTCATGATTAATAATTTTTTATAGTATGTAGTTTTATTTTTCTATAATCTTGGTTAAGCAATTCAGTATCTGTTATTTAAAACGCACCCTTACCCACAACCGTATAGCGAAAACGAGGAAGACAAGAAAACTAAAAATTCAGAAGGATGTATGCAAAATCGAAATAGGAAAAGGAATTGAGTGTTTCATGTTAGCTTTTCATTGAGGTTATGGTGTATAACACAAAGTCACAACTCACACAAGATAAAAACAATGTTATAGTATGAGCACTCTAAACTCGAGTTCGTGATATCGGTCAGCCAAACGCCATTCACTTTGAAGCGAGTTGCTAAGCTACTGCCGACTGCTGAATCGATAAGATAATTTTGCAACAAGTGACTTATGATAGTGGAATTCTCGACATTCGGTACGAAGCCAATATAAAGAATTGAAATTCAGACATGAAATAATCCGTTATCTGGCACTGATTATAATAAGTAAGAAATAGTGAAAATGAGACCAAATAAGTGAACATCAGTGAAAATGGCTCCACTGATAATTGTCAGTGGAGCCATTTTCACTGATGTTCGCTTATTATACTGATTATAATCAGTGCCAGATTACTGATAATTATCAGTGGAGCCATTTTCACTGGTGTTCACTTATTTGGTCTCATGTTCACTATTTCTTACTTAAGAGTACCTATGCAATTATTGAATTCGCTTATTTGTTTTTGTGCGGGTATGAAACCCATTACTGCAGCAAAGAGTTAATTTTCTACAGTTAATTTCTACGGTGACAGCTTTCTGTAGTGCAGGGTTATTGATTTATTTCATGTTTGCCAAACTTGAATACCAAATTTGTATCGTACGCAACTATTAACAAAAATTTTGCACATAAATTTTGCTTGTAATGTGACACATTCGCAACTTATCAAAATTAATTTCTAGCATTTACTTTATAGAAAAACCGGCTACCCTTACTTGATCTGGTTCCAAAAGTGGCCAAGTCTGTTGGGTAGTTCCAAAACTCTCCCAGTCTGATACTCTATAGCTGCCAAAGTAAATAAATGTGATTATTGTGGCTCATACTTTTATTTATTGTACTCTATACTTGAAAAATTGCTTTCGTAAAAAAAACTTTGCGTGCAATTTACAATGAAGACTTTTATTCAATTTTCCAAGAAGCAACAACACCTGAGATGACCACTTATGAGAACAGATGTCTCATCTTCAAAATAAGTTTGAAGTTTGGGTTTCAAGGGACCTCCACGGTCCAAACGACTCGGTCCCCAACTCAGTGCTCATAAATGGAGCCAAGTCGAAGACTGGTCGCAAATTGTCACTGCTGCGAACTGCTCACTACATGAGTGTGACGCCTCAGCGATCACAGTTACTGAGGTGTCCCTGCCGCCATTAACCCTACCAGTCACAAATAAATGTATTATTTTAGGCACTGCAATGTGCCAGTAGTAGTATAACGCTGCATCATATATCACGACCAATAACAAGGCCGCAGGAGTTCATGAGACTGCGGAATATATAGTCCATTCACGGTTTCTTCCAACTTTCCTGAAGCCCTACTTAAGTTCTACTTCCAGAATATTCCTCTGCGCCATGCAAACAAAGCTTGAAATATTACACCAGAAGGCTAACGCACTGCATTTGTGAGCAACTTAGTGTAGTAATATTTTGTATATGAACTATTTCTTACCATGCGTTTGCAACACACTTATTTCCTCACTGTATTTATTCATATAAGTTATAATTTAAACATTATAATTTAAAGGTAACGTAAAAGTTAAAGTTAAATTTAATCAAAAATAAGGTAACCTAAATTTATTTTAACACATACATAAAATACTTGTGATATGTATATGACATATTTACGAAATAACCAAACACGTCATATAGGGGGTTATTTTTTATTTAAAAAAACTGTGATTATACAACGAATGAAGAATCCCACCACATAAAGGATTTATTTTATTAGACACTCGTTTCCTGCTGTGTGCAGTGTATATCATACAATCCACTTGCTATGAATCGTCCAGTTTATAGGGCAGAGTGACTGAGAAGATTAATGGGCGCCATAACGCCAACTGATGGATATACAGCTGCAACCTTACAAGCATGATAGTAGATATGGAGCGAAGACGATGGGTCTTCTTAGAGTTGGACTAGTTCCTGGTTGGTCGAATGTAGTTTTGAAAAAAATGGCTGAAACGTGTATTTTGAGCTACAGATTTTAAACATTCCTCCGCCGAAAGAAACTCCCAAGCTGTACACTTTTTAACACCAAGCACCACAATATTTTAAGAGCACAACCTTTTCGAACATAGACATGCCTAGAAATTTCTATTAGGAAAAGGAGGGGGGGGGGGATAGATTTCATTTAATGTCGACTGAAATGTGGATTGTTTATATAGTGCAACCTGTGTCAACCGAAACGAAGTGAGGGAGACCGATTTTGGATACCAAAAAATTGAGATAGTAAATAAATACGGTTTTTCGGACTCAAAGGTAGAAAACAAGTACACAGACATTTAATACAATTGTGGGTTTGATAACCTACCTAAGTTGATGAGGTATTTTACGAGAAATGAACGTGAGCAGTAAAACAACTGCATACAAACAATGGAATTTTTTTATGTAAAGAACTAATTCTTAGAGAAATCTAGGCCATAATTTTATGTTTCATCAAAAGTGAACAGCAATATTAAAAATATTTAACACCAGTACTTTACAAATATTACCTACCGATACAAATGTATGTCTCACATTTTAAGGTTTGAAAACATTTCTTGTTTAACAAAATACTATAAATGCCTTAAAACAATTTACTTGGTTTTTCAGACTTCAGTATAAGCTCACATAGCTTATAGTCCTTCCATCTAGCTGAAAACACAGAGCACGCGGATTGGTTAGGATTGGCGAGAATTGTTGAGGATTGCAGAGAAGGATTGGTGAGGATTATTGACGATTGCAGGGTAGGATTGCTGAGGATTACTGAAGATGATTGATGAGGATTGCTGAGGAGGCTTGCTGAGGATTGGTGAGGAGTCTTGCTGAGGATTGGTGAGGATTGCAGAGGATTGGTGAGGATTGCTGAGGATTGTTGAGGATTGCTGCGCAGAATTACTCAGGATTGGTGAGAATTGTGATAATTGTTGAGGATTGCTGAGGATTGGCGAGAATTTATGAGGAGGATTACTGAGGATTGGCGAGAATTTATGAGGAGGATTACTGAGGATTGTTGAGGATTGCATAGGAGGATTGATGAGGATTGCTGAGGAGAATTGGGGAGGATTTTTGACGATTATGGGGGAGGATTACTGCGGAGGATATCTGAGGAGGATTACTGAAGATGATTGATGAGGATTTCTGAGGATTGCTGAGGATTGGTTAGGATTACTGAGGATTGGTGAGGATTACTGAGAATTGGTGAGGATTACTGAGGATTGGTGAGGATTACTGAGAATTGGTGAGGATTGTTGAGGATTGCGGAGAATGATTGGTGATGATTGCTGAGGAGGATTGCTGAGGATTGGGATTGATCGAAGTATTGATGTTTGAGAAGAGCACTAATGATAAGTCTATCGTCCTAGCTACCCTCGTACATTCCAAGTCTCGAGAGATTTACCCAAATGGTTTGCGAATAGCNGAGATTTACCCAAACGGTTTGCGAATAGCATATACGACAACATAGGCAGTCCAGCTGGGGTCAACGACGGTACCACCAAAGATGAAATTGGGACGTTGGTTGTAAGCATGCTATTAAACGAACACTTTATATCTCCACTCCAATAACTGGCTGGTCCGAATCGGTATTTGAAATCTTAGGCAGAATTTTTAATTTGGCAGGGAAATTTATGTGTAATTAGATTACAAACACGCTTGATAATACTCTGCAGAATTTGATGGCAGATATAAACAAGATATAAATAAAACTTACCAGTCTGAATGCTGAAAACGCCAGGAACGAGAGCGTGATCTGTTACCACTTCGCATCAGACGAAGAACTGTTATGTGGCGCAACTTTGGTTACATTAATTATATGTAGAGGACGAGATATCTTACAACCAACAACCAATCACGAGCGGACAATGTGATGTCATCGTGAAATCATCAGCACAATCTACTGGTAGTGGCGGGAGTTGAGCTGTAGTGATTAAATGGTGGTCGGATGACAATACAACATGACAGCCGGTCAGGTCCTGGTGCCTGTACACCACCCCCTTGCAACAAAACTAAAACATGTTTTAATGAATTTTTTAAATTAAAATTTACATTTATACTTTTTAGAAATTTTTTATAAAAAAATTTAAATGTTATTTAATGTTGGAGAATTTTGGGATTTTTTTGGGTCCAAGGCCACCCAAGTTCAAGGGCATTGGGTCAAGGCTACGGATGTGAGGTCGAGATGAAGGTCATCCTGTTACAATATGGCGGTCGGGTGATGTCACAACATGGTAGTTAGTCGGCACCGACTCTAGTCCTGGCCCCTTCGTATCGATTTGGCATAGCGTTCGACTATAAAACATGTAAAACCACCGCTGTTCTGCCGTCAAAGACGATCTCTCCGAATTGGGCGGAAAGGGCTTTGGGAGGATCATTTTTGCATATGGGATTATCGGTAATTTTTTTAAAAGAAAAAATACGCGAAAAAAGGAAAATTTTGAGGGAAAAATGGTTGATTTCAAGATAAAGACAGTAAATTCTGAAGGAATAAAATAAAATTTTGAAGAGAAAAGGGTGATTCCCAGATGAAGTTCGGCTCCTGCCATTTCCGGTCTCGAGTCCCATTGTCTCCAACTCATCCAAATTCCTATACTACTCATCTTCAACAGAACTGCGGCATAATCTCAGAGTTATAGGCTGTTTACGATCAAATTGATTGTTACTGAAATCCCTGCATAGGATCTACTTGTATGGTCATTTATAATTAGAATTAACATTGCCAAGCACACGATAACTTTATACATCCATCGAGCACGTGTATCTGAGAGATTAATAAAAATCTAGGCATGCAATTAACATAAGAATTGTTAATCTCATGTTCATACAAGAAGTTACCTATAACTAATGAGCCTACTTTCCTCTACATGTATGCAAATACATTTTAGTGAAGTTCTTGAAAGCTTGAAAGTAGGTAGAGATGATATCAGAAACATGTGAAACAATGCAAAGACCATTAAAATAGAAAAGTTACTTACCCGGGATTTGAATTCAGAAAAAACCCGTAAAACTAAGCTAGCTTGCAACCAACTGCTTCACGAAGGTAGGATTCTAAGCATCAACTTCGGATGTAATCAGTGTAATGTTTTGAATGATAGCGTTCACTAACCTGAGATATTTACTAGGCCATCACTTTGAAAATAAGTGTCTGATCCACTAAAACACGTAAGTTTACATGGCCTGCCATAAAGCTACTTGTGTGAAAAATTTTATGGAAATCGGTTGATTGGTCTTTGAGATATGGCATAAACACCTTATTTTCGTAAATGGGGCTATCTTACAAAATACAAAAAAAAAAGAGGAGCTGTGCACTAACTATGTTTGTAGTAGATAATGTCAGCATAAAAAGTTCGCTTTAAATTGTTAAATTTTTAAATATAAGCCAAATATATGAATATATTGATATGGCCGCTATTTTTTAAATTATTTTCTGACCTCATTTAAATTATGTAACTTTACTTGACCTTCTGTAGGTTTGCAAAAGATTTTGGAAATTAGTGGAATTATTCTTCAAATACGACCAAATGTTCAGTTTTCTCTCCTGACACTACTTTGCAAAAATCCGGCAAAGATGGATCTCTGTATTCATATTGTTTGATTGATAATCGAGTTATTGTATAAAACCTCCAATGATCATGTGACGATCTTCATAAATGCAGGACAAAAGTTTAAATATTTGCACATTCGATTATTGCCACAGATACCACAAACAAAGTTCAATTTAAATCTGTTACGTATCTTCGTAGATCTAGAACGCAAAGCTAAAATGTTTGTATGCGTGCCATTCAGAAAATAAGATACTCACATACTTAAAACAAATAAATTAGTATAACCTACCAAAGTAAAACTTCTTCGCCAAATTTGAAAGAAAACGGTTCATTGTTTCCCGAGATACGACATAAAAACTATGTTATTAAACGTGTGCCTATCTTAAAAAATGGAAGAGAAATTACGCTTGGCATAGACAATATTGTTGGCTATAACTTATACTGTCAGCATACAAAGTTAAGTTAAAATTTGTTTTGCAGTTTCGTAGATAAAAATTTCTGAGCTAAAATGTTTACATGACCTGTATTTTGAAAATATGCGTGTCTGACCCTCACAAACTTTATCAGTTTACATAGCCTGCCATAGTGTTGATTGCCAAATTTGGTAGAAATCTGTTGTTTTTTCGGATATCACATAATTTTAATTTGTCAAGTGATACTGCTTTTACAAAATGGCAAACAAAATATATTTTGTGTGTACACATTTAATTGTTGTTATATATGCAGCCATCATACCAAATTTCATTGGAATTAATTATATGTTTTCGACGATATAACATAGAAAACTAAAATAGCTTTATGGCTGCCATTTTTAAAATAAGTGTCTGGCATACCTAAAACATATCAGTTAATATTACCTACTGAAATATTAGTTGTTTTCCACATTTGGTAGGAATCGACCAATTGTTTTCCGAAAAATTACACAAAAACTATTTCATGTAGCGCTATCTTACAAAATGGCGGATAAATTATTTGTTGCTTATTAGATGCTTATGATAGACACTGTCAGCGTACAAACTTTGGTTGAAATTGGTCAAATGCTATGGCAGTTATACCAAATAAACTTAAAATATTTGTTTGGCCACCATTTTATAAAACAGTGCTTAATAAAGTTTATTTACTTATATTTACTCATCCTATTATAATATAACTTACTTGCCAAATTTGAAGAAATTAGGTTTAGAAGTTTTAGAAATATAACATAAAAGCTTTATTTATTCATGTGGTGCTATCTTCTAAAATGGCTTACCAACAATAACATTCACCTCCGAATTTAATGCTTATAACTTGCAGTGCCAGCATACAAAATTTGGTTATAATAGGTTGAATGGTTTCCGAGATATGACATATTGCCCTAAATTTCTTAATGGCCACCATTTCGAAAGTAAGTGCCTGGGGTGTTCGAAATCTATAAAAGTCAGATGACCATACTTAGTACTATATGTGTACCGAGCTTGGTGAAATTCGGTTAACACGTTCAAAAATTGAAAGTGGGGGGACACACACATGCACAAACACACACATTAACAGACACATTAACAGACACATTAACGCACACACATTCTCNAACACACATATACACACATTAACAGACACATTAACGCACACACATTCTCACAGGCACACAGACAGGAAAGTGATCTCATAAGCCTTTCTTTCCTTCAGAAAAGAGGCTAAAAATAAGAAATTTTTGTCCGTAAATTCCCATATAGAAATATTGTAAGGCCGTTTCAGTTAATCGGTTAAATGTGTTTCGGTTAATAGAGGCTCTACTATGAATATTTGTATTCATTTGCATACGTGATTTTTGAGTACCATTAAAACTTTTTTGAATTTTCTTTACCTGCAGTTCCGAAGGAAGTATTAAAACAAAAAAAAAATTGTTGAAAGTACTGCGGTTGTGGTGCCATTTATACGTTGCTTTACCTACGCATTGCGCAACGTGTTACACGAAGGTATTTGCCCTCCCTCTACCATATGCGTCAGTATATCTCCTATGCCACTCTTATTTCCAATCAATATGACCATGTACTTACAATGTTTGGAGGTGAAGTGCTTAATGTAGATATAAAGTTTGTTTACGATTGTCTGCTACGAAAATTATATTTACAAGCATGACTTACACATTTGCTGTTCTGAGTAAAATGGCGAAGAAATGTCTTCAAGTAAAGATCTGACAAAGGATACACTCAATTAACCAAATCATAAAATGTCAATTGCGATTATTCTTGTTCTGTAAATTATTTCCCAATATGTATCACATGTATCTACTGTTCCCATAATTTCAAATAGCCACGAACTCTCGCACGAAGCACCCATGTTCAAAGGTTGATTAAACTTGTTAAAGACAGCAATACTTGGTCGAGCGACAAACAAAATGCCGAGATTGCCATATTGAATGCCATACTTAAGGACTTGGCCCATCTGGCCAACGCTGTGCGCACGTCTATGTTCTCGAGCCGTCAATAAACCGCACTGATCTATGGCTTGTTTACGATTAATTGTACTTTTTTTGTAACCTTTCGTAAATTTCTTTTGTCAGCCCATTGTACATCCTTCTGCTACGCGTAAACACTAACACTAACAATAAGCGGAGTGAAAGTTGCTATATAACTAAGTTTAGTTTTCACCTGCCGGTCAGAATATTATCAACTCTGCTAGCCGGGCGTAGNGAGTGAAAGTTGCTACATAACTAAGTTTAGTTTTCACCTGCCGGTCAGAATATTATCGACTCTGCTAGCCGGGCGTAGAGACAAAGTGGTGAGCGGATTAGCGGATGATAATAAAATAACAACAACCGCGAATACAAAGTTCCTTTACAATTTCCGACTAAGAGTGACACACACAGACGTTCACAAATGAACACCCATGACTTAACCGGAACTCTGACCCGGAACCCCTGTCGCCGTAAGCCGGTGTGTAGCCAACTACGCTACGGAGGTCGGCAACACACTCTAGTGGCAATTAGAAGTATAAGGATGGTATTAAAATATAGTTTACACAGTAAAGTTTTTCATTTTTTAGTAATATTTGAGGGTTTGAGGTTATGCCAATTGTTACACGTGGCTTGTATTATTTCTTGATGTTTGTGGAAATAGATTTAAGTGACAAGAATATTCTAATTGCCACAGGAACGATACTTTTCTGGCTCTAGCAGCAAAGAACTCATCGCTTACTCTTAGCATTGTTCGTGTCCGAAACCCGAAATTATAGCAAATAGGGNGGCTCTAGCAGCAAAGAACTCATCGCTTACTCTTAGCATTGTTCGTGTCCGAAACCCGAAATTATAGCAAATAGGGCGAATTTCCGTAATTTGTATGTACGGAGCTCGCTTCCGTTTTACGTCGTTACGGAACGTGTTTCCGTTCATCAACTGCGCATTTCCGTCAAAGGGGCTCCGATGGCGTAGTGGCGAGGGCGCTCGCCTTTTACCAAGGCGAGACGGGTTCGATTACCGGCGGGGTCGCTCACGGATTTTCACACGTGGGAATCGTGCCGGACGATGCTGCTGGTCGGCGGGTTTTCTCGAGGATCTCCCGTTTCCTCCCGTCCTCAGGCGCTGCTCCATACTCACCTCGCTTCACCCTCATCGTCCCTCATTACCTCACAGTTAAGATCCATTCAAACCTTTGCATTCCACGCTACATTTCCGTAAAATGTTGAATGAATATGTGGCAATTTCGAACAGTGTGCACGGCCGTGTAGGTGACGAGGTGTAGATAAGTGCACACAGAAGAAATGTCGTGAAGGTTCTTTTGATGCGAGAACAACCATTCCGTGATTGTCTGCTCGAGGCTGTGGGGACAGGCTTTTTATCTCATCGGCTAGTGCATGCCATTGAAGGTTTCCTATTGGCACCATACATTTACCGTAACTGATGGACAACATATGGCACTATGATTGGCCCAATTGCAACAAAAATCCTGCCAAGTCACGTTATGCCAAAACGCATCTGGGAAACGACCGGGTGGGGTAGAGAGACTGGACATCACATCCTTCCAGAAAATTGCTGAACCCCACGGATGGAAACGTCATTCAAATTTTAATGTCACAAATCTGTAATAGTGCCAACCTTCTATTTCATACGACAGTGCTCCTTAATAAAAACACAGCACAGTCTTAATTAATACCACTGCTTCGAATAATTTTGTTCGGATTAATTCAGTGGACATATGCAAAATCAACCCAATCACACAAACTGNAATACCACTGCTTCGAATAATTTTGTTCGGATTAATTCAGTGGACATATGCAAAATCAACCCAATCACACAAACTGTAGATATATCCACAACAACCCCCACTGGTGAAACAGTCTGTGGAGATAAAATTACATTTTGCATCAGATACATTAGAACTATTAACACAATCTTTGTTTCAAATGACTTTGCGCACCGGAGGTATGGCTGGAAGACCTTGGGCAGGGCATGCTGCCTGAATACTGCGAATCAACACAACACCTGCTCAGCGAGCAACATGATGATTTGCTGCTTTTGATGTATTATGCCGTGCTAACATGGCAGAACACAGAATTCCGATAATCCATGAGAAACCAGTGCACACAGTGGTCTCTCTCTCTCTTCCTCCTAAAGATAAATCCATCCTTACTACTAACTTTGCAAGTGTGATCAAAATCTTATGCATCGTAACATTTTGAATGTTATGTTTTTTACATCTTTAAGGCTGAAGACCACTACCAAACCTGTAATATTTATATTATACTGTCACAGACCCACCATGGGGTTCGTGGCAAATGCCTCTAAAAACAAGGCGTGGGGCTAATAGCTTAGTTTAGTTGTGCGGTGATACAATAGAGACGTGGCCCAGTGTTCCCAAGCTCCCCTAGAGTAAACAAACTTCTAAGAACTACTCGCTATAAAAACATACGAGAGTAAGATNCAGTAAGATTAACAAACACCAAATGAGAGAAGATTCCTAGCTTTAACTAAATTCTAATTACTCAACACGCAGAAAATTACAACCATCGTCCCTCAAATACTACTCTTAGCCAGCCTTCATCATTAAAAAAANAGTTGTGCGGTGATACAATAGAGACGTGGCCCAGTGTTCCCAAGCTCCCCTAGAGTAAACAAACTTCTAAGAACTGCTCGCTATAAAAACATACGACAGTAAGATTAACAAACACCAAATGAGAGAAGATTCCTAGCTTTAACTAAATTCCAATTACTCAACACGCAGAAAATTACAACCATCGTCCCTCAAATACTACTCTTAGCCAGCCTTCATCATTAAAAAAAACTGGATTAATGAATTGCAAAAGATACCAGAGATTTTAAAAAATAAAGATCATCTTTACTTAAATAAATAAGAGAGAAAATAAAATTAATTGGATAAACAGGTACACTCAAAATTAAATGAGCGGTTTCATTCTTCGATAACACAGGGAATATTTAGCATGAGTCACTGCATTACAAATAATGCAATCATAATGAGGAAAAAACATGTGTTCCCCAGGGGCGAGAGGATAAGAAATTAACATCTCTTTTTAATTCTCGTGTTCACCTTATCTTTGTATACACCCATTTTAACTAGACAGGAATGTAAACAAATTGAAGTTGCTCACATGGTCACATCCAATGATTCCTGGTAACGACCACCACTATGTTAGCAACATGCAAGCACGTACACGCAACACTGCACACTGTTCTCGCACCAGCTCCAGCGCTCCAAGAATAACTCACAAAACCCAGATATAGATAACATTTTCACCCACACTTCCCCCATGGTCAATGTATCCTGCATCTATCAGGGAGAAGCTACCACTAGTTCAAACATTACATGATTTCTCTAATTCATCGCATGAGCATACAATTCCGATGTCGGCGCCAGCTAAACTCCCATCTTCTCCTTTCCAGCAAGAACTGTTCTTCGCTTCTCCACGCCTCTGCCATGATCACGCTGTACCGACATCTTGCTGTCCCCGAATGGCCAATCAGTGAACAGAGTGTAGCTCAAGCTGTCAGCACACAAGGCAGGATCATCACACACTCCAAAGGCTTTTCCTGTTAACAGCAGATTCCAGTGCACAGTGAATGCCTGGTGCCAGTCCTCAAAAATGCTACAACTTCCATGTTTCCCCTCCTGGAAGGGCAGTTATCTTTCTCTCTTTTACCAAGGATCGGTAGACGCTATATATATACCACAAAAATCTACAACACAAGCCCTAGCAAGACAATAAAATAATTACAAATTGCATTTTAAAAACATTTCTGGTCACACTGGCAAATGACAAATATTTCATGATAATATTGAATAAACCCATGTGGTAAAGTTCGTTTTCAGGAAGTTCCCTATCACTGCGCAGTATCATCATCGGAATACACAAACATCTTGTGAAGTCTTCAGCACAGTAGCACACTTAGGAATCGCAGCTAACTTAATGGGCCGAAAAGAAATTAGGTTGTCGATGAGCGCCATTTTGAGTGTGGACATATGCCGGATCGTCTTCCATGTTGAACCGTGGAGCATACAACATTGTCGTCACCATCGTCGTCGGGGTTCGCCGTAGCGAACAGTCCATCTGCGATGTAGATTTCTAGCACAGTGAAGTCATCAATAGGTAAGGTTGGAAACTGGTATAGGCGTGCGTATGCAAATAACAGAGTTATGGAACCAATCAAGGTAACGCGATGCCGTTTGCAGCGCCTTTATAAGACAACAAGCGTCTGGCAAAGTTGCTAGATCGGACACTGCTGCTACAATGGCAAGTTATCAAGATTTAAGTGAGTTTGAACGTGGTGTTATAGTCGGCCCACGAGAGATGGGCCATAGCATCTCTAAGGTAGTAATGAAATTTAGATTTTCGCGTACGACTTTCACGAGAGTACAGTGAATATCGGGAATCTGGTAAAACACCAAATCTTCGACATTGCTGCGGCCGGAAAAAGATCGTGAACGAAAGGGACAAACAACGGCTGACGAGAATTATTAAACGCGACAGACATGCAACCCTTTCTCAAATTGGCGGAGATTCCTCAGCGTTTGCTGAGGCATCAATAAGTGCCAGCGTGCGAACTATTCAACGAACCATTATTAATATGGGCTTTCGGAGCCGAAGGCCCGCACATGTAACGTTTTTGACTGCACGACACAAATCTTTACGCCTTTCCTGGGCCCGCCAACACCGCCATTGGACTGTTAATGACTGGAAACTTGTTGCCTGGTCTGAGGAGTCTCGTTTCCAATTGTATCGGGCGGATGGACATGTACGGGTATGGAGATATCCCCATGAATCCATGGACCCTACATGTCAACAGGGGAATGTTTAAACGGGTGTAGGCTCTGTCATGGAGTGGGGCGTTTGCAAATGGAGTGAAATGGAACCCCTGACACGTCTAGATACGACTCTGACAGGTGACAGATACGTAATGTTACGAACTAGCGTTTATAAGCCAATTCGTAATTGCGCCCATTCATGACCATTGTGCATTCCAACAGACGTGGACAATTCCAGCAGGACAATAAGACACCCCACACGTCGAGAGTTTCTACCGAGTGATTCCAGGAATACTCTTTTTATTTTAGACACTTCCATTGGCCACCTAAATCATCAGACATGAACATTATTGAGCATATCTGCGATGCCTTGTAACATGCTGTTCAGAAGAGATCTCCACCGCCTCGCACTCCTATGGATTTTTGGACTGCCCTGCAGGATTCATGGTGTGAATTGCCGCCTGCATACCTTCATACCTTGGGTCGAGTCCATGCCACGTCGTCTGCGGCACTTCTGCGTGCTCGCAGGGGTCCTACACGATATTAGGCAGGTGTACCAGTTTTTTTTTTTTTTTTTGCTCTTCAATGTATATGGACGACACATTTATGCAAGACAGATCTAATGTGGGCGACATATTTTTCATGAGACTAACTTGTCTCAACTAAAACTAGTCTGCCAATTGTTATGCTAGGGCATTGTGAAGAGAACCTGTCCCTATTCTACAATCTCTCGACATTCATTTTCAAACTAATGTTTTGTGTTTTGTTCGTACGAATCTTTATGATATTGTTGTGACTTGCTAGTTACTATAGTGATAATGGTATTGTATCTGTATGCGATTTTCAACATACTGCCACCACGAGTCAAATGTCTTCTGGCCTCGTGGGCATTAGGGTCATCGGTGCAGTCCAGACGCATTTCCCTGTCATGGCTGCGCCTCCGATGTCCCTCAACCAAAAGTACTTAAGTATGGGGCCCAGGGCAGCTCGTGCCCATTCCATTCCACGACACCCGTGTGTCTTCAAGAGGAAGTGGACCGGTACCTCTACGTCCCTCTCTCAGCCATTCCAATGCTGTTGAATTTCTTCACGCTGAAGTTCCTCCTTGGGCCACAATGGTTTTACCACAAAGGACTTGACTGGTCCGCCACTTCACCAAAATTACCATGATTGTCCATCATTCAAGCACAGTCTGGGAGGAAGGGACTCCTTTTGGTATACCAAGCATGTCGACCACCAGGGAGTTTCCGTCTTTTGTTAACTTCGGTTCTTCAAGACTATCCAGTGGTACCACAAGAAGGTAGTGGAATCCCTTAAACTGGTAGACGGTATGCTATCCATTTCTTGTGTCACGCATCAAGTTACTCTCAATTACCAGAACTGGCAAGAGCTCTGACACTTTGCAGATCAGCTACCACCAACCACTCTGGCTGACCACAGAGGAGCATAGAGAACCAACAGCAGGAGCCGTCGACAGCAAGTCCAAGATAGGAATATGTTTTTTGTATTCTACGATAATTCTACAAGGTTTCAGCGAATGACCCGACTGTTGGCTAGAGCAATGGCGATGGGGAAGTTGGTTTTCTGTAATGAGCAACACCCTCATCCTTACATCCATTACAGACTGGTTCCTCATCTAAGCTTCAGCCACCATACTCATAATGGGCTACACGTACGCCTCACACCGATTACACGCTGGTTGCTTGGCTCTACCTCCCCAGCTACAACCAATCCTTACACCCATTACCGGATGGTCCTGAATCTCTACAAGTGCACCTTCGCTACCCTCACCATGGATGCAGAAGTAACACGGCCTGAGTTATGTCTTACCAGATATTAGCAAATGTGTTCAGGCCGATTGACTGTTGGATAAGTGCGTGTTGTATGCCGCACACCATGTTTTCAGTACAAAATGAGTTCACCAAGTGTAGAACGCTTGCTTTTTTTCCAACAGAACACTGTAGTTCGTGGCAGGCGTCATCACCAACATTCTAGGCGTGTTGTTGCTGATGGCTGTTGGCATACTGTAGAACATGCATGATGTATTTCTTATCTTGTTAATTGTGTCAACGATATATACTGTGGCAGGCCTGTTACTTGGTTTTATCAGATACACCTCACAATATCTCGTGTGTACTTGTGCACAGAGTTTGGCGTCTATATTGGGTCTCCTTCCAGGTTTCTATAGTTACTTCCCAAGGGACACGCTGCTTATCCTAGCGAAGTTGTGAGTGCGAAATTGTGTTCGTATCACACACATGAACTGCAGTAACTGACGGTCGTATCGCACTTTATAGCTTTATTGCTGTGTTGTCCCGATTTTCTCTCCTCACCAGTCTATCAAGTAGACTCTTATTCTGTTGTTGTCTTCTTTCTGTGCGTCCATGTGTCCGCATTTGTTTTTGTTTTTTGGTGGGAAGTTTTCGTTTCGCCGTTTCGGAAGCCACCAGTACACTATGCTTGCGACAACACTGTTGGGTTTTTATGCAGCCGTATAAATGATTGCATATAAAAAATTAATGGTGTTGTGATTTGCTAGCGTAGTGTACAGCCATGGTACAAAGTCCAGGAGCCGTGCACATGGTTATGCCGTGTGGACAGTAAGTGTCAGGGCGAGGCAGTGGTGAGCAGCGGAAATCATTATCCTTCAGCGGCCATGTCGAAGAAGCAAACTGGGATTGTAATTAGTTTCATAAACCAACAGCTAGAAGTTACAGAACCACTTGGTGTGCGGCATTATAACTAGGACCACACACTTTTTCATGCGTGAGCTGTCTTCGCTCCGTGCTATGCACGTTGAAGGCAAAGACAGTGGGGAGGCGCGCGTGTACATGTAGGTGGTGCGTGCACATGATTGCTGCGCATGTGCGTAGCAGCGCAATTGGTTATGTATGGATACTTCTTACATGCAAATGTAGTTGTTAATAGTTTCCTGCACTCTCAGGGACCAGAATTGACGTAGAACAGTTGCTACTAATATAAATATATATACATACATATACATAACCTTTACATACAGAGGAGTGGTCGCGCATATAGACTGCTGCTTTCATTGCAGTAAATTATTATATTCACATTTCTAGGCCATAATATTTTATTTATATAACTTGTTAATTCTGTTATATAGAGTCACCGTCTTTCCAAATTATGTACATAAATTGTATTTTTTCCGAATGGTTTATATATGTATTCGACATTAAACACCACATCTTCGTAGATGATCTCGTAGTCTCGTGGTCAAGGCGCTCGGCTGACGACCCGAGGAGTGCCGGAATTATCCCGCGCTCCTCCTGCATTTTTCCAGTTCTAAAGCACGAGCATTTAAACACAAGATTGAATGACAGAGAATGTGGTTGAGAAAAGAGAAATTCTTAGGGGAAAAGGGAATTTCCAAGGGGAAATGCGAAATTTCGATGAAAAAACAGGATGGCTGCTGTTGACGAGAAATAACGAAGCATGAGGTTTCGTCGTCACAANCTGTTGACGAGAAATATCGGAGCATGAGGTTTCGTCGTCACAACATGCAAGATGGCGACCGTGGTGCCATAGTACCACATCCAGAAACCAGGTGGCGGTGAAGGAACATTTTATAACTACTCACAGTATACAAAGTACATTATTTGACTTCATCGCATTAAGTGAGGTGCACTAAAACATTACATATCTAATTACCATGCACACACTTTGACAATAAGTATTCGAATGTCGGCGATCTACTACTTGATTTTCGAATTTGATAAACGTAATTGATGCTTATTTTGGTAATTCGATTTTCTCAGGTTTATCTCGCTTCATCTATCATTAAATCTCGTCACTGCTCACCTCGTTCACCCCATTCGCAGTGAAGGCTTCAGTTGCTAAGTGCCAGGCAAGCTACCTCACTCACGCCTTATCTCTTTTTTTTTGTAATACATACACACATGTGCTTATTATTTTGGTATGAAATGAGAAGTGGCGTCACTTTTAGAATTAACATTAATTTCCTTACTTTAGAGATTACTAAACTTCATCACTTAAATCTTTAGTTTATTTTCTATTTACGCTACATTGGAGTATATACAAAACCCAGTTCAATATGAGTAATATTTGTTTTTCAAGTTATTTAAAAAAGAAAACTGCCAGCAAAAATCTGTAATATTTACAAATTATACAGCAAAATGTAATTTAACGTGTCAGTTTTATACGAACAAAGTTAATTAAAATTCTAAAATTATCTTTTGCGTGGTTTCAACATTTTTCATAATTTACTATTTATTTAACATTTACTCGTCATTTGTTTATCCTTCTCACAGATAATGTATATGTTTTGTTGATTTTTGATAATTTGAATTTGTATGCTCTATAGTTGGCATACTGATTCTAATTATTAAGAGTATGTATTGCCTTGACCAGAAAGCATCAAAGACTGCTTGGTTATCACAACGTTCCTATCAGCTTCGACTTCGGTCACATCCAGCAATAATTATTTCCATCTGCGAGTTTAATTTAATTGAGACATGCCAAGAATATCTATCGTCATTATCTTTGACTGTAATAGGCCCGACATAATACACAAAATCGTGTGAAACTGCCATTTGTAATTTGGTTTGCGAGGTGCTCAGATCATGAAACCAGGGTATGTTCATTTAGCAGAAAAAACAGGAAACCATAGATTTTATTTTTATGTGTTAATAAATGCTCTGGTCCGTTTTAAGGAAAAACTATTTTAAATATAAAGTATAGAAACATAATTTTATCTACGATAAGAAGAAATGACAAATTAATTGATATTTTCATCGAAATTAGACATGGCATCGTAAGGAAGAAGATACAGACTACATGTTTAGCCTAAACGCATCAGTTTTTAGATACATAAAATATAGTAATCTGACGTGCAGCAGTTCACATTTTGTGAAACAGTGTGTCTGTAACTTTTATAACAATAATGAAAAACATGCTGACTTCCCCCCTGACAGGTGGTAGGGGGAAACGAAGTTGGTTGAATATGATGAGAGCATCTGCGTGCATTGCTCAATCATCCGCCGATAGGGAACTAAGTTCGAGACTTACATTACACAAAAATTATTAATTATCCTTCAGACTTAGAGAAAATCTGGTATTTTTCCCCTAGTGATCGAGGTGAACCTGATAATAGCGAGGGTTAAGATAAATGAATAACACAGAAATATTTTTAACACTTTTACCCATATTTACAGATATGACATAATAATACATAATATATATTTTATACATGCCCAACATATTTTTCATTCGAGCAAAACATTTATGGTGTCTGTTTTGGAAGAACAATACCTGCTGTGAGCATTCAAGCTACTCTTATTCGCATATACGGCACAGCAGTTAAAGCATGGGTAGGTCTCTTAGACGATGGCAAATTAAGTTACTTTCTTCATGGCATTTGGCACTGGTGCGGATAATGAATGTCTTGCTGCAATACATGCACATGCTTCCTGATGAACGACAATCATTGCCTTTGCACTTCTTGTTATGATTATACAGAGCATCACTACTGGTAAACACAGCATCGCAGTTATCACAGTGGAACGTCTTGTATGCTGGGCTGAACATGCCATGGCAACTTTCATGTCGGCGTGCAATACAATATTTACTAAAAGTATTTCCACAATAGTTACATTGATATCGTAATGTATGTAGTAACTATTCAGTGTTCATTGCTGTTGTCGATGCCGATGATGTTACAGATGGTGAGTCTTCAACCATTGATTTCGTCTTCATTTTGTAGCAGAATACACGGTCGTAGTAGATGTATGTAGTTGTAACTGTCTGCTTTCCACCAGCACGTTCGTCAACGAAATGACGTCTGTTTGTACATGCCGCTCTCTTGTATACTGTTCGCACTACATGCAAATTTGTATTTTAGTCTCGTGTTGGCTCAGTAGATGACTGCTGGCTGTGTGGTACAAACGTCAGCATGGTTGCTGGACTGAAATATGTTACCTTATCAGGTCGATTGCTGTCGAGCCTGCGAAATTTCCAATTCGACCTCTCGACATCTATACACTCGATCATCTTTCAGAGTGGGGGGATGCCCTGTTTCCCTTGTTGCTGCTGCTGCTCGCTCCAGATGTGTCTTACACCAGCTCCTGGGACGTAGTGTGCCTTTCACTTATAAGCACTACCTTGGGATGGTTGCTAAGTGCTTATGAATATTTTCCCTTTATATTTTGTTTATATCTGTTTGCATCAGTGTGTGTAGCAGTGTTGATCTTATCGCACCTGTCTATGCGGCTTCTCCAATTTTCTTTCTACTAGCATGATCTACAGCGTACGATGTTTGCGCAGTCAAATAGGTTGTTAAATGCTTTTAACCATTTGTTTTATAATATTTTTTTTACTTTTCATTTTATTTTTCTAACTGTTTGCATCAGCGTGTAGCAATGACGTCTCTCTTGCGTGACTAATGGTTTTGATGTATGCTGTTTAGTGACATGCAAAGGAAAACTGTCTTTACAAGTCGCGTAATGCGTAACGCAATCGAATTCATTTTTGTGGTTGGTCCTTGTGATCATTCGTTCTTTTTCATGTCGAGATGCATTCTAGCATTTTACTAAATTTCTTGGCGTGACAGGAACACTGATATCACTATTTATGAATTTGGTGACTACATCTAAAACATTTCGAAAATTATACTAAGCTATGCTTATAAGTGTGATTATGACCTATTTGACCCTGCGCTCATTTTCACAGTCATGGGCGATGCCTATGCTACCAATTTGGTAACTATATACCACACAGTTCGGAAATTAATGTCAACTATACTTATAAGTATGCTTAGAATTGGTTTGACCCTGCGATCAGTTTCCTTGTTGGCAGTGATGCATATGTTATGAATTTGGAGACTGTATCTTAAACGGTTCGGAAATTATGGCAAACTATGCTTATTAATATGCATAGGGCATAAATGATCTTACGATAATTTTCCTTGTCATAAGTGATGGCTATCTTACGAGTTTGGTGACTGTATTTTCAAGAGTTCGGAAATTACAGTCAACTATGCTTATAAGTGTGCATAGGGCAATAATGACTTTGCTATAATTTTCCTTATCGGCGGTGATGTCTATGTTACGAATCTGGCGACTGTATCTTCAACGGTTCGGAAATTACAGCAAACTATACTTATTAGTTTGCATAGGGCATAAATGACCCTACGATAATTTTCCTTGTCATACGTGAGGGCTATGTTTCGAATTTACGAGCGTATATTAAACAGTTGGGAAATTGTGGTAGACTATGCTTAGAAGTTCGAATAGGATGTGAATGACCCTGCAATCGTTTTCCTTGTAAGGAGTGATGTCTATGTTATGAACTTGGTTCTAAAAATTCCCATGCAATGGCAGTCGGTTGATCAAGGCATTTGACTGGCGACCCAAGGGTGACCAAGAATAATCCTGCATGCCCTTTTGAGAGCCTCGTGTGGCCAGAGACCCTTTCGAGAGGCTCGCATAGCCATCGTTGGCTAGGTGGATATAATAAAATTGGGACAGGCAGGGTGGAATGCAAGAGCATGAAGTAGGGAACAAGATGGCCATCGGTACTGGCTGGCAAAATGGCCACAGTAGGCGATAGCCAATCAGAGACGAGACTCATTGCACATTCCAGCTGAGTTGCTCACTTTTCGCTGTTTTCACTGATTTGACTCAATTCTCACTGTTTCAAGTTTACAGTGCAAGAAAAAGCGTGTAACGATTCAGGAATGAGTCCTTTACTACTAATTTCTNGGAATGAGTCCTTTATTACTAATGTATTAAACATCCTACTTGTACAGAGACCTTATCATTCCAAGTGGGTAACCCATCGCGAGATATAGACTGTTGAATTCTTGTAATTTTTATCTTTTACAATACATATTTTTCTCCTGGTCTCCTGGAAAGTTAATTTGCAATGCTGCAAAGGCGTCAATATCTATAATGTATTCCAAAGTCATATTCTTGCAGGTTCTTTATCCACTGGGCTGTTTGATTTTCAGGATTTTTAAAAATTGGTTACCAGCTTAATGAAGCAAGATCAAATCTTAGGACGAAGTATCTGCCAAAAAGGTATGAGTGAAGATGTACANTTAATAAAGCAAGATCAAATCATAGGACGAAGTATCTGCCAAAAGGTATGAGTGAAAATGTAAAAATACCTCCTCCATAGCCAGAAGCTCCATGTGATACATAGTAATTTCTCTCGGGACTTTGTAGTACATGACTAAAATGATACAGTGACCTCTCGTTTCCATCCTGGACTGAAATATGACAGCCTATTATACTGATTATACTGAATGAATCTACACACACTATTCGGGAAGGCCAGTACTTTGGGAGGCATCTGAATTTCTATTAACCTATTAAAAATAACTTCTCACTCAGGGATTCAATGAAATTTCCTTTCCCCAAGTCATTTAATGCCGATTCTTAGCGATCGTGGTGAACCCAGGCATAAATCGACAGTATTAAGCTCATAGTCCCTGGAAACTTCGCATGTCAGTTTTGTTGGCTGGTGGAGCCAATTTCTTATTCTTCTGATCTCTTCCGGACCAGATTCAATTCCCTGGTTAGACACTACATGGACCAAGAAATTAATTTTCTATTAGAAATGTGTCAATACTCAACAACCAATTTCATGTTGGCTGTAGCTTCTTTCTGAAAATTATATTCAAGGGGTGCATGGTGCTCTTCAGATATACTTCCTGTGATCAAAATGTGATCTAGGTGCACTTAGAAATAGTTAAGGTCAGGACTTTTTTAATTTGGTCGTTCAAATGTGGCAGAGGCTTTGCGTAACCCAAAGAGTATAACCTTTAATTACCAAATTCCTCTATCTTCAATACAGAAAATCAGACTTTTCCTTGGCTTAAGGGGCCAATTAGAATTGCCAGTAACTGATCTTCATTTATAAAGTAGGACACTACTGTGAACATGCTATGCTGTTCAGTGTGTTATCTATCCCAGGTAGTGTACAAGAGAAGTGTCTTGGCCACATAATCAATTTGTAAGTAAACAACACAATATCTCATATTGCCATCTCTATTTTTAACAATCACAATGGTAGAACACCATGGAATGACTGATGTTTCTATCACATCTAACTCTTTCATTACTTAGAGAATGCCATCAACTATCTCATGTGAAGTTAACGGTAGTAGCAATGGTGGCTGCTTTATGAACCAGGCATTCTCTGTAACAATGTGATGGCATGAAACATTAGTTCTGCCAAGTTATTTGGTTCATAGGAGAAAGCCTTCTAATTCTCTGTAGTAATTCTGAGTCAACCTTATTTTGCCTCCAATCAAGGTTTTCTCTTGTTATTGTAGGCAGTTCCCCCATATAATTTGGTAGATGACAATGAGTCTATCTGCCAGCTGTCCACATGCACAACATAAAAGTCGTTTGAATGGAGGCATTCGAATATATGATGCACGGACTTTGGAAACGAAGNCGTTTGAATGGAGGAATTCGAATATATGATGCACGGACTTTGGAAGCGATGTCTATCATGGTCGTCTCTTGATGCTTTCGTCTCTTTCTTTGTCGTCCTTGACATCGGGGCAATGATGAATGTCTTGCTGACTCCACCTTAAGTGCTCGGGCCAGGGCTTGCTGCATAGGTGAGGCGCAGCCAGGCGTCAGTTTGCTGCACTATGGTATCAGCGATAGCATCGACGAAGAATCAGACTGCGATGAAATCACGTAACTACTAGGGGCAGCCCTCTTGAGAGAGATGGGATGGCCGCACGACGTCTCTTAAACCTCCTGCAGTGCTTCCCCTGGTCACTTGGTTTGGCTCCGCAGTTGGGAATGGTGGGCATTTCGCACATATCTGTCTCCGAAACTTAGTTCTATGGACGACGCCCGTGTGTAGAATTCCAGTCGATGTAGTTCGGTCAGAAACTGCAGTATGCTCAGTACAGATCCTCTCAGTACAGCTGCCAGGTAGTATGCTCTTCTGTCCAGCCATTCAGGGCGGCAACAGTTTTGATCTGCTGGCGGTATTCGCGCAAGAGTGTCTGTCCATCGAAGGGGGAAGGCTTAGATATGATGCCTTTACCCTCCACTGGTTGAGGCGTATAGCCACACAGGAAAGATACTGGGCCTCATCTGCAACGGCCGTATTTTAGTAGCCTCTTTGTTTTACTTGCTGCCCGCACTCAAATAATGCCACTAATTACATGACTATTAACTCTACCAATTCTGTTACCCAGTCTTTCGGTTAAGGCAGGGAGTGTTTCAATATCTGCGACATTTTCCTAGTTATTATTAACAAATGTCTTAACATTTCATTGGCATATGTATACAACTTTTACTATATTTACACAATTGTGCTACCCGTTAGTATATTACTGTATTCTTGATAACTATAACATTTTTTAAAATAAAATGCCTCCTTCCCTCTTATGACACCAGTGTTACAATGTCACAAATTCATTCGGATTAGCCTGGTTCTTAAACGGTTGGAGATCTGAATTAAATAGGAAGTTCAATTAAATGATTCAAATTTATTTACAAATACTAGAAACAATAACATATTCTCATCTTAGTATCTTACAATCAATGGCTATAACTTCTATTTACATTTCATCAATACAAATCAAAATCACATCATAGAAATTGATGCAATCAAATAACCAATATCGCTCCCAATAAATAATTTGTCAAAACAAACTGAAATATTTCACATTTATGTATCCATATTTAAATATCCGATATTAACTATTTTAAAGTCCATAACACACACATTCAAAGTGCTACCTTAGTAATTCCAGATTTCAACAGTACGAAATGTTATTGACCGTTGTAACATAACGAGAATGACAAAAAAAAAGGGGGAACAACCATTCTGCATTCATTTCTGCAAATGATATGAAATACGAAATTATATTGATCAGGGAGCCTATGGAAGATAGACTACATGTTACAAAACACAAGGAAAGTGTGANAACAACCATTCTGCATTCATTTCTGCAAATGATATGAAATACGAAATTATATTGATCAGGGAGCCTATGGAAGATAGACTACATGTTACAAAATACAAGGAAAGTGTGATGTCCATGTTTGGAAGAGGAAGAAGGAGTATTGTGTATATGTGTGAAAGAAGATGAAGGTATCTACCTTGAGCGCACTAGGGAACTGCCCCCTAGGCCCAGCGGTAGCCCTCTTTTTACTCCATAGAGTGTGGCGAGGAGTTAGTTCCACAATACGCCCGCCGGTTAAGGCAGGCGAAAGAAAAGCCGGGAGTTCCAGTAGCCGGCCGGTTAAGGCAAGCTGCTGGATGTCAATGTCTGTTGCCTGCCGGTGTTATGCAGGCGAATTCCAGCAGCCGGCCGGTTAAGGCAAGCTGCCGGATGTCAATGTCTGTTGCCTGCCGGTGTTATGCAGGCGATACACAAGTTGTGTGTCTTGTGGCCGGGCTGCTAAGCCAAGCCATTGCTGCCGGTATTCTGTAACAAAATAATATCAAACAAATTATGTATAAAATGAAGTGTGTCATTATGAAGTATACTGAGTAATTTTTATTAAAACCCATTTGCCGCTCTGTTTTGAAAAGAAACATTGAAAATATCACAGCGCCCATCTAATCACCTAACAGAGACATGTTATCTTGTTTATATAGACAAATATCATATAGAAAATACCATTATTAACAGAGATGTTGCAGCTTATTATCTGTTAGCGTCAGACTGTCGAAATGCGACTGTGGTTCGTGTGGCTTGTTGGAGCAATTCAGTGTTCGTGTAAATGTATATCTAATATAACCCATTACACAATCCATGATCAAAGCACACCTAACAATCTACCCCCGTCAGTAGAATTAATATGTAAACAATTTTTTTATAAATGCATATAATTCTGTAGGTGACACATACTACAACTTATATAATTTGAAGTGAACTGAAGAGAAAAAAAAATGTATTGTTTGGTGTCTACGCAATAATTTTAACGCACATCACTTCTTTTTTCAATTTTTCTGCACCAGAAATATTAATGCGTATATCATTCTGAACGAGAATTTTGAATGTAGTAAACAAGTGAATATGGTGAGTGAGAAAAGATATTTGGGCTGCCCTTAACGTAGAGAGTGATAAGGGTTAAGCGGACCGAGTATAGAATAAAAGGGCAGGGATAAGAGAGTTCCCCGAAAAAACCCGCTAACTAGAGTCACCGCCCTGCACGATTCCGGGAGTGACTCCGACAGGAATCGAACCAAGTTCGCCCCGGTGGCAGGCGAGTAGTTTATCCACACAACTACTTTGGACTCAATAGGAAGCTGTCACATTAAACGAATACCTATTGGTTTTACAGCTTCCTGAATGTGATCATGCCTTTATTTTCCTTTTGTGCAAATAATTAATTCCGATACCATTTTTCTTCACACAGCATTAGCTAAGTGAATAATAAATCAAATAACGGTTCGTAATTTCACATACACTATTATCATTTTATATGCACCTCGAAAAAAATTAATACCCGTTAACAACGACGTAAAATAAAATTATATATATTTTTTGATTCGTATACTTTTTCAATTGACAAAAAATTGGCATGTTTAAGTCTGTAAGCGTGTTNAAATTATATATATTTTTTGATTCGTATACTTTTTCAATTGACAAAAAATTGGCATGTTTAAGTCTGTAAGCGTGTTTCGTTACCATACTTTTTGTAATCAATTATCTGATTCATTTTTTAAAACGAATATTAAGATATTTCTTTAGGGGACTGATCATTATTATTTGAAACTATTCATGTTTTGAAAATTCATGCATTATTTCCGTTGCGTTCACTTAAAAGTAAATATTTCAATATTTACGTCCTTACATAAATCTTACGTAAAGCCATGTTGTGCGGCTTAAGAAAGATGATAATAACATAACATTGCAATGTTTATTCGTATACATTATATTAAGCTACTAGAAGACATGATGATGTTCCGAGGCGCACAAATGTTACCTTACATTCTGCATGTAACCATCAGCGCTTAAAAGGAGAAATGTAAATCAAACTAAGTCACATGTGTTAAATGTGGCGTACATTTATTGTAATAATTACAATCAATGATTACACGGACAACGGAGTACAGACATAGTGCTGGTGTCGTGCTAGTATGATGAACCCCCGCGGGCCTGTGGCTGGGGTGTTTTACAAATTACTGCCCTCCTACTGCTCCTTACATTTGAGTGGATGGAGAGACATGAGCGGCTCTTAACAACGAGGTCTTGAGAGCCACTGAGGATAAAACTAAGTATGGAAAGTTGTGCCGGAGTGCGATGTACACATGAAAGAAGAATGCACTAAGCTGGTAAACTAAATATTACTGTCATCATTATCTGCCAGTTCGAGTAACTATCAATATTAAACTTTAAGATAATCCATGGGAGATATAAGGAATATNTCATCATTATCTGCCAGTTCG
Organism: Clitarchus hookeri; assembly: GCA_002778355.1. Taxonomy (NCBI): domain Eukaryota; kingdom Metazoa; phylum Arthropoda; class Insecta; order Phasmatodea; family Phasmatidae; genus Clitarchus; species Clitarchus hookeri. The sequence goes on from NQII01001802.1 coordinate 429,651, forward strand.
AGTAACTATCAATATTAAACTTTAAGATAATCCATGGGAGATATAAGGAATATGGTTTGAGGGAAATGACGGAGGACAGGTTACATGGTGACCTATCCGGGCTTACATAAAAACGTTTCCAAGGAAAACAGCCCGAAATAGAACCTTGACATCACGATGAGTGATCAGTATAGACAAGATTATACAGTAAATTGCTATACAACCTAAGTAACATCGAAAATGCTTTAAATACACCGCAAAAGACAGGAATCTTATGTTATTATACAAAATGAAACTAACAGAAATACACTATTTTTCAGTAAAAACCTAACCATTTATACTTTAAGACTCTTTTTTTTTAAAACTTAACCAAAGGGAAGGCACATTGTTTAGAAAATGCAACGTCGTATTAGAAAATATTTTATGACTTTAAATGTGATTACATGTGTCTGTAACTTTATTTAAAACAAATTGCCTACTTTTGATTACCTATTCTTTAAATGCTTCGCATCAAACATTTTACTTGAATATGTGATTAAATATGTATTTTCGTTGAAATAATTAACATTTGAAATATTCTTAAGAATGGTAACAACGACAAACAAGCAAATATTTTAGTTTTAAAAAACGTAAGATTTCTTTGTTATTTATAATTAATGATGAGACAGGTGAGTGCACACAACAGACAGGTGAGTGCACAAAACAGACAGGCGAGTGCACACAACAGACAGCGCATACGTCAGATACCAAAGGTCAAGTGCTTCGTTTTCACTTTTGTGTTTTCGAGATAATTTTTCTATACATAATAACACTGAGGAAGTCGTGAATTTTTTTCTTTACTGAAACTTGCCAAAGATCCTGCATTTCGGTTCGGAGCTAATTATGATACCTAGGTGTTAAGTATTCAATATGTTTTATTAAGGAAATACGTATTCACATTCGTAGTTTATATTTTACAACCGTTTAAATAAAGTTGACCGTTTTGTAATGGTTAAAAAAAGAGCTTACAACCACAAACGTAGTTTATTTATTCTATTGCGGTCGCCTTTTACCAGTTTGCTGTCATTTCAATAATTTCCTTTGGTAAAATTATATTGTCTTCTGTGGCCCTCAATAAAAACGTAGCAGACTAACAAATCTTCATATTTCTCGGGCTAAGATGTCATGTAAAATTAATAAATTCGTTTTTTTCTCGCACACAAAGAAAATTCGCTTCTATGATTATTCCTGTTTATGTATGTTGCACAGATTCTTTAAATATTTTGACTTTTTCAGGGCAAAAATCATTTTCTTTATAATAAACAAGAAATTAGTACTTAACAATTAGACAATATATTTAATTTAAAAGCTGCGTTTTTTAAACAAAAAAAATTAATTAAATTTTAACAGCTTATAATAATGTTCATTTTTGACAACATAAATGAATACGCACATTCACTCNGATATATTTAATTTAAAAGCTGCGTTTTTTAAACAAAAAAAAATTAATTAAATTTTAACAGCTTATAATAATGTTCATTTTTGACAACATAAATGAATACGCACATTCACTCTTACCAGTCATGTTTCATACACATTTCCTGAGAAATTTCTACTTGAACAGCACAGTATATTTTTTAGAATTTTAATTTAATTTAGAATTAATTATACCGAAATTATTATGTTTCTGCACTTTGTCAAATGAATATCAGGTTGCATGATATGCTGTCACTAACTTAAATTTCTGAAACTTCCGCTGGAAAAAAAAATTACGGTTCATTTTCACCATATTTCGCTTCGATTTAAACAACTATCAAAGTTAAGTTAGGTCCATTTATAAGAAACTACGCATTCATAAAAAAAATGTTCTGTTAAAGAAGAGAATTGTGAAGATTTCCTCAAAACCATGTATTATTGAATTACAAAAATAGTAATTTTATTTTCAATTATTTGTAAAAAAAATTCATGGAAATATTTTGTTTCAAATAAAATATAATAGCGTGATATTCCCCCAAAGAATACACAATTAATTTTTATTTTATCTGAAAGGCAGAACATAATTTCATAAAAAATAATAATTGAACCCTTAACATTCCAAAGCTTTGTAATAAAATAAACTATATGATTAAGAATGTTATCAAATGTTTACGACGAAAAGACATTAGATGTACACATTGAACTGCCCTACTCATACAAATTTGCATAATATGCATTTTATAAACACTTCATATACCACTACAAAAATGCATGTAATATTTTCTTTGGAAATTTCCAAACATAAATTTTTCCTTTATAAGAATAAATTACAACATTTTAATAAATCCAGTACGGACATCAACCGAAATTATTATAATATTGCACTTAAGACTCTGCGATGTTTCTTAAGAGTAATTTAGATTGTAGGCAAGGATAGATTCTTTTTACTAAATGTGGTTATTTTTTCCCAAAATTGCAGTGCACTATAGCTTTTTTTAAAGCACCACTAAACTATATTTAATGGAGCTTGATTAATGAAACGATGTGTCAGTAAATGTTAATATTTTTAAGAATAGGCCAGTTCTGCATAAAAAGCAAAATATTCTGTCTCCTTGAAGTATTAAAGAGAAACAATTAAATGTTATTATAGTTCGCGGAAAAAAAACATGTTGAAAGAATGATAGCTAAATATGTGAGAAACGTAAACTCTTGAGGTTACTTGGTGTTCTTATATAAACAGAAAGCCTAATAGGCCACTGGTCTTTTCTGTGTGAATGAAAAGTTTTGTTTTACTTTATACTTTCAAAATTGTAAATATTGTAGCTAAACAGTGTTTTTGATAGACTTGTGACGTTAAATTGTGGACCTCTTTTCCATACCTAACACAGAGTAACTTCAAGCATAACATTCGCCGTGGTATAACATAGTTAAACATTTCTTTAAATTGGTCTTGTGTGAATCCTACACTACAAAAATAGAAACAATTAAAACTGTTCCTAATCAGGGAGTTCGATTGCAGATCTGCTGAAACAGCTCAAATTGAATAGGTAAAATTTTAGTGATAATTTTTGTTGCTGATATTTACTGTTTAAAAGGTGATTTATACGGAATTCTAGTGAATGTCACTGGCCTAGTGGTAAACCCTCAGTGCCTTGTACTGTTTCGTCACTAGATAGCAACTCAATAATTGCATATTCAGAAAAATAATTCTCCTGGCTTAAAAAAAAAGATGTAGATTTACACAGTATATACTCAAGTCTAATCGCTGTTAAGTTTACTGAAATTTTGCCATCTTAAAAAATTCTTCACTGTGGATTTAAAACTTGCACTTCTTTATTTCTACAGACAAGCATATCATTATTGTACTCTATATCGTATATAAACAAACGTGTATAGATTGTGCATATTACATATATATATCAAATAGTATAGATAATAAATATAATATATAAAATATACGTAAAACACACAACAAATAAATATAACTTTGAGAACGTACACCTGAATCCATGGTTACGCGCATTTTGCATGCTCGATTAGTGCATGTACAAAAAACTATATTTTTCATGTCCACATATTTATCTTCGTATTAGCCACAACCCCAATATTATGTAGTCGATGGTAAAATCTAAATTTACTAAAAAGCCTACAAACATCTTATTTTAGCTATTTTCAATAATGAGTATGCATATGCCGTAAAATTGTTATTGCCAACTTTCTGAATTTGACAAAAAAAATGTAACCAACGGAGGTCGGCATTATATAAAATGTTTACAGCTCTTCAAAAGCTTTGCGGTCGTTTGTGTTTACACTTCATCATCAGACACATTTCAGAAAAAAATGATACTAGCGTTGACCTCGTTCGCCAGGTCAGTTTTTCAATTTCCTGTTAAAGCAGCGATATACATGAAAGAGCATGATGCTGCAGAATGTGCTGAAAATACCGCAGTGCAATCAGTATGCCCCTCATCGCCGTTAGGAAAGTCTAATAATCGTAGACGAATGTTTCGTACACTATGACGCTCCGAATTATGGTGATACATCACTCAACAATGAAGTTCAGATCCGTGTGCTCTCCAGCGAAATCCCTCTCCCTTGTGCTCCAATATGGTTGACATCCACCAACTGACAAAACCTCAATTTGTCACTAAAGAAACAGCATCGCCATTTCTCAGTCGTCCACGCAACATGATCAACGCAGAATTGCAAATGGAGTGGCCATTGTTGAGGTTTCTAATGCCAGAACCAGAAAGGGACGTCGAGAAAGCAAGTCTTCTTCTGCATGTCGCCTCGCAATAGTATGATGTGAAGCAAGGTTCCCGAGTAAAGTATAATTACACGTATGTGACTGTTGAATAGATATTGACGATTGAGTGTGCATCTGCCAGATGATGATATATTTCTCTGTTCTGCTTGTCAATCTGGGCAATCTAGAGTTCTCACATAATGTGTGTTCCTTCATGTTTCCACTGATCCCTGCACCATCATACAGTTAGGTCGCAATATTTCTGGTGAAGAGTAATTCGACAGGACGACGACCATACTTCTTGTAGTCCAACGATTCTTCCGCTCTCACACTCTGCGCATTTGTCAAATGCATTCCAGAGGCATGTTTAATGTTTACTGAACTTCAGCTGGCATGCACCCACTATATAATTGCAACCAGTTTCGTTTTATGACAGTTCAGGCAATTTTTACTTTCTGTGGATAATTCTTTCTGGGTGCAGCTAGTTTTACGGCAATGAGGATATTCCCAGCTCAACAAAAGCAAAGCTTGGAGAATGGGACCAATCTGCTGGTAATAAAGGGGTATGAAATCCGCCATAATATGGGAGTTCTGCTGATTTGAACCCCTGTAACATTGCAANCTGGGAGTTCTGCTGATTTGAACCCCTGTAACATTGCAACGCAAAATATGGTGCCTCAAAATGAAATACTTTAAGAACT